>JAQHUG010000101.1:6056038-6101754 GCA_028555095.1 Dicrostonyx torquatus | reverse complement strand
CCTCTCTCTCTCTCTCTCTCTCTCTCTCTCTCTCTCTCTCTCTCTCTCTCTCTCTCACACACACACACACACACACACACACACACCAATAAAAAATAAATAAAGCCAATATTTTAAAAAAGAATAAATGTGAAAAAATAAAGCTAATCTCCACACCTATGTGTGGTGCACGCTGCTGAATATCCAGCATTTGACAATGAATTGCGTCTCTCTTTATATTTATTTCAGGTAGGAAAGGTATTCTTCGTCTGTCACCGTGCACTGTAGGACAAACCCCTGCAAATGACAGGGCTCGTGTGAACCCCTGGCATATTCACCCCCATTGCAAAATCCCAATAGGGAACACAGCATATCCCGTTGCCAAGTACAGCCTTTGAAAAGCCACAATTGTAGAGTTCTGCGCACCAGTTTCTAATTCGCTTTTGTTTTTATCCTAAATTACAAGTAGCTGAAATTGTTTGTTCCGATGACAGATGAGGCTTCTTTCCGTTTCCTGGCTTTCTTTTTTCTCTCAGACTTGGAAGAGCTATACTTAAGAAAATGGAGTCAGAAGACTAAGAAAAGTGCTGGTTCTGGCTCATTACCTCCAGTGCGTGCCTCCCGAATTCCTCTAGACCCACCCTACCCCCTGCAGGCCTTCTGTGTTCAGCCAGCACTGACCTCTTGGGCACAGCTTCAGTAAAAACCAGAACACCGTGCATTGGTCTTTGGTGTTGGTCAGGATCCCAGAGAATCTGATAAATGGGGTAAATGGTTCACTGTGTCTTGAAGTCATCTCTTTTCCTGTTTCCACTAGGAGAGTGGAATTTCACAGTATTCCTCAAATCTCATGGGCTACATTTAGAATCTGAATGTCTACCTCTGTTTTTGTTTTCTTTTTTATTTAAATAACATTTTTTTCATTTATTTTACATACCAACAAGTTTCCCCTCCCTTTTCTCCTTCCATCCTCTCCACTTTTCCATCTACCCCCTCCCCATTCACTCCTCCTCCATCTCCACTCAGAAAAGGACACAATGATTCCCTCGGGCTTACACATAGCTTGGCACATCACGCTGAGGCAGACCCGGGCTCCTCCTCTTATGTTGAGGAGGGACCAGGTAGGTAGTCCAGCATGGGAAACGGGTTACCAAAAGCCAGCTAAGTGCCAGGGAGAGAGAAATCCTGCTCTCACTGTTAGAAATCTTACTAAGGGACCAAGCTACATGATTGTCAAGCACATGCAGAGGTCCCAGGCTGGTCCTATGCAGGCTCCCTGACTGTTGGTCCAGTGTCCATGAGCTCCTGGGAGTTCAGTTCAGCTGTGTCTGTGGTTCCTCCCATCATGACCCACCTGGATGGTACAATTCCTGCTCCCTTTCTTCCGCAAGGCTCTCTGAGCTCAGCTCAGCACAGCTCTTGTCCGTGTATCTCTGCCTCTGCTTCTATCAGCCACTGGATAGAGTATCTCTGACCTGTTTTCAGCATGTAACATTGAATCTTAAGTAACCCAGCATTTGTTTCTTGTAATTTAGAAGGAAGGAAAAAAAAGTGATAGGGTTTAAGGCTTCTGTCAAAATGGAGCAAGTTTGCTAGTCCAAGCCACATACACGTATGTAGAATGAATAGCCCATTCTTTTCCTTTCTTCAGATTTTTGTTTCTTTCTAGCTCCTCTCCCCTTCCCTCTCAGTCCCCCACTGTAGAGCATTCAGCCCCAGTGGTGTTCAGGGCTTTCTCACTGAGCAGCTTATGTGTAATCAAGATACACAGAGTGAAATGGATGAAAGTCTTCAACACTAGTGGGTGAACTGTCTGAGCCCTCACAGTTTTCCGTGGCTTGTAGTGTGTGTGTGTGAGGGAACATCTCTGTCCAACATGGGTAATTACTGTTTCTTTCTGTAGCAACTGTATCCTCCGTTTGCTTCCCTCCCACCCACTGTGATTATGAGGACCATATTTACTACATATGACCCAGCTATACCACTCCTTGTCACATGCCCGGATTTGACATCCTCCTCCATAGACACTTGTTCAGCCATGCTCATTGCTGAATTATTCACAGTGTCTAGGAAACGGAAACCAAAGTTCCTTACCTAATGAAAGGATAAGGAAAATGTAGTGCATGTACGCAGTGGAATAGTGTGAGTTTGAAAAGAAAAAATGAAATCATAGAACTGCAGGTGAATGGGCAGAAGTAGAAAATGCTATATTGAGTAAGGTAGCTGTTTTGTGTGTCTGCTGTGGGGTGGGTCAGCTGGGCACAAGCTAGAGCTGTCTGAGAAGAGGGATCCTACAGATTAGCCTGTAGGCAAGCTGCTGGGGCATCTTCTTGGTTAGTAATTGATGGGAGGGTCTAGCCCATTGTGGGAGGTGCCACTCCTGGGCAGGTGGTCCTGGACGGTATAAACAGGCTAAGACATGAAGTACAAGCCAGTAAGCAGTGTTCCCCCATGGCCCCTGCACTAACTCCTACCCCAGCTTCCCTCAGTGCAGCCTGAGAGCTGTAAGCTGAACCAAGCCTTTTCCTCCCCGAGCTGCTTTTGGTCATGGTGTTTATCACAGAGCAGAAACCCTATCTAAGACAGCATCCGAGACCCAGAAAGAGAAATGTTCTGTCTTATTTGTGGTTCCTAACTTCAGATCTTCAGACATGAGTCAATCACCTGAAGAACCAGCAGATACTAGGAAAGTAGAAAGGGACCGTGGGGCATGGGGATGGAGCTCAGGATAGGGCTGGGAAAGTCAGACACAAATGATGGGAAGTGGGGAATGGGAAGGGAACAACAGAGTTAGGGAGGCATGCCTGGAGAGAAGCGGGAGGAGGGGATAAAAATCCTCTTTTTTAATATTGTGAAAAAGCAAAAACAGCCTGCAAAGATGAAATGTGTGAAATCACTAAGGACGCACCAATTTCCTTGCCTAGCCACAGGCTTTTTTTTTTACCCTTCTCCCACTGGCTTTCTGACGCCATTGTCCTCCTCTTAGCTGCGCCTCTCAGCTTTGACAAGCTCTTCATTGTGCTTTAAACCTGTTTACAGGGTGCAGGATACCCTGTCCTATGGGGAGCCCAAGGCCCTCCCCCCTCCATCTCGGTCTAAGAAGATGTGCATCCATATAGAATAGGTTCCCAAATAGTCAATACATGCAGAAGAGATAGGTCCCAGTGCCATCATCGTTGGCCTCTCAGTCAGTCCCCGCTGGCAGTCACATTCATAGAGTCCAATTAGGTCATTTGCTCATTCAGTCTTGGTCCAGCTGGATTTGATGAGCTCCCAATAGATCTAGCACACTGTCTCTGTTGGTGGGCCAGTCCCTCATGCAGGGGGAGGACGGTGGGGTAGTGGGGGAGCGGGAGGGCCGGGAACAAGGGGAGTAAATGTAAATTTTGCTTTTAACAATAAAAAATAAATAAAATAAAAATAAAAGTTTGTATGTCACCACGAGGTGGGTGACTTAACGGAAAAAAAAAACCTGTTTACAGGGAAAGATGGACTCAAGCTATTCTGAGAATTTTTCTCTTCTTTGATACACATATTTGTCCAAATCAGTAACAAATGTTCTCCTGTGGGTTTAAAATATTCTTGGGAAAATACTAACAGATATTTTTAAATACTTTTTATGAATCAGCCTTATTGGATACTGAGGGAAAAAGATGAAGGATTACGAATATTATTTCCATATTCTGTAATTTGCATGGTCAAGGGAGCAGCTCACCAGCCTTCTGTTTGCTGTGAAACATTCTTCTGCACCATCTTCTGCAAACTAAGGAAAGTTTTGCAACGTTTTTGAACTTAGTATGAAACTTTTCCAACTTTGGTTCCTATAAAACTCTGTAATTTTTTGACATAATTATGCTTCCTAAGTGGTGTGGAATGGAATATTTATTTAACTATGTAAAGATGTGTTGTATTTGTTTATGCTACATTTAATTATGAAAAGATGTGTTGCTCTTTCACCTTGCCTGCCTAAGGCACCTCATTGGTCTAATAAAAAGCTGAATGTCCAATAGTTAGGCAGAGAAGGCATAGGTGGGGCTGGTGGGCAGAGAGAAAGGAGGGCCAGCTGGGTGGGGTAGCCAGCCATGGAAGAAGCAGGGAAGCAGGATGGACAGTATGTAGATGAAATGAGGTTCAGGGCAACACGTAGATTAACAACAAAGGGTTCAGTTAAAACAACCTAAGCTAAGGCTGAGCATTCATAATTAATAATAGGTCTCTGTGTCATGAATTGGGGGTTGGTGGCCCAAGAAAGCCTGTTACACCTAATGATAGAAGGAGATGCTTGTAAGGGTTATTTGGCTTTGAACCTCCTTATTTATGAAGCATGGAACAGGGCATTCCACACTGTGTGACTCTTAGCAAGATACCCAACTTGCCTCTCACTGAGAATTCTGGGACCCCCTATTGGTATTCCTAGCTGACTCTGCTAGGGGCATTTGCTGGATGTAGGCTATTTTGTATCTATACCCAGAATTGAAGGATGGGCAGTACACTCAGTGTTTGCAGTAGTGGTGGAAACATGCAGTTACCAAGGCAGTGAGGAGAGTGGTCCAGACAGTGGCATTGTGGCCCAGGTGGTACGAAGTTGGTGTATTGAGCTCAGCAGAAATACCAGCCACAGGTTCCTTGGTGTGATTTTGCTCAGGCAGACTCCAATTTGCTCTTAGTTGTTTGCCAGCACCCTTCTCTAGCCTCCTCAAAAATGACGTGAACATATCTGACATGATTTTAATTCTATTTCTGCTGCAGAAACTGATAATATCAGGTAGGCTGGTTTTATTATTTGTGTCTAAGAACCCTGATGGATGCGGAATTTGACCCAGGGAAGGGCTACAGGAAGTAGAACTGCCAGGGCACGTGTTGCTGTCTGGGTTGGTTGTAGTGGATGGTAGTGAAGAATGCAGCTCTAGCTGAGATGGGATGTAGGCACACTGTCACACACAGAGGAAACCCCACAAGGGGAGACTCCATGAGCTACTGGAATGAAGCGCACAGGGAGGAAAAGGCTCACAGGCATGCGCAGGGAGGGAAAGGCTCACAGGCACGTGCAGAGCTTCCATTAAACAGCTCTGAAGGGATGAGTACCGGCAGCAGCGAGGTGATGCGTCTACTGCTTCTTACCAAGCCAGGTGGCTTAAAGAGAGAGAACACGAGCTAAAATCCCTAAGTTAACTGTCTTGCTATGGCTCAGAGCATAAAAAATTCCTATGAACACATGTAAAGAATTCTCTCACATATTTTGCTTTGTGAAGGTGAAAAGTCAAATGCAGAATGCCAAATTATAGTGTTGGTTAAATCCACAGCCAGGCCCCTTAGGTTAAAATTATGGCATATCCAGGGAGTGGGACCTAAAAATAGGCAGGGGATACAGTAGAATCTGGTGGACTCAGGGTGCTCTAAGTCCCCAGAGTCCTTTCAGTCAATTCCACCAGCTGGGGAAGTCCTGCACCTCACTTTACTGGGTTCTTCCTGCCCTGAAAATGTTTGTCTCGTGACTCCAGCTGTGTTAGTAAGGCAGGTCAGTTCTCTTTACTCATTTTGTGGCACTGTAACCACACTCGGATCCCGGCATACCTCAAAACACCGTTGATAAAGGCAAAGCTAGGAGGAAACATTCTATGGTGGTAAAAAGTTGCCAAACCTTATCAACTATCACTGACAAAACACCAAGGGAATGTGTTTGACAATCACATTTGAAGGTTCTAGGACAAGTAAAGCAAAATAGAGTTTTAGCTGGGCTGGATTTATTGCCAGGGAAGCCCTGAGCCAGAGACTCTGCATCCAATATGCTAACACGAATAGATGACATTGATTCTAGTAGTTTCTTTGATCTGTTGACCAAAACTTGGACCTTAATCATAAATGAGATGCTAAAAAATGTGTAATGGGATCACAAATACCAACACCCAAGGCTAAGATTGTTGCAGGGGTGGGGTATGTCATGAGCATGGAGACCTGTATGACAACTGGATTCCTTAAGAGGGTCTTGATGGAGACTTTTGGACAAGAACCTGGAAGATTAAATGATGAGGGGCCACTGGAGTCTTTGAGAACAAGAGAACCATTCCGCCCTGGCCAGTCTTGCTGATGGATGAGGCTATAGCTGCTGCTAGGGACGTTAGGCACATGCAGTAGTGCTTTAGAAGTCTTAGCACTGTGCCATCAGAGGACACTGCGGGTAAAGTAGCGGCTATAATGTGCACAAAGATGCATGTTTAAACTGGACTAACTAATAAGGGTCCTTGGAAATGGCCATTGATAACACGATCTCAGTAACTGAAATAGTCACAGAATTAACTATGTCATCTGGTGGTGCGGGAGAATTGTTTGTATTCTGTCAATCATGTTTTAAATAATGCTGATTGGCTGGGCAGGAAGTATAGGTGGGTCAACCAGATAGGAAGTAGAGGCAGGGCGATGAGAATGGCTGGGAAGAAGGAAGCTCTTCCGGCACTCCTGCCCAGTCCATTGAAGAAGCAGGATGTAATCTGACCCGCTGAGAAAGGTACCGAGCCATGTGGCTAACATAGATAAGAACAATGGGTTAATATAGCTACAAGAGCTAATAAGAAGCCTGAGCTAATGGGCCAATCAGTTTATAACCTAATGCAGACTCTGTGTGATTTTTCTCTGGGGCCAAACAGCTGTGGGACCTGGTGGGAGGACAGAAACCAACCAAGCTCTTCATGTTATAACAAAAACTCTTGGTTGGTTTAAGCTATTACAGCAAGAAATTGTGCCTCTTGCTCAGTTCCCAGACTGAGATCGGTTCCCAAGTTCACCATCCTTAACAGGGCGTTATGAGACCCTTGACTGTATTTCTTAGAACAATAAGAAAAGAAAATATTGAGACTCCTCAGAGACTCCTGGATGTGTGCTTTGTTCAAGATGCAGTCTCTTGGCTGCAGCAACTCAAGTCGTGCTTTGATTCTTGCAGTGCATTTGCTTAACTGGGAAGGCTTCTTTCTTGCACACAAATGAGTGCATATTCCAAACAGTTTGCTTTTACAGGATAGAGGCAATACAGTGACTTTACAGCCTTACATAAGATTATGTCTTCTGTATGACTGTCACCAATCTGTCTTCAAGGCACAGGACACTCTACCTTGTTCATTTGATATGACAACCCCAATAGAATTTTGAGAGTAAGGTGTAGCAGGTGCCAATGATGCCTTGATATAAGATACATGTGATATAAGATACATATCTTAATATAAGATACATGGAAAGGAGACAGCTCCCAGTCTCCCAGCATGCAACAGTGAGCTGTACTCACTGCCCCTCATATATATATATATATATACATATATATATATATACATATATATATATACATATACACAGGAATGCTTATATAATGTTGCAGAAATTTTATTTTGCTATTAGAAATAGCCCTAAAAAGGTCATATGCTAGTGTCTTGGTAACGATGAAGAAAGGGAAAAGTGATTTAGGAAAGTTATGGGTCAGAAGGTAGAAGGCTGGTGAGATGGATCAGAAGGGAAAAGTGCTTGTTTCAGAAGCCCAGCAACCTATAGAAAGTGGAAGGAGAGAATAGACTGCACAGCATTGCCCTCTGAATCCCACACCTGTACCACTCCCCACTCACCCCCCACCAATGGTAAATACAAGTTTGAGACAGTGGGAATGCTGGGTGAAGCAGGAAGTTGTTCTGGGAACTAGACTGAGTTATACTGTTTATAAAATGCCATAGCCAGTTGTCAGTGTCATTGCAAGGTCCCCACAGCATGGCAGGTAGGTAAAATGAATGATGAGGAGAAAATGCAGAGAATCGCTCTGGGTGACTGGAGGACGGCATTCTCAAAGGCCTTCAAATTAAGAACTATATAATGTCCCAAATAAACTGGTTTGTTATACTAGTATGATAAAATTATAAAGAAACTGATCTGTGCATTATTTGAAACACAGATTTAAAAAGTGCAAATATAATATTAAAGTAAATGGAAAAATGGCTCAGCCATCAAAGGCTGGGACTCACAACCAAAAATATTAAAGAAGAGGATCACTTTTTTTGAGAATAAAAAATATGGATTAATTATGATGACAGCATACATACCTGTATGTAGCATATATCTCATCCAGAAGCAGCATCTTTTTAAATTAAAAGTTTACTATATTCTTGACATATCAAAATACTTTCTTAGGCTCTGAGAATAGAGGAGTGGATTCATCAAAGCTTCTACACACACGAGGCTTAAGTGCCAGGAGGGGAGACTGTACAGTGAATATGTGACTCATATATAGTGGTCCTTCCTTATGTGTGGGGCATGCTTTCCATGGTCCCCAGTGGCCACCTGAAATGGAATTTGCTAGTGCCAAACACAGCACGCTCCATGTTTTTCCTGTATAAACAGACTCAGGAAAAGTTCAACTGATATATTAGCTGTAATGAGAACTGACAGCGAGAACCAGTCATAAAATGGGGTGAATACAACAATCTCACCCTGGAAGCATGTATGTCATCTTGCTATGGTCCAGAACATCTTACTGTTCCGTGCCCATCCTTCTTCCCGTGATGAGGCGAGAGGACCCAGAGCTTGTGTGATGACTCATTGCCCACAGCATGAGGCTGAAATGGGCTCCCTTGGAGGGATTGTTGTTACCATAGAGGTGATCATAAGCAAGGTGGCTGCTTGGTGGTAGACCCCTGGGATGGAACGAGAGATTTCCCCATGCTACCCTGAACAATGCACAGTTTAAGACATCAATTATTTCTGGAAGTTTCTTCATATTTGGAGACCATGTTTTCCTAGGGGTAAAAGAAGCCACAGAATGTGAAACCATGGATAAAAGCCTACTATGGCATCCCAAAGGGCTGTGTGCTACCTGTGGAGGAACAGGAATCCGAGGAAGGGCACAAGCAGAGATGGTGCATGCAGAAGCCTTGGTGTTTTCAACTGGGATGTTCAGGGAAGGGCTCACGGAGATGACGCGTGCACAAATGGTTGGAAGGGACAAGGCAACATGCCCTGATTCTGGTCAAGAAGCATTTTCAGAAGATAGACAGAAAGGACAAAGGCACTAAGGCAGGAGCGTGGGTGCTATATTCAAGTACTAGCCAGCCAATGAGCAAGGCTGGGTGGAGTGAGGAAGAAGGGAATATCTCCTAGGAGAAAAGGGCTGAGAAGTGATGAGGAACCTGATTCTCACTGACTTCATCTTGGAGGGAGCGGGGGGTTGGATTGGATGTTTCTGAACAGGAGCACACACAACTGTGCTACTAACATTTTGCTGAGATTGCTCTGGATTGAGACTTGGCTAGGAGGCCAGCCCAGGTGACAGCAGAAAATCAGAACTGCAGGCTAACGAGGAGACCTGGAGGGAAGGAACGACGAAGTGCAGTGTGGAGGTAGAGCCTGGAGACAGGTTGGGAGCAGAAGCAAAAAGATGTTTGTACGGGTGCTGTGAGAGAAATGGACCAATACACTTACCGCTACAGTCTCTTACTGGAGCAAAGCAAGTGGACGTTGGTATTCACTGAGAATACCAACAGGGGAAGACTGTGCAAGGATTAAAGGTGACAGCAGAAAATTGCTAAATTTCAGGTGTACATTGTAAGTCTGAACAGAGATATTAATTAGACAGTTGGAGATGCGCCCGAAGTAGGGGAGAACTCAAGCAAGACTTTGCACATGGGAATCAGCACTATGAGAATGCCAGGCGTCACTAAGAGAATGAGGTTGGAGAGAAGAAAGGATTGAGCCCTGGGGTTTTCTTAAGGTAAAGAGGTTGGGATACTCTGGCCAAGGGGATGGAGGAGGAGCAACAGGGAGGAAGAGTGGGGAAGTCAGAGGTAGCAGGATCTGGAGGCCAAGGGAAGAGAGATCAGTTACATCATAGGCCACACACTGCTGGGAGGCCAGGGGTGGGTGATGGGTACTGAATGCTGATTGCTGTTTTAGGAATCTGGAGGGAACCGGTCCTTGAAGTGCTAGGCAGGCCCCTTTCTGTGGATTTAAGAGGATTTTGGTGACAATTTAAGAGTAATTACGTTAAGACAATTGTTTTTTCATAAAGAAAAAAATGAGAAGCCAACTATGGGTGTACAAGGCTGTAATCCCAATACCCAGGAGGCAGAGGCAGGAGGATTGTCATAATTTTGAGGATAGTCTGGGCAGTATAGCATGATCCTGTGTCAAACCCTATCCTACTCTCCACTCTTCCTAAAAAAGAAAAAGTGTGTGTGTGTGTGTGTGTATGTGTGTGTGTGTGTGTGTGTGTGTGTGTGAGAGAGAGAGAGAGAGAGAGAGAGAGAGAGAGAGAGAGAGAGAGAGAGAGAGAAGTTCTAAAACAATGGCCTTCCGTGTGTCTGTGGGAACAACCCAGTGAAGACAGGGAGGTACGGTGGGGAACTGGCAGGCAGTGGCTCTGGGCAGGTCTTGCTGTAGGATCTCCATGCAGCGAGTGGTACCGCATCTCTGAGCCTGCACCTCTGTGCTCCTGCTTGTCAGTTAGGTTTCAGCTGTCACCCTGCAATTCGTTTTAGTACTTGATTTGGGGAGAAATTGTGGATTTTCTTCACATACTTGACACTAAAACATTAATTTGAAATTTAATTAAATGGTAATAAAATTCATTATTTTTGTCTGGTTTCTAGTGACACTTATGATCAGAAGGCACAATATCCGGAACCCTTTCTCTGTGTCTTCAGCCAGGATGCTTTTAGTGTATTTAATTAGTGTATTTATTTAGTGTATCTTTTCAGTGATTTCACACTGACAACTCTTATACCCGCCAGCTTTTGGACAGTCTCTGTTCCATCCGAGGGACCCAACACCCTGTGTAGTACAGGGACTGGGGCTCATCGGCCCATCATTGGGAATCAAAAGAGAAAAGTGTAACATATTTCCCAGAAAACATTTACATGGAGGGGAGGCCCTGTTTTGTTCATTTGAAGTCCGTCCTTACTAATAAAGCACTTTTGAGATGCCTTTGCCTTATTAGTGCCTATGAAAGGAGGTGCTTTGTTGTGTGTTTGCAAGGCTTCCTAATTAAATACACAAGTCAGTGTACATAATTAAACCTGACCACAATAAAAAATGGTATATTATTTGACTGTTTTCATGGCAGAATAAATTAATCTCTATGTCCGTCTGACTTGCAGTGAGTATCACAGGCCTGTGATTCTGGCTTTTTATTCCTTTTGAGTTGTGTGTGTGTGAGTGTGTATGTGTATGTGAGTGTGTATGTATGTGTGTGTGTGTGTGTGAGTGTGTATGTGTATGTGTATGTATGTGTGAGTGTGTGTATGTGTGTGTGTGTGTGTGTGTGAGAGAGAGAGAGAGAGAGAGAGAGAGAGAGAGAGAGAGAGAGAGAGAGAGAGAGAGACTCTGAAGCATTTTCCCTCAGTTATTATGCCCTGTACCCTGAGCTGGGGTGAGTCACTGCTTGTGGATCACTGGTGACATGGAGGGAACAAGACATACTTGTGCCTCCACAATGTCTGTCCGGTGGCCCTCAGTGGACCCTGAAATTCCCCATGTTGGGGAATTCTTCAGGAATTAAAGCAGTATTGTCTGATCTGCTCAAATTTTAAAGTTTTAATTGAACTGTTAACCTCCCAAAGTGGGCTCCAGAGGGAACAGGCCTCAGGAGGGAGGAAGGGCACTGGGGAAGGCTGGGCCATGGCCAGAGACCATTGGTCAATAAACAGACCAAGACCAAGTTTATGGGTCTGTCACTGTAGCAGGTAGGAGATCTCCCAAAGAAGGTAAAGGTGGATCAGCAGGTAAAGGTGCCTACTGCCAGACCTGATGACCTGGGACCCGCATGGCCGAAGGAGAAAATAGAGGCCCCCAACTTGTCCCCTGACACACACACACACACACACACACACACACACACACACACACACACACACCATCGTGAAGTCTACAAATCTTCATCAAGCATCTGTCATTTGCCAGGCCTGGGAAGATATGGGGACACAGAGTCGAAGAGGACCCTACTCCCTCCTTGAAAAAGGTAGACAAAGAGGGTACTGCAATGCTGGAATCTGGAGTCGCATGTCTGGGGGACACAGGGTGACTGCCCTCTCCTAGACTTCTCTTGTTCACACACTGACCTCAGGTTGTGAGGTGAAAGGGGCTTTTACTCTAGGTTACCGTTAGATGTCAAGCAGAAGGGGAGGCATTTGCCCTGGTGCCATGCTGTCGTCAAGGCGCTTCCCTGGGAACAGAATTTCAACTCTTTTGAGCATCAGTGCGAAGGCAGCTGTGAAGATCAAAAGGCTGGCTGCATTGTTTATTAGATCTGGACCTTGGGTAAAGGTATTTAATTTCTCTGAATCTTGATTTTCTTATCATTTTAATGCGGTATTCTCAACCCTGTTTATCTCAGCCTTAACTTCACCTGACTCCGGTGCAGCTGGCTGATGACATGGGCTTGTCTGGACGCTTGTCTAATAAAGGACGGTGTGCAGGGAAGCAGAAGGATTTGTCTTGGCTTTCTGGGAAAGGGACCATCAAATGCATCACTTATGAAACAATAAATCATGCTATGTGGATCCTTCTGCATTTGTGTTCAGCTCGCTAGGTGGCTCTTCTGGTTTGCTAGCCAGAGAATTTAGCTTCCAGGATTTGGATGACAGCATCGCTGGGAGCGTGCTACCCACAGTATATCGTTCTTGGTGGCAGCGCAATCTCACTTTGAGACTGGAAATGTAAAAGGACAGTTCACTGAGCAGCGCTATTAATGGGAGTGCTGTGTTTATGTCGGGCTTTGTGTGCCATTTGGAAGGCATGGGGTAATTAGATGCTTCAGATACATGTCTAGACAGGGCAGGGCTGTGGGAGCACTTCAACCCTGGGAAACGCTACAGGTCACTTGTTTGTGACCAGGAATGGCTGTCCTTCATCGACAAATTCAATGTGAGGTTAGATCTGTGGTGCTAGGTTTGTAACCAGCAGGAAAATCAAAGCTGATACAATTTGACAGGACTGACGGTTTGTCCAACTGGGCCAGGACTGACTCTGTTTGGTGTGGCCTGATTTGAAGCGCTGAAAGGGATGGATGTCTTCCAAATAGCTTTCTGCCATCTGGCCGTGGGCCTGGATTCTGAACTTCCTAGAATCAGGGCCTTGGGTTACATCATTCTGACTCAAAAGGGCTCCTCTAATGTGAGTTATTCCTTGAAAGAGTTACGTGGTGTGGTCTCAGGAGAGTAACGGGGAAGCACAGGTTAGGAAAGGTGGGCTCTGAGGTGAGGCAGGAGGACATGCTTTGCGGTTTTGGACAGAATATATTTCATGGGGATGGTGTGCTTAGATCCAGAGGGGAGAGTGGGCAATGGGGGGTCTACTGATGCCTTTGAGAAGCAGTTCTTAACCTTCCTAAGGCTGCAATCCTTTAATGCAGTACCTCATATTGTGGTGACCCCCAACCATAGCATTTTTTTCATCTCTACTTCATGGCTGTAATTTTGCTACTGTTATGAATCATAATGTAAATGCCTGATATGTAGGTTATCTGCTACTCGGCCCCCAAAGGGGTTGCAACCCACAGATTGAGAACCACTGCCTTAGGGTCTCAAAAGTGGAAAGGGATAGTGGATGCCTGTGTGGGTGAAGCAAAAGATATCCCGTTACCTATATCCCATGCCCCACAGACTCACACAGAAATCTCATTCTTTTGAACAAAGGTAAAAGTATCTTGAAACCAGCCACTTTCTGGTTACTTCCTTTGGTACTTTCTGGTGCTGGAGATGTAGTTGGCCTCGCTGTAAGCTGGAAGACATACATCCTACCTTTGTCCCATGTTGGCTCTCTCCCAGCATCTGACGGCCTCTCAAATCCGTTAGGACACATGGGAATCTACTCATTGCAAGTGTTGTGAGGTTAACTCTAAAGTTTCATTCTTGGGACCTCAGAGAGACCCTCAAAGCTAAGGGCCAGTAGAACCTGGAAAGTGCGAACTTCAGCCCGTGGCTTCCCGAGAAAGCCCATCTAGTAGCTGCTGCTGCCAGCTGCAGAGGAAGCTGCACGCTCAGGTCCTGGTGGTGGCTGGCATTGCACCTCTTCTGCATCAGGCTTGTACAACGAGCAGCTTATGTATGCCTGTCTTGCTCAGTACAAATGCTTACTTGTTAGTGTTTCTTAAACTACTTTGGCGTCAGCTAGATCCTAGCATTTTTGCCAGCTAGAAGTCTGAGTGGGAGGTTCTGTGGTTTGTCCGATTTTAAACTAGTGGAGGAAAAAGAGGACAGGAAACTTAGAAATGCCCGTCTCCCCCTGCTACTCTATGGTGCTGCTAAATGCATTGCCTGTCCCTCTGGGGAGAAAACAATAGTTTCTAGAAAGACAATAGACAAACCTAAGGAAGATTTCACTTGAGGCATTTTCCCACGTGGCCATGGGATTGCACAGAATGTAGAAAACAGCATGGAGAAAGGGTACTGGAGACACATCTGAGATGCAGAGGAATGCCCCGTGTTTGCATGACCTGCCTGGTCTTGCTTTGGTTCCTCAGGGGCTGCCAGGGACTGGTGCTTCACTCCCGTCAGACCTGGTCTTGCCCTCTGCCTGCAGGTGAGCAGCCTTCCCGTCTTTGCAGTGGACAAGTGAACCTTAGCTGCTGAACGGCACTACATGGTCTCTCCTCCACCTCATGCCCGCCATTCTCTGTTTAGCTATGATTTTTGGCTGTCTTCCCCAGGCTCAGTTCATAGCCTCCCTTTATGCTCCCTCTGTCTGCTCTGAATAAAGATCCTTCCAAGTTTCCAAAGAAATTCCTCCTTCCACCCTGCCCTTTGGGTCATGCTCTGCCACTTGGGTCTTGGCAATGACAATAGGAATCAGCTGGTAAGCCCTGAACCCCAGGGACCCTCAAGTACCACTTTGCTTTCCATGGTGTTGATACTGCTGGCCATGGCTCTGTGGTCCCTGTACATAGTGAGCACAGCTCTGTGGGCCCTGTGGATCAATTTTCAGAGAGTTCACTGGTGCTGCGTCCCCAGTTGCACCCAATGGATTGAACTACCACCCTCAGAGTCTTGCCAGGAAGAGGAAGCTATTGCTTCTTGTCTCAGTTGGGAACAGCAGAACTTGGGGAAATGCTTGGCCTGTTACCACTTACTTATTTAAGTAAAGAGCTAAGAAACAGATGCAGGTGTTACTGAGCTGGTCAGTGCTCACAGGCAAGTGTGACCGATGTTTACCTGTTGTGAGACATCTCTAGAGGTATCATCTCCTGACTATCTGCTGGGGGAAGGAACTGACTCATTTGCTTCCACTCTGTTGGCTGAGCTTGGCCTCTAGTGCAGTGGTTCTCAACTTGTGGATTGTGACACTTTTGGCAAACCTCTATCTCCAAAAATATTGACATTACTATTCATAACACTACCAAAATTACAGTTATGAAGTAGCAATGAAATAATTTTATGGTTGGGAGTCACCACATTGTGAGGAACTGTATTAAAGGGTTACAGCATTAGGAAGGTTGAGAAGCACTGCCTACCTAGTATTTATTCTCTTGTCATTGTGCAGATCTAGGTGATGGACCAACTGAATCTCCTTACACTGGAGTGTTTCAGTGGCAGGACAGTTTGGCTCCTAGACATGGTACTGTGAGAAAATTTCTTGGCTGTGCAAGGGGTTGCTCAACTCCTCTTCCTAGTTCCTCAGGTTGAACATTGTTTCTTGTGTGAGTTGGGTCCCTGTAAGTGTTCTCTCTCATAGGGGATGGACATCTATTTAAGTTATCTCCCAAGTTAGAGGAGTCACCCTTGGGGGAGCTATGACTGTGAATTGATCACATATTGTGACCCCAGCTCTGGAAAGTGGAAGTCCTTATGATCTTGAGACAAGTCCTTATCCCAGCTCTTGACAGGTTGTGTGAGAGCAGGTATGTCTACTGTGTCTTTACCTTGATTTTGTACCTATAAACAGCCTCCTTAGTGCCATTCGTGCCTAGATGTGAGTGGACATCGTTTATTATTCTTTATTATCATTCAACCTTTGTTAACCCAACCTGGCCTTAGATGAGTTCTTCTGCAAGGTGACCCTGTGCTTAGCAGCTATCTCAATCCAGCCAAGAAAACATTGTTGAAGACTTTAGCGATGGTGTTTTAATGGTGCTGTAGCTTTGGTTCAAAGTTTGGGTAGTGACAAGGACAAGGTATAAGGCTGTAGAGAGGCAGTCCCTGTGAGCTAGAGAGGTTCCCAAGGGGGCCAGCAACACTTTTGATGCCTAGTTGTAGTGAGGCAAGATTTGGCCCTGCCCAAGGTTAAAACTATTGGCTAATGGATGTCTTGACTTCTGCTCCCATCGTGACTTCTCCTAACTCAGCTCACATCTATCTAGTAAAACTAAGCATGCACTTTGAGTATAGAAGGCCTTCAACCATGCAAATGATTTTCATAGCTCACACAAGGCAGGGCATCAGGAATCCCAGTGAATTGTGGGAGTGACGTGCTGGATATCTGTCTTGGGGTAAGGTATGGAGAAGTCATCTAGTCCTTTATGACCTGAACATCTACTCAACCTGGAACCCCTTTTAGCTTCTTTTTGCAAAGTTGCAAACCTTATGCTCCAGTCAACTTTATTTTTCTGGGAAAATGGGGTGGGGGCAGACCCTCTTTTCTGTAGGACTAGGGGAAGGGATAGATACATGATAAAGGCTATTCCAGTGACTTTCCCAGGACAAAAGAGACCTTGTCTCTAGTATTCAGAAGCAGCAATCTCCTGAAACCCGTTTAAGGTAATTGTCTCGCAAAATAGAGAAATCAGTACCCTTTTTTACGAGACACCCACTAGAAATCAGAGCAGTGAGGTTGGTCTTTCTCCTGGGCATTTCCCCACCTTTCTAACTATGTCAACGCCACCACAAATGCTGCTTCTTCTCAGGGTTGTTTGCCTTGCTCTTCATCACATGTAGTGGTTTTTGTTTCTCCAGTCATCCCAGCTTCTAACTAGTAAATAGAGTACAAAGGGGTGGACCCAGGGAAAGGAGAATAGTCCATACCCTCTTGAATCCTTAGTCCAACTGGGGCAGCTGTTAAAATGAACACTAATTACCTTATAGCCATGTTCTTAAGATCTGTTTAACTTACTAACAAGGTTAAAAGAAGTGATATGAGCTTCTTAAGTGTACTCACCCATGTTGACTTCAGATGGCTGTTCTCTATTCCACCTGGAATGCCTTTATCATTTTGTTGGCAAGGGAATGCTTTCCTTCCTTCCATCTGTCTGTCTAGCTTTGTGGTCCAGGCCGTCTTTCAGCTTGCAGTCTCCTCACCTCAGCTTGCTGAGTGCTAGTATTACAGGCAGGCGTCACCACACCCAACCACAAGTGGATGTTTTCCAACAAGCAGTTGCATTTCATACCTTAGTTCACTATTCAGTGTGTGCTCAGATTTAATGAGGTTGGTGATTTTGGGCAACACCTTGATAGATAACCCTTTGGCTAGAGAAGTGGCATTAAGTGACAAGTCCTTTCTCACGGTTTATGTGCCGTGCTTCACAACAGTTACCAACATGGTAGATTTGGGCTGTATCTCCTGCCTTGCTTATGTCTGTTCTTGAGAAATCATCTCTACCCCCAGTTCCGCCAGAAGCATTGACTTCGTTGGCCATGTTTATACTGCGTGAGCCTCACTATAGGTGATTAGACTAGTGGTGGACACTTGAACCTGACATAGCAGGTCCATCAACTTGACAACGATCGTGAAGATACTTGTTGAAAATTTGATCTAAAGGTCAAAGTGTCTCTAGTCACTGGTGGGTACCAGTTGCACAGGCAAGTGGAGCGGTGGAGGGGAGAAACCGGAGTGGATGGAGAGGCTGCCTTGTAGAGAGGAGGATGCACTTGGAAAGAGCACATGGAGAGGCCTGGACCAGGGAGTGACGAACCCTTGATGGAGCTCCCAGCAGCTCAGCTCTAGGCTCCAGGAAGCCTGTTGAACTTCATTTCCTGCTCTTGCTGTCCATTAAACGACCTCTTAGACTTCATACTTGTAATGTTGTCATCCTTTTTAAAAAAATTTATGTGTATGTCTGCGTGAGTGAATGGTGTGTGTATGCGTGTGTGTGTGCATGCTTGAGTACACACAGAGGCCAGAAGACTTTGGAGTCCCTGGAGCTGGAGTTTACAGGTGGTTACTGGGGTCCAACCTCATGTTCTCTAGATTGGTGCAAGATTAACTGCTGGGTCATCTCTTCAGCCACCCCCAGCCTTTTTTTTTTTAAATAAAAGGTTTCTATTGATTATACTCCTCAAACCTTGACTAAAATAAATTAATACCCATGTGCTGCCAGCAGAGATTTCAGAGAGCTGTAAACTTTGATCTTGGTAACTAAGGTGAAATGTTTTCTCGTTGTTTGTTTTGAAGGAGGAGTTGTTTTCAATGAAATCCTTTCTGCCTTTGCTCTTGCAGTTGATGATTTAGGATGTTCCGTCTGCCTACCCATTCTCCTTTGTGATCTGGAGATGGTTTTTATACGGTGTTCTTCAGGAACTCTGTTGGGGAAAATATGCCTGACAACTTAAGCTCACATCAAAGTCCCGGATTGCTTCTGCAAGCTTGTAATGGTGGATTTTACGGTTGTTTGCACTACACACCTAATCTCAGTGGCTCTGTCAACAAATCCGGTGCCCAAGTAATTAGGGACTTTTATGGCTGGGGAAACTATAGATGTTGAACACAGGAGAGGTAGGGCTGGGAGTGAGGCAATCCACATCTGCTTCACCTCCAGCAATCGAAAGGTTCCCCTGAATCAGATTTAATTCCTATACCCAAACTGGCATTGTCTGGGTGGGGAAGTGTAAACAGTGGGCACCCTGAACTTTGGGTTCAGAAACTTTGGCTGTAGTGTTTTTATTTTATTTTTTTAATGAGTTAAAAGAAAGGACACTGTGTTTATCTAAAACATAAATCTAGTCTGGGCCAAAGATTGAAAATCAAGTAAAATACTCTATGGAAGAGATTATTTTTTTCCCTTCTTGAGAAGATGGATAGAAAGGAAAAGTGCATCAGCGTGGAAGAAGACACTTGGGGAATGAAAGAGAGAGACGTTATTTACAGTGACTCCCGTTCAGACTCTGGACCCAAACTATCTGTGTTCAACAAATCCCAGCTCTACTATTGGGTGGCTGTAGACACTGGACATTATTTAATTTATTGGTGCCTCCATTTTCTGTATCTATAAAGTAAAAATAATAAGAATGATATCTATCTCTCAGGCTCACTGTGAAGGTTAAAGGAATCAGTGCATATAACGTGCATAGAGGAATACCTGGCCTAGAGTAAGTACTTAGAAAAATGCTAATTATTACTATTTTGCAAGATATCAGATAGTGTCAGTCAGACCAGTAAGGTGCCTGAGAATTAACCCTACATGTGCTATATGATTTCTCTGATGAAACAAAATCCAATACATTTATTCTGATTGTTTTCTGTGTGCGCAATGACTAATAAAAAAGAATATTCAAAACAAAAGAACATTTCTGAGTTAGATGAGACAGCTAAAGAATACACATTTTTCTTAGCAGTCCATAGAGCTTCTCCAAAATAGATCATGTAGCAGGACTCAAATCAAGTCTTAATAAGCATAAGAAAACTACTAATTCCTTGTATTCTCTCTGACTGCAGTGGAATAAATCTAGACATCAATCGCTAAGAAGCTACAGAACCTGCAGAAACTCAAGGAGATTAAACATTGCACTACTAAACAATAAATAGGTTCTTGAATAAATCAAGAAGGAAGCAAAAATCCAAGAACTGAATGAAAATGAAAGCACACATACCAAAGACATAGGAGATGCCATGAAAGCAGTCTTTTTAGGGAACTTTATAGCTCCAAGTGACACGTGAGAAATCAGATCTAAAGCAAATAACTAGCATGGCACTTTAGGGCCCTGGGAAAATAAGAATAAGCCAAACCCTAAGCAGTGAGAGAAATAAGATCAGGGTGGAAATTAATGGACTAGAAATGAAAAAAGAGAATTCATGGATCGTGAACGATGACCAAGTTCAACAAACTGTTAACCAAAATTAAAAAGAGAGCCAAACCAATAAAATTAGAGATGAAAGGGCAGACAGTGCAGCACATACCAGTAAAATTCAGTAAACAGGATATAACTTAGAACTGTATAATGCACTAAACTGTTAAATCTAAAATATGAGATAAATAATATCAGACCTATCACAAGCAGAGAGGTTGAAGCAGTAAAATAAAATTTCCACCTAGACAAAGGGAAGGGCCAAAAAAATTCGCTGATGAATCCTACCAGACTGTTAAAGATGAACTTATGTCAATCATTCTCAAATTATTCTGTGAAATAATAGAGTGCTGCCAAATTCTGCTTACAAAGTCAGCATCCTCCTGATACCATGAGCAGACACAGACACGACAACAAGAGAAAGTGTGGACCAGTGGTAGCAGGAGGATACTGACTTTGTAAGCAGAGTTTCATTTTTCCATGGAGCACACAGATGTAAGAATCACCAGTAAAATGCCAGCAAACCAAATTCAAGAATACATCAAAAGTGCCATTCACCACAGTGATGTTGCTTTCATTCCAGAGATTCAGGGGTGGGTCAACATATGCAAATCAATAAATGTCATATGTCATAGAAATCATCCGAAGTAAAACACATGACCATTGAGATGTATGTTGAAGGGCTTCTTGTCAAAATCCAACAATTCTTTGTGACAAAAGTCCCGAAGAGACAAGAAAGAGAAGGAATGCATTTCAAGATAAAGGATATCCGTGACAAACCTGTAGTCAACATTATACTAACTGGGGAACTATACCAGACTGGATAGCCACATGGGGAAGAATAAAACTATATCCTGTCTGTCTCCTGCCCTGCATGAAATTCAACTCTAAAAGAATCTAGTGCCTTAATTTAAGCCCCGAAACTGTTAGGGAAAAACAGCAGAGAAAATAGTTCAAGATATTGGCATAGGCAAGTGCTTTCTCACCAGGGCTCTAGTTGCTCAGCCATCAATAATTGGGACCCCTGAAATGAAAGGCTGTGTAGCAAAGGAAAACATTGAGAGAAGAGGCAGCCCACAGAACGGGGAAGATTCCTCAGTAGCTGCACAACTGACAGAACATTTAATATCTAGAATACACAAAGAACCTCAGAAGTTGAACAACAACAAAAAATCAACCCAGCCAATAGATGGGCGAAGGAAATGAACAGACAGTTCTCAGAAGATGAACTACAATCAACATGAACAAATGTTCTACCTCACTGGTAATGCCGCTTCAGAGGAATACAAGTAAAAATGGCACTGAGATTCCATCTTGCCCCACCAGGATGGCAGACATTAAGAAAATAAGCAACAGCAGATGCTGGTGAATGTGGACGTTAAGAGAACCTTATGTATTGCTGGTGGAGCTATGAATTGGTGTGGCCACTGTGAGAGTTGGCATGGAGGTTTCTCAAAATAGATATCTTGCATGACTCAGCCACATCATTCCTGGGTGTTTAACCAGAGGAATCCAAGTTAATGTATTACAGAGATATTTACACAATGGTATCATTATGGTATTGCTCACAGTAGCTAAGTTATGGAGCCAACCTAGGTGTCCAACAACACGGCAGCGGGTAAGGGAAATTTATGAATATTTAGTGGAGCTTTTTTTTAAACCCATAAAGAATGAAGCTGTATTGTTGGAAGGAAAGTGGATGTAACTGGAGATAATTGTATAAAGTGAATTAAGCCTGTCTCAGAAAGACAAATATTGGTTGATTTTTCTCTAACTGTGACTCTTACACACACACACACACACACACACACACAGAACAATGATATAAAAGTAGAAGTCAAACTGCCTAGGGGAACAAAGGGGCTAATGGGAAGGAGGGAGAAGGAGCCACATGGGAAATATCCTCAAAGTACAGTATATACTTTTACAAAACCTTTAAAAAATAAAAGGGAAGAGGACTGATAAAAGAGCAACTGAAAAGAAGATGGGAAGAGGGGCTTTTGCTCTCGGCATCAGCCTGGATGTGCTGGATGCAGGGATGACAAGAGTAGCTGGTTCATGAAAGTGTGGAAATCAGCTGTCGCGGACAGTGGATTCTTGGAGGTGAGTGCACAAACAGGTTCCTAGACTTCTCACATGGAATGACTCAGTCATGGAGACTGCTAACTCAGGAGTGTCATGAGCAATCTGTACGAAGCCTTGGCCATCATAGTCAGGGATGGCTGTATAGAGCCCGAGTATAGTCCAATCTAGCATCCGTGAGCAGCTAAGCACTTTCCAGAACACTCTGGGCCTCCTTCACTTATTTGATTTCTACCATAGCCATTTATTGAGTTTTTCCGTGGGCAAGACTCTATTGGGAACCACGAGATGGAATAAGTGGCTCATGTGGCATTTTCTGATCTACACTGCCACCCTGAAACACCAAACTAAACTTAAAATTTTAAGATTATTGTATTTGACTCACTTCTGCTGGTAATGATTTAGAGGAAAAGTGATAACAGTTCACCACTGTATTGTGGAGAGGCTAAAGAATCCAAGTTCTATTTTTAAAATTGTTTCTGTACCCAGAGCCAGCTGCTCTCCTGTGTTAACAGGGAAGTGTTCTCTGCATTGGCTTTTGTACCTTTTTCTTTGGATTTTGGTGGCACTGAGGACTGAATCCAGAGCCTGCATGCGACGTGTACTCCCTGCCCCCTGCACATGACGTATACTCCCTGCCCCCTGCACATGACGTATACTCCCTGCCTCCCAGCAGCACCTCTGCGCTTTATCTCTTTTTAAAATACCGGTTGTTAATAAAAACCGTTTCAGAGAAGTTAGTTGAAAGCTCATCTTCAGTTCTCCATTTCCAAGGTCTTTGTTTGTCCTTCAGATAAAAATCACTTTTCTTTTGCTTGGTTCTCCCTCTTCCCCATCCTCTGTGTATGTTTGACTCTGCACCCCTCATTTTTATAAAATTCTTTGCTCTCCTCTCAGAGTTCACAATTGCTTTACTCTTCTGGGTATCTAGCCAAAGTCATCGTCAGAGTTCCCAAGCTTCTAATCTATCAGTGTTGCTCTTGGAAACAGCCAAACCGAGACGATTCCTTGCCAGTTCCCCCTCCCACCTGCTGCCTCAGAGATCCGACTTCCACAATCCTTTATTCTCTTGCTCCAACCGGGGCCAGTTGTTCTGTTGTCTGACAATTTCATAACGACAAACGTCCGATGAGGGTGTTTATGTAGTGCCTTCTTTCTAAATCCGGATGGCAGTCCCCTCCTTGTGAACAGTTTTATGTAAGCGGCATTGGAAGGTGTGCTTTAAGCCCCTACTGCTTCATGAGGACTGCCTTTGCTGTCTAGCTGACTAGGTTTATATAGCAGGGTGAAGGAGATGCTCTGAAAATAGGACCAATACCACATCTGGATTCTGGAAGTTATTTATTAAAAGTATGATTTGCTACTATGTAATTCAACTCCTATTTCTTCACATGTATATTAGCTTCAGGTTAAGCTATCTGGATAGTATTCCAGATTACCCCCATGAAAAATATTTCTAGACAATTTCTTATTATTGTCAAACTCACAGTGCTGGTTGCCACTGAGTTTTTACTTTCTTAAAAAAAATTGTTTGAGACAGAGTTGTACCATGTAACTCTGACTGGCCTGGAACTCACTATGTAGGTAGAACTGGCCTGGAACTCATAGAGGTCCACCTGCCTTTCTCCTCCTGAGTGCTGGGATTAAAGTCGTGAATAACCATGCCTGGACTGGCTGAGCTTTACAGATTAGTTCAATGTAATTTGAAAAAAATATGATCTATTTTAAAAGCGTGACTTTAAAACTTGCCTTATTCTCCTGTTTGTTAGTTGCCTGAGAAAAGGTAGGGGAGAGAAGGGAGTTAATTATGCTTGTTCTAATAATGGCCAGACCAACCAGTACTGTACATGTACCTACACAACATAGACAGAATATTTAGCTGCTTCTTCTGGTTTTGGGTGTGTGTGTGTGTGTGTGTGTGTGTGTGTGTGTGTTCCTGTTGATTGAACGCAGGGCCTTGCACATGGTAGATGGTTACTTCCCCACTGACCTACGTCTCTCACTCCTTCTTTGTGGATATTCACAGTAGGCCAAGAGCACTGCTGAGGTAGACATTATGGCCGTTGCGATTGATTAGTTAGTGTTTTCCTCTGCGTCTTTGAATGCCGACTTACTGGAGGAGGGCACTTTTTCATTTTGTTTCAGTGAAGGACGCCATTACTTTCTGAACTGGTTCTCAGAACATCACTGGAAGAAAACTGCGAGGTTTTAATGATAATTACATTTGTTTTTAGAGAATTTCACACATATCGTCATCACACACCAGCCAGTCTGTAAGTCAGTTGGCAGAAGGCTTGCCTACCATGTGCAGAGTCCTGGGTTCAAGTCTCTGGTATAAACCAGGTGTGGCAGCACATGACTCTACAGGAAAAAGGGTGTTTAAATTCATGTCTTGTTTAAAACACTCATCCCTGGATAATCTTTACAAGTGGAGACTGAATACATGTGATGAAATCTTTCTTCCCGAATGCACTACTCTGGGAATGCCCCTGGCCTCTGCCGAGGCCTGTAACTTGGAAGCAACTACACAGCTCAGGATGGGCCACACCTTCAGCCTTCCTTTCCTGTCCTTGGCAGTATTGTCTACTGAAAGCAGTGGAAAGACTGGTGAATCCTGGGGGTAGGAGGTGGGGGCGGTGCTATTGGTCCTGGTTGCCCCCAGTTTCAGAATTGAGTGGTATGTGGCCTTCACTGAGGACTCGGTGGAGACAGAGGAATTCCGACAGGAAATCACAGAAGGATTCCTTTCCTTGTGACCCAGTGGAAGGTACTTCCTCTTCTGCTCCAGGTGTTTCTCCGTGTGTGGAGGGTGCTAGTGGTTCTTTTTTTAAAATCAGTGTTGTATGAGTTTCTCCTCCAGACTGCTGTGTACAATTGATTCTAAATTTCTTCTGTACACTGTCTAGCCTCCTGCCGCTGTGAACACTTCAGCACAACTTGGTTTCCTGTTTGCACGTGTTGGGTGTGTGCTCTCCTGACACTTGAAGTTCCACTGTATTCCTGGACACTTACCCAGGAGAAACACGTTTAATCAGGCAATTGACTATAAAAACTTTTGATTTGTCTCCTCAGCTGAACTCCACATTACGTCTCTCTGAGGAACAGCTGAAGTGTCTTCTGGAGGAGTGCATATCCCAACAGAAATGCGTCCCTCTTGCCCTTTCTTCTGGAGGGGAAAACAAAGACATAGACACAGCCCGTGAGCCCCCGCAGCTTTGCCTGTCCACCCCCTGCGGATTACTAGATGAGTCTGAAGTCGAGGTCCAGAAACCCCAGCTAGATGATGCAAACAGGCTTGAGAACGAGGGATGTGGACCTGCCGTGGGCTCCTATCTCACCAGAGCCTTGGCTGGGCACTACAAACCAGAGGCTCTCATCATGGACATGGAGACCATGAAAGGCCTCCAGTTAACCAAGGAGGAAGCTTTCAGCGATACAGCAGACTATTTTATGTCAAAGACCGTTGGCATTGGGAGACTGAAAAAGCCTCCTTTCTTGGAGGATCCCCTGGATGACGTCAATGTGGAGTCCTCTTCAGACCAACAGCCAGAGCTTCATCCAGAGGAGCCAGCAGCAGCAGGTAGGCTGGAGAGCGTGTGAACATTTCTCAGAATCATCTCAACACAAGATCCTGTGGGCTAAAGTAGAGGAGGGTGCAGTGATGCACATCTAACGTCGGCCCAGGCACTGTCATTAGCAGCCGGCAAGCCTAGGCGCCTGTTTATCAATGTTCTTAAGAGGTAAGGAGAGGCTAATGTGTTTAGGAGTCTTCACTGTAATTCTGCATCCTGAAAACAGTGTTGATTTTTAGACAGAAAGAGAAAGCATTTTGAATAGCAATAAGTAATTTAAAAAGATTTCAGCTTCTAAACTTTAATGATAAAATTTGCTCTCAGGGAATAAGTTTGTAAAATACCATGCTCAGATGTAAAATACCTGCCCAGACTACTCTTACATTTCCAGATAGGATGCATTTTACAATAGTACAATGGCATAGGAACCAATCACTATGAGTAGCTTTTAACACAAACAAATATTCAATTATTTATCTGTGTCAGAAACTGATGTCATAATTTGTGAGTGTATTTACACAGTTTAAGCTTTAATCTCTATTGTAGTCTACTCCAAAATTTGTTCTCTCTCTCTCTCTCTCTCCCTATCTATCTATCTTATGTCTGTCTATTCATCTGTTCCCTTTGAGGTCTATGATTGGTTGATTTTGAACTAACACCCACCCCAGTCCCGTGTTTCTAGCTGTCTGCTGGGCAACTTGACAACCCCATACATTCCTTCATCTTTCCCTCTTAACTCACGTTTCCCTCATGATTCCCATTTCTTTAACCACTTGGGCTCAAAATCTGAGTCAGTATTGAGTTGGGTGAGATTACAGAAGAAGCAATGAATGATGGGAGGTGTAATTAGAGGCCAGCCCCCAAGTGTGAATAGCCCTTCGCTGGGTGGGATTTGACCACTGCACAGAGGAGGACTCAAATTCACAAACCACAGGGCATGCATGTGATGCTATAGCCCCTTCCTTATGTGCCCCAGCTCCCTCTACATCCTGTTTGCTACTTCCTTGTAACTACAGCGTCACCACATTTCTCTACGTTGAGCCTCTGTAAGTTTGCATGCTCTGAGTATTTCCCGAAGGTGGCGTTATAACACACACTTGCTGTGCTTGCTTTTTACACATAGCACAGTGTTTTCTATGTTTACCCATGTTGCAGCATGTATCCCTGCTCTGCTTTTTTTGAGTAATATTCCCTTGTATTGATATAGCCCATTTTATTTATCTGTTCATTAATTGATAAGCTCTTGGGCCCTTCCCACTTTTCAGCTATTACATATAATGCTGATATAAATACTTAAATACAAAGTTTTGTTGGGCATTTTTTGTGTTGTTTTCTCCCCAGCTCGGGCATATATGAAGGAGTGGAATTGCCAGGCCTATAGTAACCTCTTGAAGGCAGACAGATTTTGACTACACAACCTACAACTTTCTCCTGATTCCCTTTTTATTGTCTTCTCTTATTTGATTTCATTATGGTTTTACCTTTTTTGCTTGCCTTTCTATAAAAGACAGAAAACTATGTTCCATTGGCGGAGCAATTTTTCCCCCTCTCTTTAAGAGAAAAGAGGCCGTCGGTCCTCATGAATCCTACATGTAGCATTTACTTTCGGCTTCAACCTACTCCTCAGAAGCTTCATAGAAAGCCAAAGGGTAATTTTTATGTCTTCCCCTAAATCTTCAATCTTTCAACCCTCAATTGTTTTCTGAACTATAGCCCCAGTGAAAACAGACACCTTATTTTCCCTGTTGATGTCGTCTGCAGTTTTTGGTAACTATTCTATAACAGCAAACAGGCTGTGGTCATTATTTATACAGCAGAATGAGTGACTTAATGCTTAATAGGCTGAATGATTTTTATTAATTATGCATGCATTCCTGGTTGTATAATCACTGTAGTTATTTTATTAGCAGATACACAGGAGCCTGGGGATGCTGCGGATGAACCAGAAGAAAGTGAAGCATGACTTTCTGGGGGTTAAGCCTAAGGAAGCTGGAAATGAAGTGGCATTATCTATTTTTTTTCCTGAATCCTTTGTAATAGTGAATGCGTCACAGGGACTATTTCCCAAATGATCTCAACATTTGAATTCCCTTTTTTGCTGATAACAATCTTGGTAGTTTTGAAACTTGGGGTGTAAATGTTTGCTGGTTTTTATTCATTGAAATTCCTGGGAAAATTGTTTACAAATGTATCGCTAATGTTATGATCTCAAGGATACTTTATAAGAACCAACATTGTAACATACACACAGGTGGTGTTAAGTCTAGTGGACACGAGTTTATTGCTCTCTATTTGATTCTGTTGGGGGTAGTGCTGGGGATGGAATTCAGGGCCTTATGCATCTGGATGCAAACATTTTGTTACTAAACTGTATCTCCAGCCCATTGCGTTGGGTTTGTGTTTTCATTCTTTATGATTCAGGTGGATTGTGGCCACAGTAGCTTTTTGTTCTGCCTCATTTTCCCTTCTCTGTGCCTGTCTGATTGTTTATCCGTAAGTACAACTTGCCTTGGGAAGAAATGAGTTCCCATAACAAAGGAAAGTTGCTGAGTCTGCTCTAGTTAGTGATGATACCTTTCTTTTCTTTCTTTTTTAAAAATACATTTGAAAAATAATTCATTTTTATTTTATGTACTTTGGTATTGTGCCTGCGTGTATGTTTGCGTAAGGGAGTTGGGTTCCTGGGAACTGGAGTTACAGACAGGTGTGAGCTGCCATGTGGGTGCTTGGAACTGAACCCGGGTCCTCTGGAAGAGCAGAGCAGCCAGCGCTCTTAGCTGCTGAGCCAGATGATACCTTTCTAAGTTGCAGCGTAATGGCTTTTTTTTTTTTTATTATTCTCAGTTTGTTATGTTCTTCTGGAGGGTGGGCCTTTTAACATGCAGAAAATAAATGTGAACCTTATTAAAAGAAAGTCTGTAGCACCATTTCAAGAGAGAATGTTTGTTCAGTTCTGGGTCAGTAATCTGATCTCATGAGAAGGTTTTACAGCCACGTGTGTATGTTGAGTTGGTTTCATACATGTAAGACTAGTTCATTCCTGATTCATAATAAACTTATTGTGGCCCTGACTTAGTTTGGATTACTGCATGGACAGCATTGTTCATTCTTGTCACCTTTGTTTGCTGGCCCTGCTTGACATCAATGATTGCTTACATATTCCTGACTTGTTGAGATGAAGAATCCTATAGCTATTCAAGGGCATCCACAGTCCTATGGCTATCTTCATCCTGTCTTCCTGTTTCAGTTTCCTGTTGGCTCATTTATGTCGATTTTGCTTTTGAGGTAGAGGGGATTGAACCCAGGACCTTGCACATGCTAGCCAAGCACCTACCCAGAGCCACACCCTAGCCTATTGTTTACCCATTTAAAACAGCAAGGACACACACTGATGTCCATGTACTACAGTGTGGTTTATCATAATGCCTGACTTTTGCTGTGTGATGCCGGCAAAAATTAAAAAAGATCACGATCTTGGGTTTGCTCAGAATGATTTGTGGCACTCCTGGGTACTGAAGAGTTTGGTGGGAACAATCAGAGGGCAGGGGTGGCGTGGTGGGCACTTGGAAGTGGGACAGAGAGAAGCTATTATTGCGCACCAGCCCTTCAGAAGAGCTCAAGCCTTCTACATCCATGTTTTGTTTGTATTTGGGCTATGTGTATGAAAGGGGCAGGGGTGGATAGACAGAGACAGAGAGAGAGGAGAGGAGAGAGAAGAGAGAAGCTGAGAGAGAAACACAAAAGGAGCCATTTCTATGGAAATTGCACAGGCTTATGACTTTACAGACAGCTTCTGCAGATGGTGTTTGAGGTACAAGGAGCCCGGCTATTGCCAGAGTTAGGTAACGGTAAGGAGATAATGAGGTTTGGTAATGAACTTTTTAATTAAAAGGAGTAACATCCTTCCACAGCATGCCAGCTGAAAGCGGCAAGGGCGGATGAGCAAGCTATACAGTATAATTTAACCACAGTCTCCTGATTAAAACCAAACCAAGCCACACCACACCACTCAGGCTTTCTATAAGCTGGGGTGTTTTCTCCAGAACAAGAATAAAAATTACAGGAGAGAGAGAGAGGGGGGGGAGAGAGAAGAGAGAGAAAGAGAGGGAGGAGGGGACACTTTATAAAGGAATTCAGGGGCTGTAGTATAGTTTTTCTAGACAGGACTCTAGTAAGCCACCAAAACCACTTTGACTGTAAATTCTGCAGGACCAAGTTTATGGCCTTCCAGCCAAACAGTCCTAGAACACATGACAATAAACTCCTGTATGAGTCAGAATCTATCACCTTGATGATGTAATTCTAGTTTTTAACAAGCCTTTAATCTGGTATAACCTACTGACTTGAAGGTCGTTCTTACAGTGAAATGGAACAGGCCTGGCCTGAAAGCGCTGACCTGGCCCCGTTTCCTGCCTCATTGTGTTCTCCATCAGTTTTGCTGCAACATTTAGCTAAAAATTAAATAGGATTCTCCTCTGAGTGGAACTGATGCCACATTTCAGGTCGTTGTTACTGTTGATCATGTTCTCTGCAATCTGCTAGCTGTCACTCTTTCTCCGTGGGCCTGTGGGGCAGTGCGGCACTTCCAATTTGCCACATGTCACCCAAGTCCGTGGTTTTTGACTAGAGAAGTCCGGCCAGGGAGGCAGACTCCACCTCACACAGCCAATCTGTTCTAATATTTCCCAGACCTCAAAGCCATCTTTCACCTACTAGTATTTCTCCCTTCATTGATCTGTTTATTAGAATTGGAAATTAGTCAGCTTCTGCACATCCATGGTTAATCCATCCACGCCTCAAATTCTGCTTAGATGTTGAACAGGATAATATTGTCTTCACTGAATAACTTCACACCCACATACATGCCTTCCAAAATTTGCTTCGTTGTAACAAAATGATCAAAATGATGATGATGATGATGATGATGATGATGATGTGTGTGTAGGTTTGTAAGTATGAGTGCAGGTGCCTACAAAGGGTAGAAAAGGGCCTCCGATTCCTGGCAAGTGTTGCAGGAGATGGCAGTGCTGCCCACAAGGGAGGCTGTGCTTCGGGTCCTCTGCTAGAGCAGCAGGTACAGCCAGACAATAAAGAACAAAGTAAACACAGACACAGAAAGTATAAATATAAATTTCCGTATGATTTATTGTTGTTCCTTGTACATAAGAAACAGTAAAATACAAGTTACACTGCTTTAGAATGTAAAATGGATAAAAATGTGTACAAAAAAAGCAAGTTCCTAGAAAAAAAGGGGTATTGGCAAATAGTAAAAACTGGGGAATCAAAAGCAAAGACAAAAACAAAACCAAAGAAACAAGCTAAAACAAAATAAGAAAAACCGACATTTCTTCAATTCAGTGTGCAAACATATAAAAATAGAAATACTAACTCTACAGACAGTATTTCCTGATAAATTATTTAAATAGCATATCTACATAGTCTGAGATCTCTATTCCAATGGCAATGAGAAAATAATTTATAAAAATAAAGCAATGGAGTACAAGATATTAGGACAAAACCAGAACTTTGAGAAGTTGTATTTAAGATTTCAAAGCTATTTCTTTATTGGGATCATCTTCCGCAAAGGATGCTTCTGCTATCTACAACACTGACTTTTCAGACACGGCAGTAGTTTTGAGTTTATTGACACTTAAACTCTTTCTACGTGATCCAAACTCCCTTACTCAGTCACACGACAAATGAGGTAATATTTGTATATAAGTTCCACCTTTGTCTCTTTTGGGGAAATGAGAGAAAAAAAGAAAGGTGATTATGTTTTCTCCTCCCTGGAAACAGGCACAGGGGTGGTGTGGACTAGCCTTAGAGTGTTCATGGCCTCCTTTACAAGGAGAAGCACGTGCAAATGGCAGCCACCTGATTCCACTTGAAAAGACAGAAGACCCAGGGGAAAAGCCAAGGGAGTCCAAACGAAAAGCGGCGACTTCTGCTGGCTTTCCACACACTGCTTTTGGAGAGATTTGCTGATCCACCTCAGCTACCTGCTCGCAAACATTTGCCATGTGCAATCTAATTCCAGGTAGAACAGGGTTAATAAATAATCTGTATTTACAATCTTACAGTCATAAAGACTCACTACGAGGGTGATTCAGATAGTCCCACGCTTCCTGTTTCAGTAACAATCCTTCAGACGGGTCCTCTCCAGAATAGGGAGAAAAAAATATAAATATATTACATTGCTAAAGCGTTTGTTAAACAAAAACCAGAAGAGAATTGGAAAACTCCATGGTAACTGAGGGAATAGAGAAAAGAAAAAAGGAAAAGGAATGTTTCAGGTAGGTTGATAGAAAATTTGTGCCATTCTAACCGTAAGATGAAGGCATGCTGCCCCTCCTGCAGAGGCAGCGAGAGCTCACTGAGATGGTCTCCTGTGCTCCTGCTACATCTGCACATTGCGTATGCAGAATGAACTGTCAGTTCCAGCATGACCAGCCAAGGGCAGCCAGCGTGGCCTTACACTTCTGACCCCTACCCTGACCACTGCAGATGTGTGAGGAGCGCCTGAAGGGAGGAAGTCTGGAAGCCAGGCTTTCCTTCCCTTCCTGTTACTCAAGCACCCGTATGGATGGTTGGATTAACTCACACAGGTCAGCAGACAGAAGTGCAGCAAGTCTTTCTGTTTGTCCCCTGAAAATGATTTAGTACCGAACGAGTAACAGCTCCTCTGTATTCTCTTCATACAATCGTCTCTTGGGTAAACATCCTCCCTAGTGCTTTGGCTTCTGCTTCCCCACTCCTGAGGACCTACGTCAGGGGTGGCTTGGTGCTGAGTTCTAGTGAGTCCTTCTTTCTCTGACATGCCTGGAAATGCTTCTGAGTGTGCTGCTTGGAGATGGCCTCACAGAAGCCCTGGCTCTGTGAGGAAGGCAGAGTGCAGTGGGCACCTTCCCAGTGGGAAGTAAATAGACACTTTCGCTTTTGCAAAAGCAAACTTACTGACGTAATTAGTCTTCACGTTTTTGGAAGATCCATTCTCATTCGTTAAAGGCCGAGAGTGTTGAGTCTGAGTTTGAAGACTGCATTTTCTTGAGGCAGGTCACATGCTCTAGAAGTCCATACTATGCAAGAAGAGAAGCAAGGAAGACAGGGAGAGGTGGTCCTGGCAGGGGGTTTTCCTTTAGCCCTTGGTTCCAGAAGGTGCAACGCCAGTGCTGGTTATGACTGACAGCTAATGATTAGGAATCTGTTAAATAAGCAAAGACATATGTAAATGGAAACCGATCAACAGGCACACAGTCATCCTAGAATTAATCACTGGACTAGCAAGCAACTCAGGGCTGACTCTCTAGCTCTGACAGGCGCAGAATCATGAGCTTGCGGACATCAGACTCAGTAAATATGTACTAAGAACTTACTCTGTGGTAGATCTGATGCTAGAGTTGAAGTAACCATGGGATGAAGAAAATGGAGGCACTAAAGCTAAGGCTATTAGTGAAAACCAATACTCCTCCTGTGCCTGGTCTTGGGAAGAACGGCTTATGTTGTGATGGCATAAATAGAGTCATAAGCCAAGTGGGAGCTACATAAACACACAGGCCTTCAAAGTGCTACCAGTAAGGTCTAATGTTTGTAGCTACTTGCTTACTGTCTGCCTCTGACCTGTGTAGGAGGAGTACTGAGACTGCTGGGCCAGCTCATATTCCTGATAAAGATTCAGGATGCCATAGATTTCACGTTTAGCATTGTATCCTCAAAAGCAAAATGAAAATGACCAGCCCTCTCCCCAACATTGTCTTTACACGAGACCGTCCCGTCACTGCAATCCTTTCGATCTGTAGACATGTTAACTGTATATTCATGGGTCTTGCTCCTACCTCGACATTCATATTTCATGTCTGAGAAGAACACCATTTCTTGAGAGAAGACAAATAGGCCTAGTCTACCGCCAGCATAGGTTTTATCGTAAATGGGTCCTGAGTCGGCCATGATTTTCTTTCCTTCATACATCACCACCCTGCACAGAAGAAAAAGATCTCATTCATGAGACTGCCACTTCCTGGTCTTATCCTTTGAGCCAATTTGCTGTGGCCACAGTGAAATTTAATCACGGCAACCTTACCTGATGTAACCCGTCTTTGGCCTGTGGCTAAGACGCCACCTGTAAGCAGTGAAATCCTTCCAGCCTATGTGACGAGGGTCGTGCCACAGGGTGCGCACCTGAAGGAAAAGGACCAGAAAAGGTTGAAACACAGCCCTCTCTGAAGATTCGGGTTTCATTCCACATGAAACGGCTTAAAAGGTACCGAGTTGACCTGTTGTTGGAGAAGGGGCAGTATGGAACTTTCCCCAAGGCATCTCTCAGTTACTGTGTGCCACTCAGTGACCATAAAGCAGAGAGGGGACAAGGAAAGGAGGGTTTGGCTTGAAGTGGCTGATGCTGCCTGAGGATTTAAAGTGGAACTCTTGGCTTTAACCCACTCGCTTCTAGCACACTAGAGTTCTGTACCACAATTGGTGATGCTGGGAGTTTGACAGTCAAGACTCCCCAGAGCAAGCTGTCTCCTGTCCTCCCCAAGGGCCCATCAAGTCTCCCTTCTAGATAATGTAGCTTCTTACCTGGCCAGGGGTGTTTCCTGTGTGCCACAGGGCATTCCGCAGGTGCTCACCAGGCCCCGTGGTGGAATTCACAACCTTTACAGACAGGCCCGAATATCCCTGAGCCCTTGTGGGGTTGGTGTCCCAGTAGGTCTGGGTGACTTGTTTCCACATCACGACGTAGAAGCGGCTGCTGGACTGGTAGCCGAACACGAAGCCAGCGTAGTCATCATCCCTCTCCGTGTTGATGAAGAAGGTACCACTGAAGTCCACGGCATTAAACTCATCATAGCCTGGAAGGCAAGGCCAGAGTCAGATTAAAGGCTGTGGCTTCTAAGGGGTTCTTCACGATGTTCCCAGATACCCTGAGGTCTTAGGTCCCCTCCATAGACTCAACCGTCATAATTTGTATTTGCTTCCTTCTGGCATGTCCCCTCTGGATCTAAGGAGCTTACTACTTACCTACAGCAAGACCAGGGTCACAGTTCACTGTTTGGACAAGCTCTTTGCCCTGATGGCGCACAACCCAGTTAGGGTCATTTTGGGAGGTCCCCTTGGGATCTAGAGGAATCATCTGGAACCGGCGGAAATCGGTTTCACTGATATCAACGTTCTCAGGACAGATGTCATCAATGTCTGGCACATTGTCATGATCAAAGTCGTCTTTGCAGGCATCACCTCGGCCATCACCTAAGGTCAAAGAAGGCAAAAGTTCAGTGAAATTCTGAGTGGGTCACAAATTCACAGACTCATAGAAATACTGGTCTTTGGTTGCTTTGTCCTCTCAGGGGCTGTTTTTCTATCTTCTGTCTAGACAGCTAAGGTGTCAGGTATGCTATTCAGTAGTGGCCACATGACTCACCATCAGAGTCCTTCTGGTCAGGATTGGGCACCAGCCTGCAATTGTCTCTGTCATCAGGAATGCCGTCATTGTCATCATCATGGTCGCAGGCATCTCCTTTGCCATCTTTGTCATGGTCGGCCTGGTTGGCATTAGGCACATAAGGACAGTTGTCCATATTGTTCTGATGGCCATCCTCATCGATGTCCTGATTGTTGTCACAGGTGTCCCCTATGAGGTCTGAGTCAGAGTCCAGCTGGAAGAGAGGCATCAAATAGTGCACACTAAGGTTAAAGGTAACATCAGTGCCCCTGGGGCAGGGAAATTCTCTATGTTGGACATGGACAGTGGGACCCAGGTTTACTTCTCTATAACCACAGAAGGACTCATCAAGTTTTAAAGAGGGTTTTACCTTGATCCTTATTTTTACTTGAAAGTTGAGAAGAGATATTTAATATTTTAAAAATATACACAAGAAGGCTTTCTAACTAACACAGAGTTATTTTTACACCACTCAAGGGAACTCGGTGTTTATTGTTTATAGCTTAATGCTAACTGAAATCCCTGATGTACATTTCGTAATTTCCCATTGACATTAACAGCAAATTATTGATGGGTCAACTTCTACTCTAGGCTTTGAATAATGGCAGCAGTCTGTGTAGACTGTCTGCTTAATATGTATGAGATATTAATTGCTTTTTTATTTTTGAGGCATTTGGCTTTATACATTTATTCCATAAAGATTTCATCTGTTGTCTCAGATGAAGTCAGACTCTAAAATTTTTTCAAAATAGATTTTCCCAGAATGCTTAGCATGCAATATGCGTGAGGTGCTTAGGGACTGTTTATATAAAAACTGGATGTTTTCTTGTTAGTATTTATATTCTTTGCTTTTGAGATTTTTGTATGATGTTTAAATTTGCTCATAAAATTTAATCTGAGGAATCAAAAACTCATTCAATGAGGTTAAGATGTTTAATAATCTGGTGAGCCCAATCACAAACAGGTGATCTCAGCAGAGAGTACAGGGCAATCAGAGTTTCCTATGATGATGGCTTGAAGTCATCTTGCTTTTAGAATGATACAACTTCATAATTAGGAGGAACTTGAATTCTCATTTCTCTAATCCTTAAAAAAATTCTGTTCAAATTTCTGATTGCTAAACCTTTCAGAGCCATCATTTTAAGAAAAAGAAAGCTCACTATGCTTTTTTCCTAGAAACGATGCACAATGACACAAAAGGACAACTCTGGTCCTGGAAACCTGTGTGCTGACACACATGTACACCATTGGGAACCTGTGTGCTGACACACACATTTGCACCATCAGGAGCACCCACAGCTTGCACCGGGAGGAGCCCATGAGTCTGGGTTCACTGGGAGAATGGGAGAAATCAGACTTTCTCAAGCTCTGAGAAGTCGTTTAGCTTCCTGACTTCCGACCAGACTCTGTTGCTGGCCACAACACAGGTGCTTATTTCACCTCTGGTTACCGCCTTCCTGTTTTACGTGCATCGGATATGACTGTAACTGACAGTCTCAGCTCTCTGTGTAATTTATCTTGATGGCAGCAGCAAACAAGACCGAGGTCACAGGATTTCTACACTAATCTCTGGGAGAGTTTGCCAAGTTCTCATATCAGGCAAACTCTTTACATTGCATTGTAAATGGCTCTGGGGATCCTGGGAACCCCAGTAATGGCAGAGTTTGAAGTCTGTTGAGTTCACCGTCTTAAAGGTATAGAAAGGAAGACACAACACCTTCCAGAGTGATTCTGAAAGGAGTCACCTACCTGGTCTGGATTGTGTTCCAGGGGGCAGTTGTCACACTGATCTCCAACTCCATCCATGTCAGTGTCCCTCTGGTCCACATTGTAAACATACTGGCAGTTGTCTCGTTCATTGAGGATTCCTATGGAGGGAGGGTCGATGGGAGCTGAGTCTTGCAACCCCATACATTCAACTAAATCACCCAATAACAGACACTAAGTAAGCCGTGTGTGTCACTGTCTCTTGAGGCTGTCAAGCCAGGGAAAGCCTTACCATCTCCATCGATGTCCACAGCGCAGGCATCTCCCTCTCCATTGTTGTCTGTGTCTGCCTGGTCAGGGTTGTGGTTGTAAGGACAGTTGTCACAGCGGTCTCCCACGTCATCTCTGTCATAGTCATACTGGGCTGGGTTGTAATGGAATGGACAGTTGTCCTGAAAAGAGGAGAAATGGATACTCTCCGAGATTGCCTAGGAAACCAGCTGATGCCTTCAACCCCATAAACAGAATTATAAACCCCTAAGGATCTGCAGTGGTTATCTTGTACTTGGTCGATACACTAACAGTATTCAGCACAGGTAAAATACCAACATGGGAAGACACGATGGATGAAAACTAGATTTTTTTTGGTGACAATGAAGAGAGACACAAGGTATGACTTCATCATCTCAGCTATCATCATAAAAATACACTCAGTCATTATATCTGAGTTGAATCTGGGGAACAGAATGCTATGTGTATTCGCTGTAATTTCTTAAACTGGGGGAGGCTGTGATGAAAAACAAAACTCTTTAGCAATTCTTTAAGCAACACCTGTGTCCAAAGACTATGGAGACGTAGTGATGAGTTTCTACATATGTTTTTTGCTATCGCTCTGCAAGGCCCTCAAATCCTAGTGCTTCAGGTTGTCATTGTACCACGAGGATGAAGGAGGACTAGAGAGCATTTTGTCCCTACCCTGTCATCCAGGATTTTGTCGTTGTCATCATCATCATCACAGGCATCACCAATTCCATCTCTGTCATAGTCTTCCTGCCCTGAGTTGGGAAGGTTGGGGCAGTTGTCCTAAGGGGAAAAAAAGAAGACACACAACGGCTACAGTTAGCATTCCCTTGCTCGGTACATACATGAAGGGCCACACTGGGATATCCTAATAGAATGCTCAGGTGCAGGCATGCTTTTATGGCAAGGTGAAGCCACGAGAGGTATTTTGGGAGGTTACTCTTGTGGAGTTCATACATGCTGTGGTCATAAGGCATGCACACTCTGCAAGACACCAGCAGAGTGGCCTTCTTGAACAAAGCAATTGACTCTGGGATACAGATGTCAAAAAGAGCCTGTCCTATTGGAGATCTTGGCACCAAATGACTCCATGATAATGAGAGTTAATGCTGTTCTGTGCCTGGAAAGCTTAATCTTTGTTTCATTTTCAGTTTCTCAACACTCAAAATTCCTTGGCACATTCCTGAGAGGGAAGCCCACGAGAAAGGCTGGCTGTACCTTTTTGCAGTGGTAAGTTGCGTTGGCCACACACACCAGGTTCTCGTTAGGCCAGCCATCGAGGTCCGTGTCCTCCCCACAGATGATGCCATTGCCTGCATAGCCAGGTTTGCACTCACAGCGGTACATGGGGTCACTGTAGTGGCCCAGGTAGTTGCACTTGGCATTTTTGTTGCAGTTGTGTGTCCCATCCGTGCAGGGGTTTCGTGGCTTGCACACCTGAGGGTACAGTATCCCCAGGCCATCACAGAATGCTCAAAAGTCCCAAGATACCATAGAGTCCAGATCCTTCCCCTCCTGAAGCAGACAGAGGTCCCATCAGGAGAAAGGGGGATTCCTCTGTCCCTCTCCATTCTCTCTGAGTATATCCAGGCTACTGGAAAAGCTGTTTGACACTGAACTGCCAAGCTTGTAAAACACGGCATATGCAAACCTTTCTGGTCACAGCTTCTTTCAGCACAGCATTTTCAAATATGTTGGCCGCCCAGTCTTATATCTGAGACTGTGCATTCCGTGCCCTCTGCTTGTCAGTGGTTTGGTCTACAGCCCTCTTCTACTCTGTCCTGCTCCTCCACTGTACCTGTTTGTTGGCCATGGCATGTTCGATCCCTCTGCCAAAGGGCTGTGTGCCAGTGAACCGTGGCGGGCAGGGCAGGCAGTTGTAACCAGGGTCTGTGTTCTTACACTGGTGTTCTCCATTGTGACTGAAGCAGGCATCAGGCACTTCCGTGCACTGTGGATGAAATGAGAATTTGCTTAGCACTTGGAAAATGCTGTGTTAAGGAAGGGCCCTGGTCCAGGTTAGCTGCTTTCTCCATTCTGATAGCTTACGAGCCATTGGTTGCTTACCTCATCGACATCTTTGCACTGAATGCCATTTCCACTGTAGCCAGGAGGACATGCACCACATTTCCAGCTGCCATCAGGATAACTGGTACACTTGGCACCAGCGAAGCAGGGGTTGGACAGGCATCCATCTGAGATGAGGTAAGAGATAGGAAGTAAATGGTTGTATCTAGGTTGCTGTTACTGTCATGTGCTACTTAGAAATGATACAGAAGAAGACATTGTAGGGCCTCTGTTCCTGGTAATGGTCTTAGAGTAATCTTAGAGTAATCAGACCGCCAGGACCAATGAAAGCTGGACAGCCTCCCTCCCTTAGTGCTGAATGTGATATTCATAAATCAGAAAGCTCCCAGGGTGGTTTTGTTCCTGGCTTCATAGCTCACCAATTGGACAGTCCTGCTTGTTGCAAACTTGATTTTCAGTGACATCACCAATGCAGTCTTTGCCTCCGAACTGGGGTGTGGGGTTGTTACAGAGTCGGCTGCGTCTCTGCACCCCTCCTCCACAGGTGACAGAGCAGATGTCCCATGGTGACCAAGGACCCCAGCCTCCATTGACTGTAAGAAAATAAGCCACATGTAAAAATTCAATTTTCAGGTGCTTTTGCTGTCCCAGAAGCTTGTCTGGAGCCTGTCGGAAATGCCTTCTAACCTGGCCATGGGGAGAATGTTTGGGAACTGGGGATGGTTGGAATGGTTTTCTTTCTATTTTTCATTAAAAAGAAGTCACTGAGCATGCAAGACTTTGTTTCTGTTTGTTTCTCTAGTGAGTGAGCTCCCATGCTCCACGGTCCACTGAACTGGAGGCCACAGATAGGAGGCAACCAGCTGGGTGGAGCTGCCTCCCACGTGTCCCGGAGTCAGGCCCACACTTACTTGGGCAGGCGTCTTTCTTGCAGGCTTTGGTCTCCCGAGCTTCACCTTCACAGGGCTTCCCATTCATCTGGGGGCTGGGAGAGTTACAGAGCCGGATCCTTGTGATCACACCATCCCCGCAGGTCACAGAACAAGACGACCATGGGGACCAGTGACTCCAGCCGCCATCCTGTTTAACTGCAGGGTAAATAGGATGGTCACAAACAGTGGTTTTGGAGGAGGCCACAAAGGAAGTCTCAGACACCAATAACTCTAGCAAGTGGTCAATGGTAACTTCAACTAATGAGTAGTAGAAACTATGGCCACATGCCAATATACAGGGGAGATAGTATTTAGCCATCTGTGTGAGTTGATGTCAATAGCCCAACGTTTATAGGTTGCTGGTCAAGAGCCAAGGTCTATGCTAATTGTTTCATGTGTATTATCTAGAGAAAATGCCTAATAAAACTTCATCAAGAATGGTTGCCATTCCCACATTATAGATGAGGAAGGGCCTCAGCGAGGGAAGGCCAGGCTCAAGAGTGCAGAGGTTAGGAGTTCAGTGGAGACTCAGATCCTAAGCCCAGAACCTGCGCCCTAAGGCTCCTTGCCATAGAGCTTCTCTTGGTGGAGACAGCATTGAGAAGTGAGATTGCCACCCCTTAGTGGCCACGACACTTACATCTCTTGTCACACTCCTGGATGTGGCAGGTCCTTGTCTGTACTGAAGAGCCCTCGCATCTGTTGTTGAGGCTGTCACAGGAGCGGCCGCGTTGCTGGATTCCATTGCCACATGTTGCAGAGCAGGAAGTCCACTCAGACCAGGGGGACCAGCCATCATCAGCAGAGTCGCTGGCTGTGGGGAGAAAAGGGGTCCTTTGGCACCCAATGTCTTGACGAACTGCTCTTTAGAGGGCTCCCTGTAGGGCCATTCATTGCCAGAGGTTGCAAAGCAATAGGTTTCTTTTTGAAATCCTTCTTTTGTCCATACTCCTAGCTTTATGGAAGTATCATTAACAAACAGAAGTTGTTTACACTTATGTAAACAACTTAGCTACACAGGTGATAATGAGACTGGAGCCAATTCAAGGTCCTTCATTTCCCAGGCTTTTATGTGGTGATAAAGATACTCTCCAAGCAAATCTTATTACCTCCAGACATGACCATGTGACCCGTAAGAGATCTCCCTGGACAAAGGGCACAGAGGATCCATTATGCAGGAGAAAAAAGCACAAATCTTGGGCCAGTGGCCCAGGAGTTCATCCCGGGTCACCACGTGTACAGGTCTGGGGTGAAGGCGTGCCCTGTGAAGGCCTGCTCACACAGCGTGTCCTCTCCTGCTCACCCATCAGAGTTTCTCCTCTGCACAGCTCAAGCAAGTTCCTCCTTACTGTCTCAATGTTTCCAGGTACTGCCGTCCAAGAGCATCAGTGTCTTCGGCAGCTAGTCTATATCATTCCTGTCAGTCAGGGAAGCCCTGGCCCAGGTGTTTGAAGTGTGACAGGGCTTTGTCTCTGCTTCAGCTGTGAGGTTAGTGGGCTTGTTTGTCCTCTCCCGCCTCTGTGGTTCTCTTACACAGTTTCACAAGAGGACACTAGTTTTGTTTACTCTCTGCTCAGACACCATGACAACAATCACAAGTGTCTGTCAGAGGACAGGGACCCCTGATTCAGGCTCACAGCTCTGCTAGCTCTCAGCCGGCTTTGTCCTCTGTGACTCACACCTCAGATAGATGTTGGACAGAGATCTGTCCAACACAGGAAAACGTTGTGCCACAATTGCTACCATGGGATTGACTCTTCTGACCCATGGCACATGTGTGTCACTCTGTACTTCAACATCCCTGGTTTCTTTCTGATCCACAATGAGTCACTTTTATGACTTGTGCCTTCCGCATTAAAATATCTCCTCAACAAAGAAATAGTGCTGGCAACAAGCCCCAGAGGCAGAATGTCACACAGTTCTTTTATCACCCTGGAACTTTAACAGATGCTAATCTCTTAGGCCTCCAATCACTGCAGATAAAACAAGTGCCTTTTCAAGCCTTAGTGTAACCCTTACACCAGTTTCTACTAATTCTCGGTGAATAATTTTCTCTAACAAGAAGATTAATTTCTAAAAGCAATCAGCTTAAGCCTACTGCCATATTCATCTTTTCTCCTCACAGCATAACACCAGAATCCATAAACTTCAAGATCATTGCCTATTCTATAATCCATATGGGTGGTTCAGACTTGGTCACTATGGAGACTCTGGCTCTGTTCAATAGACTAGCTTCTAGTTATCCAAGTCTGTCTGCAAGAATCTGATTTGAAATACTTAATGGAGCTGGGAGAGGCTGGGCTCCAGTGTTGTGTCCAGCTGTCAGGATGTCCCCCCAAACTGAGCTATCCACTGAAGAATGGTTAGACCATTTTTGCAACTTACGCCAACATCGGGGACAGCATTCTCCATCAGGAACGGTGGCATTGGAACAGGGCATGATGGGGCAGGACACCTTTTTGCAGATGGTGACTGAGTTCTGCAAGGCAGGTGAAGGAGAGGGAAATATGTTACCAAGCACATTGCAAAGAGGAGCTTTCTGTGGCTGCTGGATCTGCAGTCTTCAGTGTCACCTAGTTGCAGGGTGGAAAGTTTTGTTTTGTTTTGTTTTGTTTTGTTTTGGTTTTTCGAGACAGGGTTTCTCTGTGGCTTTGGAGCCTGCGCTGGAGCTAACACTTGTAGACCAGGCTGGTCTCGAACTCACAAAGATCCGCCTGCCTCTGCCTCCCAAGTGCTGGGATTAAAGGCATGCGCCACCAACACCTGGCGGTGGAAAGTTCTTTTTAACTGCTGCTCTGTCATGCGTGGCAGTCACAGTACAACACATGTATGTAAGGGAAGTCACCACACTCTGTATGTATCAGCCTCTCCAAGGTAGATACAGCTTTATTACTGATGAGGGTTGCGTCCCCAATTCAGTAATCAGTGGTTTGCATTTTAACTTGACTTTCCCTGGTGAGCTCGAGATCTGAACAGTGTTAGGAGAGCCTCCTTGCCAGAGCTGAATACAAATCAGGGCTGGTCCCAAAAGAATGTTCCGAGAAGGTTTTATGTACCTGACATTCAATACTTGGTCTATGAACTTAAGCAGCTAAATTATTCCAGTGTTCAGGTAGATTTGTTCTCTTAGGTACTCAGCCTGGAATGGGATTAAGACTTTGATAACCTTTCCAGAGTTAAAAAGGAATTTGTAGATGTCATAATTACATATTAAAGGAAAAAAAATCACTTTGATAGCAAGGGCGTGTTTAAAAACGGGTGTGGTCATTTGAGTATCTCCTGAGACACATGTCACTAAGGCGTATTGTAGTTTGTGAGTGTCCCTTACCTGGCAGTGACACTCAGTGCAGCTATCTACAGTCCATTCCTCATTGTTCCGGTACTGGACTCCGTTGTGGAAGCAGAGGGGAGGCCGCCTCAGTTCGCTGGCCAGCTCTCTATTCTCTTCCGTCTGAAAGGGGAGAGTGCTCATGAGTGCCCAGCCCCCCATGGGACCACCCAGAGTGATCTTCAAGGGCTGGCCAATGGGAGCAGAGGCCACTGACCACTTTGCGGATGCTGTCCTGTAGTGTGGTCACGATGGTGCGCAGGCCCTTGAGTTCCAGGACCATGCTGGAGAGTTCGTCACACGAGAGGCCACAGATGACTTGCAGGTCCTTTGTTTTGTGGCCCGTGTAGTCAGTGCGGATGGCGGGGCTGGAGCCGTTCACCACGTCGTTGTCAAGGGTGAGAAGGACGTTGGCAGCAGCTGAGAAACAACACATGACAGAAAGGCTTCAACAGCTGATCTCACCAGCCCCTGCAGACTCTTGGTTGTAAGAGACATTTCATTTGGGATGAGGGATGAGTGTAGAGCGGGTGCATGCAAGGGCGGAGGACCCTTTGAGGTCACTTCTGTATACTTCAACTCTGTTCCCCTGGGATGCCGTGTATGGATCCTGGAGAGGCTTACTTTTCTCAGGGTGTTTTGGTGGAATTCCCCAAATCTTACAAACACAGGGGTACTCACAGCTAGAGCAGCCTTTGTTCCTGAGAATGTCTTCTGGGGTGGTTCCAAAGACAAACCTCACATTCTGCAGCACCCCCTGTGGGCAGAGGACACACAATGTAGATAGTGGGGGTGAGTGGGACAGCCTGTCTCATTCTGCTTGGAAAAGCACGTGCAAGCACTCCAAAAGTTTAAAAGAACTGTTTTAAGATCACCCTGTCAAAATATCACACTGATATAAATTGCCAAACAACTTCAAAATCCTCATTGTGTCTTCTGCCAACTCGAGCATGTTACAAAGAATCCAGTTATCTAGTTATCAGACTGCTTGGGATACACAGGAAATGGAATCTGATCCCAAGTCTGGAGAACAGGATACTCCGATACACTCCCCAGTGTCAAAGAGTTAATGTGGGAGGGAGTTCAAAACCATGCAGAGAGAGAGAGAGAGAGAGAGAGAGACAGAGACAGAGACAGAGACAGAGACAGAGACAGAGACAGAGACAGAGAGAGAGAGAACAAGACACAGTAGCACATGACCGGACTGCTACTCCTACCTTGGATCCAGACTGGAAGCATCCAGAACACCCTATAACCAGGGACTCAAATGCTGACAAAGTACCCTTTTCAAGCCGTGTTAAAATTAGCCGGTTATTCTCTTAAGAGCATATAAGCAGTGTCTGATAATGGACTAGATTGAGTGTAAAAGGAAAAGCATTTCTTGTTTCTCTGGGTAGCTTTGGAAGCATGATTCCCGGGCCCCTGCATCATTACAACTTTCTTCTTATTAGAAACGTAATTTCTCAGGCCCCTCACCCGACCCACCAAATCTGAAACCCTGCTGGAGTTTGGGGTAGTGATTTGTGATTTAGCCAGCCCTCTGGGGGTGTCTGGGAATACTTTAGACTACAGACATCTCCACATAGCCTTTGCGACAGGTAAAAAAAGATTTACCTGAAAATTGTCATTGGCGTCTCCCTTGGCAACGCGGAGCCTGGCGACCCTGGCCAAATCCCTAGTAAAGATGCTCTGGATGGGAACATCCAGTTCAGCGCTCTCCATCTTCTCACAGTCAATGTAGAGCTGGGCTCTGTCTTCCTGCACAAACAGAGTGATGCTCTTCCACTGGGCAGTGGCCAGGAGCGCTTCCTCCACTGACACCACTTGTTGCTTCCCTTGCAGGCTCAGACTCAGGTCCAGGGTTCCTGCTTTGCCGTTGGAGACCACACTGAAGATCTGGCCAGAATTGTCTTTCCGTTCCACGGCCAGGAGTGTGCCCCGAGTCTTCTTCATCTGCCTCAAGGAAGCCAGGAAGATGAAGCCTTTGTCGGCCCACACAGCATCCAGCAGGTCTTGGAACTTGTCATCGGGCACAGGGGGAATCAGGTTGGCGTTTTCAATTCGGAAAGCTGGACTGGACAGGTCAGGGCCCTTCACCAGTCGGCGGCCCGAGCCCTTGCGAGCAGCTCCTCCAATGAGTTCAAAGATGTCAAACACACTGTTGTCGGCCCCAGACTCTGTAAGGCAGCAGGACAATCAGCTTTCTAGGCTGCCAGAGGCAAAGCGAGAACTCTTGGTAATCACCCAGAGAGTTGAATGAACACCGGCAGGGAAACTACACCCTGGCACTAAAGGCACAGAGGAAACAGCCTAGGGAAAACACAGGAGGGGAGAGAGAGAGAGGGAGAGAGAGAGAGAGAGAGAGAGAGAGAGAGAGAGAGAGAGAGAGAGAGAGAG
>JAQHUG010000101.1:5980678-6038058 GCA_028555095.1 Dicrostonyx torquatus | reverse complement strand
ATGGAATACAGACCTAAACAGAGAACTCTCAACAGAGGAATCTAAAATGGCTGAAAGACACTTAAGGAAATGTTCAACATCCTTAGTCATCAGAGAAATGCAAATCAAAACAACTCTGAGATTCCATCTTACACCTGTTTATTTAGATGTAACAAGATAGAACCAGAACAATGATGGTCTATCTGGCAGTAGAGAACAGAGTTAGCAGTATGAATTTTGTGAGAACTTCTTCCCCTGGAACCAAGAAGTTTATTGGATCTATGTACAGAGCATGGCTGAGGAGGACCTGGTAGGAGCAGCTTCTCTGGAAAGTCCTCAGACAGCATGGATGATGGCTCCCTCCCTAGCCACACGGATAGAGGCCCCTTCAGCTAACCTTTCCTAGCCTATATAACTTAGCCAGGAGACTTCAAAGATTATGTAAGATTGGGGTTCAGTTGACTAATATTAGGGTGTAATACAAATGGCTAGGAGGAGAGATTGGCTACTCAGGTGGGTGTTCAAGGACCCTCCCCATCCTCTCTTCATCGGGGAAGGTCAACAACCTACAAGCCGACTATGATGGACTCTCACAAGGAGGCATAGTTTGGCTCACAAACATGGTAGCAGTTTGGCCCGGAAAATAGTGCTTTACAACGGTAAATCATAAAAGGTTATGTCACTGTTTATTTAAGAAACCAAGACACTCGACTGAAGAATTATTAGGAATTTGACAAACTAAATGTACTCAAGATAAGGGTTCAGAAGTGAGTAGTTTTTATATCAAATGTTAAGAAAGTTTAATAAAAATTATTCTTAGGATTAAAATATTCTGCACAAATTCCAGAAGAATTTGATATATAAATGTTTTAGTTTTTTAGCTGGGCATGATAGTGCACACCTGTATGTTGAACACTTGGGGGAATAAAAGCAGGAGAAGCATGAGTTCAAGGCCAGCCTCAGCTACATGGAAGCACAAGGCCAGCCTGGGCTACATGAAACTCACTTTCTGAAAAATAAAATGAAAAATAGTTAAATAAAATAAACAAAAAAAGATTTTCAAAGCAAACATCATCGTGAGCACAGAAGGGTGCCTGGCTGCTAGGAGGTGGAAGGAGAGCAGGAAGATGGGGAGGAGCACGGTAAGGGAGAGAGCATGGTTGGGCCTACTCCAGCGAAGCTTGAATTCTCAACAATGTGGTCACCTAAACAAGATCTTCATAATGACAACAGTAGCTGACATGTCAGTGTAGACGGGTGGAAAATCTCACTAGACCTCGCCCCTACATAAAGAGTTACAAGGAATTAATGGCTGTGTGGAGAGAGACTTCGCCTTCTCTAGGAAAAAAACCCCTCCCCATAGATTATCCAATCCCAAGTAGCTAGCCCCAAATGTGCACACATGTGCAACCCTAAAGGGACTCTTTTATATATAGAAATGTGCTTGCGCGCGCGCGTGTGTGTGTGTGTGTGTGTGTGTGTGTGTGTGTGAACAATAATTAGAGAAGAGGTCATGAATTGAGAGGGAGTGGGGGAATACGCTAGGAGTGAAAAGAGAAGCAGAAGGGGCAGAAATGATGTAAACATAGCGTGCATGTATGAAGCTCTTGATAAATGATGTAAACATAGCATGCATGTATGAAGCTCTCGATAAATGATGTAAACATAGCATGCATGTATGAAGGTCTCAATAAATGATGTAAACATAGCGTGCATGTATGAAGCTCTCGATAAATGATGTAAACATAGCATGCATGTATGAAGCTCTCGATAAATAAGAAAGGAAAATTCCTTGAATGCTGTGAGCAAAGCTTACTGAGCTATGCTGGTGGGAGGCTGGAACACCAGAAGGCTGAGAGAAATGTAGCTAGCGGAAGGTCAGCTCATGAAGATTCATAGGGGAGCAAGGGCTCTCTGGGGACTGGGCCAAGTATCGTGTAGCTTGTGTCTGAGATGGCGAGAGGCCCAACGGCTTGCTCATTGCACCCCAAGTCCGTTCAGGCTTGTCGTGTTTGGACTTGGTCCTTCCCCATCTCGGCATTTCCCCAATTTGTCTGGCCATCCAAATCACAGTGAGCCGGAAGAAGGAGTGGTTTGCTACTGGAACTCTTCAGATTGCATCTTTGGGAATCTAGTCTCCTGATAACCCACTCCCATCCTACTACCTTTTATTCCACCCTTATTTCGTTAAGAAACCATTTCTCTCTGTTATCCAACCCACTCAGCAGCAGGACACCCTGCCCGAGTTATTCACCCTCCCCAAGCCACAAGTATAAAAACCACTTCAGAGCTCTGCCACCTGCAACAAATGAACGAAGTATCCACCATGAGCTAGACCACAGCAGACACTCACTCAGCAGGTGACCACTCGTCCCTTCAAGGCAGATACTGATAAGTAAAAGTCTTTCTTCCCTCTATCCACCATTTCAACCCCTTTGTTTTCTTAGGTTAGCCTGTGCAGGCAGTCTGGATGCTTTACTGGCCTGCTCTATTTATTTTCACATGGTCATCAATGCAAGACAGAAGGTGGGCTATAAAGATGTTCAGTGGCTTATTTAGGTAATGCACATCTCTTACAGCCTTTTCTATGTAGAGAGAAATCTCTGTAGGTGGTACTCACACATACACTAGTAATGACACCGATCTGGGGGTTGGGGGACCACTGGGAAGTCCCATGAACTTAACACCCTGCCCCCAAGGTGGTACCTACTTTTATCCCTGTGCATAGTTCAGATGTAACTCTTATGAGCCTTCCTCCAAAGAAGTCCTTTGGTTTTTATCAGCAGCTTCCTCTTTCTCTCTTTGCCTAGAGGTTAAATCTTATGGATTCATTCATGTGAATTTTTAAGTTGCCTTCAGAGTTTTTTTTTTTCTCTCCAGAGGTCTTTTTCTAATTATAATACACAGTTAAATCTAGAGCAAGCGAGTCCTGCCCCCAGGACAAACTGTCAAGCACCTCCTAAGGCGGGGCCTGGCCACAGAACCTTACCTCTTCTCTGTAGTCCTTTGAGGGCCACACATTTCGTGAGCAGAATGCTGTGCCTCTTCCAGAAAAGGAAGCATCTTTTGTGTTCCTGTTCTCGTCTTCTCCAATTACTCTTTCTAAAACAATGTCTCACGTTGTTCTTCGTTCTTTCTCCTTATGATGGTCCTTGTGCCTACTGCTCAAGAGACTCCATCATCTCAATAGACTTCCAATGCATGCTTTCCCCATAGGTACCTTGGTTTGCTCATTACAGCTCATTAGGCACAGAATGGCTGCTTGGGTTTAGGACATAAGTCTGGATGTTTTCAGTGTCTACTCTCCTCTGCCTCATTTGCAGAGATCTGTTTTCTCAGCTCTTTAAATACTCTGCTTCTTATCCAGCCCCTTTGGGTTGGAAATGCCGAGGATGTTCACCTACTGCTTGTGGTGTGTGTGTGTGTGTGTGTGTGTGTGTGTGAGAGAGAGAGAGAGAGAGAGAGAGAGAGAGAGAGAGAGAGAGAGTTTTCAATTAGTTGTATAGTGGAGTCTTTACTCCATATACTGAATACCATAGGATTCAGTTCTTGTTGCAGGATGGTAGATTTTAGCTATGACCAGATGACTGGATATTATAATTCAGGGTGGAGTCTTTAAAAATGTAGATGCCCACATACCTAAACTCCCCACAGCAAACTATTTTGGGTTAGAGGAGTTTGCCATTGGGCTGTGAGTGTACGTATCATTGTAAAACTTCTGGGGAGCCTAAAGACACTTTTTGCATAGCAATTCCTCCCATTGAAATATTTCATCATGGAAGGACACCCCTTAAGACTCAGGAAGCAAACAACTCAGAGGGCTCAGAAAGGTCCTGAAATTTACAAGATTCACAAGGTCCAGACCCCTTCAAGGTTATGTAAGCAGTAAGGACTGCTGAGGAGGTGAGACTCCTCAGCCCGTCAAACTGCTTGCAAGTCATGTAGAGAGGTCTAGGGCTCCAGATTTTACCATCATCACTTGTGCTTGGGTGGGCTTCCAAATGATGGAGCTGCTTTAAGTTGTCTATGCTCCTGTAAGTAACTCTTCAGCCATACTCCTCTAAGTAATACAATAAGCTCTGGTTCAGCAAGGAGAACTTCAGGGGTATTATTACAGTGGTCTGTAATCAATTCCCTATCTGGGGTTAGCAGCTGTTCACTCATGCCTCTCCAGAAATAATGTTATACAGCAGCACATTCCAGGGGGAGAATTCCAGCTTTCCGACCTTCTAGCGGATAATGGCTGGCCCCAGTAAGCCCCAATGTCCCAGTCTCACAGGCCCTGATCCTGTCTTTTGACTTCTGTCAGCCATCAGTGGCAACAGAGTCCACTTAAGCTGGAGCTTGGCTAGGTGAGAAGGCTGAGGGGCAGCTATGAAAGAAGAACTTTAGACAGAGTTGAGAGCAAGATGATGGGACCCAGGCAGGATAACAGGCTGACTTGCTGTGCAGGGAAGACATGGTGGAATGGAGTCTAGGGGGCCTGGCACCTGAGAGGGTAGTGGGAGTCCAGGTGGGTTGTGGGACAGGACCCAGAGTGCAGTCTTTACCCCGTAGCTGAACTGGTGGTGGAGGCTAGCCCTTAGGTATTGCTCATAATACCACATCTATAAATAAATCTAAGTCCTGTGTTCTCTTCATTATCTTTCAGATAGATTGTTTTTTAGGGAATTAAGGCTACTCTTTGCTGTTCAAGTTCTCCCTTAGGGGCTGTGTTGTCGAATATTGCTTTTGAACTTGATGGGATTTCGAATAATCTAGGAGACCAACCTTTCCATGTGTTCAAGAGGTTTAAATGAAATGGGAAACCTCACTCTCAATGTGGGCAGCACCATTTGTGGGCTGGGGTCCCAGACTGAATACAGAGAGTTCGAATATCAGCCTTCATCTCCCTGCTTCGTGACTGCAGGTTTAAATGACAGGCCACCACTCCACGCCTCTGTCTCAGTTTCCCTGTCTTGATGGACTCCACCCTCTCAATCTGGAGCCAAAAACCCCCTTCTTCCCATAATTGATTTTGTTGTGTGTACGGTCACAAGCGATGAGAAAAGTAACTGTTGGGGGGCGGGAATCATATGGGTGACTGGGTATTTTCCTGGATTTCTGCAGGTTGGACCAGAGGCCATCTCTCACCTGCCAGTCAAGGCAGTCAGCAACAGCAAACCAGAAGGTGGTCTCTTTTCCTGATGCGGTTTAGCCGGGAACTGTTTTGTCTTATTTTTGCTGTGTTTTCTAGGTTCTCTTTACAAGATGAGAGACGGTAGGATGAGAAGAGCTTGTTTATCGTTAGTCTTTCTCCAGATATAATTGGACAGGCATATATTTCCACATTTTGGGGCCAAGAACATTGAGGCCAAAATGAAGTTAAGTAACTTGTCTGTGGCCACAAAATAGTAAGTGGTAGAACTGGGTTGGAAAACCAGGCCTCCCTGGCCCCAAACCTCTGCTTCTTTCATTACCACCTCGGGAGGTCTTTGTGGAAGATTGCCAGGGGATGGTGAGACATTTGTGGCAAGGCTAAGACTCAGTTGCAGTTTTGCTCAGGCACCAGTCTAAGGGCATGTCCGGGAGTAAGCTTTATTGGAGGGTTTTAGAGCAGACCGAGATTTTAGAGCAGCATCTGAGATAAGGATGCTGAAGTTTGAGGCTTTGGGTTGCAGGCTGACTTTGCTTGCCTTGCAGTTACACTCAGAGCATCCTGAGATGCACCGTTCAGGCTGAGATGGTGGTGACTCTAGAATTGTTCATGTTTGTTCTGAGTGAAGAGGGAAAGCCAGAGGCACACCTCTGAGGATTTCCTTGAGCTGTGCCTGGTTATTTTGTGGGCTGTTTCTGGTTGGTATCTCCCTTTCTTAGTGTGAGGGAAGAGTGAGCCTACCGCACCAGATGATAGTGCTCTGTCTACCAGGTCGTGGGACCATCTGACAAATCAAGGAGCCACTGGAGTTGAAAATCCCTGGGGGCGGTGTCTACCTTTGCATCTCTCCTGTGGATAGGAAGTGCTTTCAAAGTCTTTGCTGAGGGCTGGAGAGACGGCTCAACAGTTAAGAGCACTGGATGCTCTTGGGAGAGAACCTGGGTTTGGTTCGTAGCCCATACATGGTGGCTCTTTCAATGACTCTGGTTCCCTGGGGATCTGATGCCCCTTCTGGCTCTTATGGGCACCAGGCATGTACACAGTGTACTTACATACATGCAGGCAAAACAATTATATGCATAAAATAAAAATAAATATATCTAAAAAAATTTGTGAGATATATCCAAGCCTTTGGTTCCATGTGCACTTTTCTAGGTTAGAGAGACTCCTGGTTCATCAGACAGTGTGGAGAGAAACTCAGTCCACGACCATCTTTATTTTTATCAAGTCATTTACCATTTGAGGGTCTCTTTTGGTCTCTTTTTGTTCCCCAGCCAACCTCCCTCAGTGCATCCTTGCATCTTTAACATACGGCAGAGGGAAAACGTGCTGCAAACACCGTGCACACATCTCAGGGGCTGCTGAGAATTGTGGGTCCTGCTTGTTTTGAAGTTCTCCTCATTGATGGTCCAGGTAGGTCATCCGTGACAGGAAGACACATGGGAGGGACACGAAAGGGACTATCAGTCTTCGGTAGAGTTGAGGATACAAAGAAGCCAGAGACAGGCTGCCTCCCTCAGAAACTTAGGCCACCCCCTCCCCTCCCCCCCCCCCCCCGCCCCATCTACAGCTTATCAAACACACTGAGTGAGGAATACCGACTGCAGGTGACAGGCTTTCCTTTCCGTAGGTTTTGCTTCTTTCAGCCTCCACATGATTCCATCCGGTGTCTGGAGCATCCTGGGTGTGAGTGAGGAACTGGAAACAGAAGTGTTTGGTTTTTATTCATGTTTAGAAAATCTCTGGGGTTTGGCAGAGGAAAGAGGTCAGCTTCTTCGGTGTGGCTGGGCTCAGCTGCAAGTGAGAAAATATGCGCATGGGACCTTTTAAAAACAGAACATAGCTTTGCACCACAATCTGTTTGTATGAATGGTGCCTCTATTCTCTGACCACATAGGTGGGATTTCTCCTCCTTATCAGTTAGGGAAAGGCTAGGTCTTTAGTTTCTGTTTTGTTTGTGGGTTTTTTCCCCTCTAAATCTTGTTGTATAGGTCTGAAGGTATAGCTTTTAAGGTGGGGATGATCAAGCAAATTCCTTCTCACTGAGTTGTCAAAGAAATCAAAAATCTTAAGTTGCTAAAGGAAAAACTAAGCAAAGCAAAGCAAACCGCACATTGCAAAGATCTTTATCCATGGAGGGATGGAGGGCCAGAGGGCCAGAGGGTGCCTGCCCTACTTCACTTTCTGTTGCTCTGATAAACACCACGACTCAAAGCCGCTTGGGGAGGAAAGGGTTTATTTTAGCTTACAGGTTGCTGTCATTATCAAGGAAAGCCAGGGTAGGAGTTCAAGGCAAGATGCTGCAGGTAGAAACTGAGGCAAGTGACAGTGGAGGAATGGGACTGGCTTACTTTCCATGGCTGGCTAAGTTTACTGGTTTGGACTCCCAGAACCACATGCCCCGGCGCCAATTTGATGGAAGCAACTTCTAAACCGAGAGTCCCTTTTGCACGTGCCTCTGGCTTGTGTCCAGCTGACAAAGCCTCTTCAGCGCTATATCTTCAAATGTTTAAGTTACAGTTCAGTTCTCCTTCATGTCCAGTTTGTCTGATATTACATACTAGACAAACATGGAACATATATGGGACCGGGGAATTCATCACTTTTATTTTGCCTGAAGTTACGCTAACTGTGTGATAGAACTTTGATCAGTTAAGCAAAATCTGTGTCTTTGAGTTTTCCTCAGACATTCCCACTGGAGTTATCAAGTTTTCTTTATGTGACAGTTTTCTTTTTTAATTTTATTTTGCTTTTTAAAAACACTCTTTTTATTTTACATACCAATCCCAGTTCCCTCTCCCTTCTTTCCTCCCACTCCCCCCAGCTGCTCCCCCCATACCACCCCCATCTGCTCTTCAGAGAGGGTGAGGCCTCCCATGGGGAGTCAACAAAGTCTGTCACATCTCTTTGAGGTAGGACCAAGGCCCTCACCCCTGTATCTAGGCTAAGCAAGGTCTCCCTCCATAGGGAATGGGTTCCAAAGTACCAGTTTGTGCACTAGGGATAAATACTGGTTTCATTGCTAGAGCCCCACACACTGCCCCAGCCACACAACTGTCATCCACATTTAGAGGGCCTAGTTTGGTCCTATGCAGGTTCCCCCGCTGTCAGTCCGGAGTCAGTGAGCTCTCACTAGCTCAGGTCAGCTGTTTTTTTGTTTGTTGGTTGGTTTGTTTGTTTTTTGTTTTTGTTTTGGGTTTCCCCATCATGGTCTTGCTCATATTGTCTCTCCTCCCTCTCTATAACTGTACTCCAGGAGCTCAGCCCAGTGCTTGGCTGTGCATCTCTGCATCTGTTTCCATCAGTTACTGGATGAAGGTTCTATGATGACAGTTAAGGTAGTCATCAATCTGATTACAGGGGAAGAGCAATTCTCCTTCTCCACTATTGCTTAGATTCTTAGTTGGGGTCATCCTTGTGGGTTCCTGGGAATTTCCCTAGTGCCGCATTTCTTGATAACCCCATAACGACTCCCTCTATCAAGATATCTCTTCCTTTGCTCTTGCTCTCTGACCTTCCCCAATTCGTCCTTCCTGAACCCTCAAGTTCTCCTCCTTTTCTCTGCTCCCCACTCCTTTTCCACCCTCCCATGCTCCCAATTTCCTCAGGAGATCTTGCGTGACAATTTTCTAAGGAGTGTGTTTGGGAACTTTTTATAACAGTATAGTTTATAGCAACACCCTGGCGTTTTCACTTGAAGTCGTGTTGTGAACATCTTCTTACATTAAAAGAAATTGGAACGGCAATGGCGGCAAAGAATCACACATTTGTCGCTCTCTTATCGAACATTTAGGTTGTTTACAGTTTTAACTGAAATGGCAGAACAGTGGCCCCCAAACTGACTTCATCTCCTTTGTTTCCTCAGGCTGCCTTAGAGAAGAGGCGTCCAGGTCAAAGTGTATGGATGCTTTTACTGGAACTTCACAAAACAGAGTCTAAGATAGAAACCTGTGTGCAAGACTTTATTGGGGGCACGCTAACACCTGTGAGAGGATGAAGGTGAGGGTTTGGGTCAAGGAAGCAGAACCACGGTGTTCTGAGACAGAGGCATCTTTTTCTTATTTCTGATTATCCACTGTTGAGTGTGATGAGGTCGCTGTCCACTGTTGAGTAAGACATCAATTGTGGGCTCCTTGTATGTGGTCTTTCCTATGCTCAGGCATATTTCTTCTACACACACTTTTTTGAGGGTTCTTGTCATAAGAGGAGGTTAAAGTTTGCTGTTGCCTTTTTGCCTCTAGAGAGGTGACCGCGATTCTGTCCTTCATTCTGTCACTGAGCTGTGCCCTTGGTTGATTTGCACCTGCCAGGTGGGCCATCCTTGTCCCCTGCATGGCAGTTGAACTTGACTGTGGCACATGATTGTTTAGTGTGCTGCTGAACGTGGTTTGTTAATACTAAGAACCTTTACATCTATATTCATCAGGGACATTGGCCTGTGATTTTCTTTTGTAACTGTCTATAACTGGCTTTGTTGTCTGGGTAGCACTGGCCTTAGAAAATGAGCCTAAACATATTTTCCCCTCTTCAATGTTTTGAAAGAGTTTGATAATGACAGGGGATCGAGCCCAATTCTTTCCATGTTTGTTAGGGTTCCTTCATGATGTTGTCTGTGTCTGGGCTTTTCTTTGGGAGAGGCCTTTGATTACCGATTAGATATTCTTGTTTCTTGTTGATCTAGACAGATGTTGTCTGTCTTCAGAGTTGACTTGTGACTGATTGTATATACTGGGAGTTTATCTCTTTGAGTTCACCTGCTTATTTGTTGCAGGTTTGCTTCTCGGAGACCCTGTCTTCTCCTGGTACTTCCACATAATCTGGTGGGACATTTCCTTTCTCAGTTACACTTTTCTTTTTTTGAGCTCTCTCTTTGTTTATTGCTTTATCTAACTACAGATTTGCCAGTTTTGTTTATTTTTTAAAACACCAATCATACATTTCATTGAGACAACTTACAAGAACTTGCCTATGATCTATGTCCCTTCTCATGCCTATTGTCTGTCCCCATTGTGTCCTCACTCTCACAAAGAGGTTGTGGTGGTTCCTTGTTTCCTCAGTTATTCAGGTCATCTTGGGTCTTGTATCCCTTAATACACAGAATCCCTTTTCCTCATGATATGGCTACTTAGATAGCTGGCCACAGAACTCCTAAGGAAATCGAAGCAATGATTACTTTCTATACTTGGCGATCACAAGTTTCCTCCTTTTTATTGTTAAATTTTAAATTATCTAAAATTTTTTGAGATTATAATTGAATGAAAATGAGAACATTTTCTGCTCCTAGCTATGGTCGAGGAGAAGGTTTTTATTGTAGATATGAGGGAGAGAACAGCCAGAGGCATCTGGAAGAGTTCAGACTGACCATGGCAGCAGAAGAGCCTGGGCCATGCAAGGAAAGAGAGGGAGAGATAAGGGGAGAGGGAGAGAGTAAGAGAAGAGAGAGGGGCAAGAAAGGGACTAGGAGAGGGAGGAAAAACGAAGAGGAAGGCATGGACAAACAGCCAAGAGAGCACATGGTCCAAGTGACTAGGTAATCTAGGAAAGAGAGGCTGGCATAAGAGAAGGGAGCTCAGGGGATGGAGAGGTTTGGAGTAGGGGACAGGGTGGGAGGGCTGAGAGAACCAGGACTCTGGAACTAGTACTTGCAATGCTGGAAGATGCTGGGAGAATCTGGTGCCCAGTGTCCACTCTGATATCTTGAAAGGCACCTCGGTTAACCATTTGTCCCAGATCTCCTCTGGATCTAACAATAACATAATTGCATCATTTCCCCTTCTCTTTCCTCCCCCAAGCCCTCTCACATATACCTTATTGCTCTCTTTCAAATCAATGACCTTTTAACATTAGTTGTTGTTATTTACACACACACACACACACACACACACACACACACACACCTAAGTACAATCTGCTCAGTTCATATAATGTTGGTTGTATTTTATGTTTTCAGGGTTGACCATCAGGAATTAGACAACCAGTTGGTGTACTCATCCCTGGGGAAGACTTGCTCCCAAACTCAGCATTCCTTAGTTGCTTCTAACCCTTTGTGTAGGGTCGAGGCCTTCTGGACTTTCCCCACACCCACATTGGTGTATCTAGCCTGCTGTCATTGTTCAGCTCGTGTTTAAGCAGTCATGTTGTGAGACTTTATGGTGTAGCTTCTGATTTTCCGAGAAGATGCAATCTTGCAGCAAATTATCCATTCCTCTGGCTCTTACAGTCTTTCTCGCTGACCTTTCCATGATGACCCTAGAGCGATAGGTGCAGGAGCTGTATTGTAGCTGTGCCTGTTGGAACTGGGTTCCACAACTCTGGATTCTGATTGACTTCCAAGAGACCTTGATGAGTGGTGAAGACTGCATTATAGATAGGTATGAGGACAAATAGTTATAGTGTAGTTAGGGATTGTGTTGCTTTAGTAAAGTGAAAGATTCATGACTTCTTAGTCCTGGGTAATTAATGGTTCCTTTATTTCATTTCCAGCCCACCCTACCATGGACCATACCTATGGAGCTTCCAGTCCTGTTCCTGAACCCTCTCGGTACTGCAGTAGCTGCAATGCCCTCCTGACTTCCCACAGAACATAATTGGATGCTTCTAGATTCCACTGTACACCCCCACCTCATTGGCTCATTCCAGCTCCCCTTCCATAAGCTATTATGGTAGTTCTGGCTTAATTGTTTTTCTTATTGTATGCCATTGCTTCTTTCTAGTTTCCAAGAGACAGTCGTGCCGAATGTGGCATTATCTGCCTGGTGCTTAGGTGAGGACACTTATACTGTAGGTTTGAGCCCTGTAGCAGTAACCTCTGCTGCATTCATATTTATAACCTACATTTTCTTTATCCCACCCTCTGCACCCCAGTTCTGCTTTGCAGCTTGCTGATATCTGCTGGTGCATGCTGGTTGATATCTGAAATCCTTTTTGGGTCTTGTCTCTTCTCATAGCCCACTTAGATGGTTTGTAAGGTGATCTTTTGGGGCTAGACCCTGAAGGAGACTATTTTTTTCAACACTGACTCCTGTGTTATCTTTAAAGAAAGGGGGAATTACCATTGAACGGGGGGAGTAAGTTATTGGAAGGTCATATGACTTTGGGGTTCAAGACTTTTCAGTGCATCACCTAAGGCTATTCCCATCTAAACTCTCACGGTCCCACCCTTCCCCAACCACATCCTCAGCTGGAATTGAAATCTCAACCTTTTCTCATCTCTTCTTTATTTGTAATTGAACCCGAGGTCATCTTTCAGGTGAGTCTGCCATCTGGTGGCAAAAGGCCAGTCTCTTTTTCTGACTCTCACACTCTGACTTTAGCTCACAGTCGACTGCCTTTGATTTTTGCTGTCTTTCCTTATTCCCTGGTAGTTAGTGCTCAGTAACTGCGGTTTCTTTGGAATGGCTTGCGTGCTGGAGCCTGTGAATCCTTTGGTCATTTCCTTCTACTCAGAGCCTATCCTGCCTCACCACTGATGACTGTTGTAACACGCGCACCAGTGTAACACATGAGGGTTGCACACGCTAGATTCGAGTGATGGAGTCTCCGTAGTCCGTGGACCTGTGATGATACAGCTCCCTGAATCTCACATTAGACTCAGCCTTCTGAGACCACTCGTGAGAGCCATCATTTTAGCCCAAGTTTCCCCGGAAACAGTCCAAGGCAGAGATTCATTAGCATGATAATATTTTTCGAGATGTTCAAAGAATAGAATCTTGGAGGGTGTAAGAACATAATTAGGCAGAGAAAGGGACCAGATTTTTACAGTACATTTCTAGCAGTGGCTTTAGGTGGTCCATGAGAGCAGAGGGTGCTGCATATCTAAGTGAAGGTATTGAGCCATTGATTTTCAATCAATCACTTAATGACTGTTACTTTCCTCTGGGGCCCACCCTTCACTGAGGCAGCCACCTTCAGCCAAAGATTACTCTTGGTGAGATACTCAACTATGAGTCGCTGGCAGATGTGGTAGGCAAAATTATAGCACCCATAGATGTCTGTGCCCAATTTGTGGAATTTGGGTATATGTTAGCTTTTATGACGAAGGAGCATTAAAGTTGCTTCTGTGATTAAAATGGGGAGACCCTGATATAATTACCAGGTCCTCACAAAAACTAGAGAGAAACAAGAGTGTCAGTGATGTGCATGAGGAAGCTTCAGCTTCAAAGATGGAAAGGGGCCGTGAGTCAAAGAACGCACGGGACTTTTAGAAGCTGGCCAAGGCAAAGCTCCCAAAGGAAACAGCACAACCAAAACAAAACAGAAAGAAGTAGGTTCTTTCCTAGAATCTCCAGAAAGGAATGTAGGCTTATCAACACCTTGATTTTAGTCCCTTAAGACCTATTCAGACTTAAAAACAAACAAGAAACAAAAATCCAAACCTCAAAATTATAGCATAGTTTTTTAAAAGCACACTTAACCTCATCTTAGAACATAAATAACTAAACGTGTGGAAATTCGTTACAGTAACTATAAGTATAGCAGACAGTCTGCCTATAACTAGGGGATGGCTCCCTTGTTTGTTGTGTATGTGGGAATATATGTACGTATGCATATGTGGGCAGTGTGTAGTATATGCAGGTATGTGTACTTGTAAGCATGTGCAGAGACCAAAGAAAGATGTCAGGTGATCTGATGTATCACTCACTGGCCTGTTCTCTTCTGGAACCTGGGGCTAAGCTGGCCTCCAGCAAGCCTAGAAGCTCTCCCCTCTGTTCCAGCTCACAGGCGTCGTGTGGCAGGTACGTGGCTTGTTTTTGTTTTCAAGTGGGTACTGAGATCTGAACTCGTGTCCTCATGTTTACACAGCAATCGCTCCTATCCCTCCAGCCCTGGCTCCCATGGATCTGTAGCTAGGCTCTGACAGTCGCCTTCCGTGAGATCTGTCTGACACCATGGCTGTCAAGACTGGCTGAACAATGCCACCAGCTACACAGAGCATTATCTGGGCCTAAAACCATTTTGTCTTCTCAATGTGCTTACCATATATTCCCAACACCAAGATCCATTTCCACCAGTTCTGGTGAAACTTTGAGATCAGATTTTCCACCCAGGCCCATAGCTCTGTTTCCCATTGCCCATGCTATGACACGGGAACACAGCGATCCGAGTTTGTTAGCACTGCTTCGGCCTGGCTTTCAGTTGCTTCTGTGTGTGCTCCACAGATCATCTTTCTGCCTGTTGTCTTTCTTGGCACACTGCTTGCCCTTCATAGCTTTCCTCCGTTGTTCTGACTGGCATTTCCCTCATACTGGTGAATGCCTCTGGGCCAGTTCATATGGTGCTCAGGCATTGTGAGGGATGCTCTCCTTTAAGCCAGAGGCCGTAAATTTAGTGTCTGAAATGTAAACACAGAAATGGAAGAGTGCTTGCCTAGTAAGTGCTAGGCCTTGGGTTTGATGCCCAGAAGTCCTCTCTCCTTTCTCTCTCTCTCTCTCTCTCTCTCTCTCTCTCTCTCTCTCTCTCTCTCTCACACACACACACACACACACACACACACACACACACAAGTTAAAAGCTTGTTTGAATTCTGTGTATCCAGTCTTCTCCCATCTATCCCCCTAGCTCATTATTTACAAACTTCTTTTAGAAAAACCAATAAGCGAAGCCACCACTTATGCCCAGCCCTTTGTACTGCCCTGGAGAACACGCCCAAACTCCTTTTCTCAGTATTCTTTCTCTGAGAGTGAAAGAGGGAAGGAAAGAAAGTAAACTGTAAAGGACATCTACTGCCATCCCGGTGCTGTGTCAAACACTTGGTACTGACAACGCCATCAGCAGGCTTGGTGCTGTTGTTTTCTTCACATACACAAAGCTGAGTTAGTTCTGTTTCTTTATCCCCAAAGTTGGCATCCTTTACTGCACTGTTGAGAGACACTGAACACATCTTTCGCTGGTGGACAATGGCATTTGGCTAAATCCTGGTCACCTCCTCATTGATTCCCAAAGGGCCGTGGGATAAGAGCCACAGCTTATCCTCATCTCAAACTCTTCTGGGGCCTTCAGGGCATCCTCACATCTGGGGCTTGCAGGCAACCTTTTTAGTGGTACACACGTCTTCTCCCAGAGGACTTAACTTGAAAAAAAAGATGAAGCAGGCTCTGACTGTGTATTTCTGTGAAATAAGAGAAAGGAAAAGATTTATCTCCTCTTTTACATCTAGGCCAGGCACTTCCATTCTGCATTGTTGCAAAGCGGGTTTTGAGTCCCCTTTGACATTCTAACAGGTGACCTTTCTTTTTCCAGACATGCCTTTGTATCTACTGTAGACATTGTTCTTCCTGCTTAGTACAGATTAGAAGAGAGACCTTCCTCTGCCCTCTACATCTTCTCTCATGATACAATTACTCCTGTCTCCCCTCTCTCTCTCTCTCTCTCTCTCTCTCTCTCTCTCTCTCTCTCTCACAGACCTTCCTCTCCTGACAGGTTGCTGGTCAGTTTCTCAGAACCTATACTTTGCCTTCAGTTTGCTTCTCAAATGACATCTCCATCCTTCATAGCTCTGACTTCTTGGCTAGTTTTCCGACTACAGTAGCGGGATGGCTTTGGCTTTGCCAAGCACTCCAGCTTTAAGTTGCCAAGGGCACCAATAAATCACCTTTTACTTTTCTCCCTTCTTATTCCACACCTCAAATCTCCCTCCCTTAGGCCAGACACTGCACTTTGGAAATTTATGGAAAACAGCTGCCAGCAGGCCAACTCCTCCAAACAGCTATTGGCTTGTTGTCTCTCCAGTAAATAGAAAACTTGGAAACATTTTTCAGAATTTTTTCACCTTTCTTACCTTCCAGCCTTTGTAGCCAGGCCAACCTGGGACTCCACTCCAGAATCTGAACACAGGAAATAAGCTTAGGAACCACCTAGGTTTGTTGGTTCCTGGGCATTCTTAGGCTTGGAGAATATTTCTGTCTGGCTCCGCTGGCAAGAGACCTCTGAGGGCAGAATGAGGACAGCTCAAAAGCCAGAAGCAAGGCTGTACCCTGTGTCCCAAGCCTAAAACAAAACAGGAAAGATGCACATCTTTCAGGCTCTGTGCTAGCACTGCACATGGAGGGCTACGAAGGCCACACCTTCCCTCTGAGCTACCAAAGAGTTTGCAGTTGCTTTTCTGTTGGGAAAACTCAAGCTGATTCTTTGGTGGCCATTCAGCTCAAAAATACAGTTCTTTCCCTCCTTTTATGTCCCTGTTGCCTGTTGTCTAAGATAAAGCAACTCTTTCATGGAGTCTGTGTTTATCTGTTTGATAAAAATGGCAGACATTTTTCTCTGGGGAAAAAGGTTATGTTTTATTCACACATTTATTACAGACCACAACTATTAGGGATTCTGATGAATAACTTTTCTCCCTGTATATCTTTCAATTTGTTTACAAAGGATAACCTATCCATTTACCAAGGAAGATAATAATATTTTGGATTGGGCATCTTGGTTCTCCCCTGCTTAGAAGGATTTCTGTTCACATAAGCTTTCAGCTAAGCCCTACTAGTCTGGAATGCAGTGGGACTAAGCCAAAATTCTGGGCAAACCCTGATGAAAAATGTCTCCAGAGATCACCCACGCACTTTCCATGGGAGAGTGGGGCCATAGGTCTGTGAGTCTTTTCTGAGATCCCGTGATGAAGAGATCATGAGGAGAAGATGAGGAAGAGGATACTCACTGTGTCTGATCTATGAAATTTTAAGCAAGTAGTGGGAATCCCAGAATGGCACTTTCTGCAAATTTTTATCAATGAGACTCTCTGAAGATGGAAGAAAGAGAAAGAGAGGGACATGTCTGGGGCCAGTTAGGCAACTGCCAGCCAACTAGACATGAGAAGCAGTGAAAGTAAGACATGTGGAAGGAAGCAAGGTAAAAATCCCTGAGGCAAATGGTAGCTAAAGAGAAACAGATTAATTTAAGTTAAAAGAGCTAGCCAGAAACACCCTAAGCTAGACTGAGCATTCAAAACTAATAATAAGTCTCCATGTCATGATTTGGGAGCTGGTTGGTGGCCCCAGAGAAAAAGCCTGGTGCAGACACGAATGTGTGCATGTGTGTGTGAGAGAGAGATTGAGAATGAGACAGGGGAGGGGAGAGAGAGAGAGAGAGAGAGAGAGAGAGAGAGAGAGAGAGAGAGAGAGAGAGAGANATCAAAAAGCTATCTGGGAATCACCTGGAGCCTAGAATTCAGGACTCTCTCTGCTTCTGAATCTCTAAAGCAACAAAGGAAGCTGGGCATTAGGTGGCTCCAGAAGCCCAGCTCTGGCTGAGTTCAGATGGCGATCTGAACTTCTTGCTTTATTAACGTCAGTCAGTCTCTTCCATATTTTTTCAGCCACACTTCAGCCTCCCTTTGCCGACCTGGTCCCCCTGGAATGTGGAAGGCTGTGATTGCAAAGTACCTCAAGACAAAGCTTTTCTTCATTTGAGCCTAGAAAAAAAATGACCTCTAACTTCCCAACAGAGCAACTGAAGTTAGGAAATGCTTATCAGAGATCTTAGAATGTGAGTTCTCCCTCTGGCTACTGCTCCTTACCCAATATCTGTCCTTTCCCCCTCCATATCTAGTCCATCTCTTTCTCCCTCCATGGTTGTGCTTTGAATGTGAAATGTTCCCCTTAGGCCAATGTGTTTGAACACTTGGCTTCTAGCCAGTCACACTGTTTGGAAGGTGGTGCATGGTGAGGTTTAGCCTGGAGGCTTTATAGCCCAACCCCACTTCTTATTGATGCTCTGCTTCTGCACAGCTGGCGTGACAAGCTGCCTTCATGCTCCGGCTACCATGGCTTCCCTGCCATGATGGACTGTATCCCTCTTGAACTGCAAGCCAGAAGCAACTATTCCCCCTGAGTTGCTTTTGTCAGGGTATTTTTATCACAGAGACAGAAAAATAGTGAAGATGAAGGGGGCATGCCTCTTCCTCTGCTGCTGGTAAAATCCCAAGCAGTGGCACACAGCCAGTGGAGGCTCTGCTTAGATACCAACATGCGAAGGTTAGAACAGGCTTGAGAATGAACATATCTACTGATCCAATGCTGGGGCAGCCATTGGGCTAGAAGGAGTCTGAAAGTAATCACTTGGCTGAAGCAGAGAGGTACAGGGAGCTCTTCCAGGTGTCAGGCCAAGGATGTAGCAAGATCATCACAGGGAAGGAAGACGCGGATGCCAAGAGGAGTGGAGCTGCAGGAAGAGGTTGGATGCGGGTCTCTCAGGTGCTGCCTGAGAATTGATGCTGTAAGGAGAGCTGATGCTGAGGCCTGGTTTCAGATGGTGTGGATCGTCCAGGACAGCGTCAGGATGTTAGAATAGGGGTTGCATATGAAGGAGGATGAAGACCTTGAAAATCATTTAGCCCAGACTCTCTGTGTGGTCTATGATCTCCTGGTCCCACAAGATCCTTTTGTATTCTAGACTGTGATCAGTTCTTGATGGCCAGTGTTGCAGCTTACTTCAACAGCCAGTTTTTTTTTTTCTAATTGTTTTGTTAAGTCTATCTCTTTGGTGAGCTCTTTGACAATTGAACTGTGCCATCTTGAGATTCTATCATAGAACCTGGGATCATGAGTGTTGGAGACAGATGAGCAACTCAGCAACCGCTTCCTTGCAATACCTCTGCTTTCCATAGCTTCTGCAGAAGAAACCCACCCTCCTAAGGAATGCCCATTGCTGTTGGATGTTGCAGGGTCAGGCCACCGGCACAGGACCTCCATATCTTTGTCTGTGTCCCACCTGCCACCTGCCAGACTGAGCTTTAGACCATCATGTTCACCAAAGCTTTTGGACCAGTCCTGAATCTTAGGCCTCCAGACCTCACTTTCAGATGTGAGCATGACCACAGCCATTCTCCTAGACTCTGACCTGAATTTGTCTTCTGGATCTATAGGGAACACATAGTCTACAAATTACTTTAGCCAGTGTCGTAACCTTTCTCATACTTTTCAAATGCTAATCCAGAATCTACTGAAGTTAGAATGAGCTGTGAAACGGTGGCAAGAAAAAGAAGATTCCTTCAGGTCTCTCCCTGCGCCCATTGGAGCAGAATGACTGGCTTGGGCTTAGGTATTTGCATTCTGACAAGTCTGTAGTTTTGACATATTGCTCACTAAAGGTTTAAATCTTCAGCTCTTTATCCACACCAGTGTTGTTTGGCTGTAAGTCTCTGCCCCCTTTGGTTCCTCCTCTTCTCCAGTTACTGAACCACTGCCCTCATTGTGGCACCACAGACTTCCTGTTCCTTCCGGTAAGGAGGGACTCTCATCCTGTAGGGCCCTTGGAACTCTGTTCCTTTCATCTGGTCCTTCACTCTTTCCTCAGTGACACCTCAAAGGACTCACCTCATGCTGTAATGTATGTTAGCTGCTCCCAGGGCTCCCCAAAGCCACGCTAAGTGGGAAAGTGTTGACCTCTGTTTTCCTTCTATCCTGTGATGTTTAAGGGAGTAACTGAAAATGGGGTGAGATCCTGCAGGTTCAGTCACTAGAGAAATTGTCTGTGTGCTTTTCTAGATGGAGGAGAGGGGAAAAGATGCCAGCCGCTCGTTATGAGCCCCTTCTTGGTTGTGTGAGTTTTCAGTGTGGATACCATAACAAAGGTGGGTTCTGTAAAGCTAGTCTCAATGGAAAGGCTTTTAAACCTTCCACTCTGACTGGATCATGCTAACTTGCAGCAGGAGGCAAGGAAAGCCAGGGCTTCTCCTGGGATTTCTGCTGGAATTTGGCTCAGCCTCCAGGTCAGAGGTGGAGAAGCAGCTCAGAGTTGTGGGGAGAAAGGAGAACAGACACCATTGTTTGTTCTTGCTGATAATAACGTGGCCTGCGTGGGCAGACATGGCTCATCCATTGGCTGGGGAAGCACGTGTCTCAATGCCTTGGTTGTTCCTCACCTTTGTGTAGAGTGAAGCTTGGCAGGTTAGCGGGAGTTAGGAAGCCTGTTAATCATGGTTAGAAGTTCCCGTTCGAGAGACCCACTTCTTAATGTTATTTGGGGCATCGTGAGGCTGGTTGGAAAATCCAAAGCTAGCGTTCTGCAGCCTGTGGACCCCTCCTTTACGTGTTCCTTAAAGGGGACTTTTGAGAAATTGTTCCTAGATAAGCAATCTCTTCGCTTGCTGCTCACTCTCATACTTATTTTCCTAACAATTATAAGGCAGGCATCACATTTGCTCAGGCAAGTAAGGACAGACATGCCTGTGGGGTTGGAGGGCGGCTGATGGTGAAGGAGCTCAGAAGCTGGAAGCCCTGGATTTTCCATATGCAGTGTCTGTCCCATGTACTCCAGAACACCTGAACCCTTCAAGGCAAGAGTTTGAAGTCTGGGGCAAACAGCTCTGAGAAGGGTATGTATGCTCTCGGCTCTGGAGCTCATGATACTTACACATTAATATATATTGGTGTCTATTAATGGGCATTTGATTCATTAGCCATCACAGAGCTGTGCCTTCTCTGTTGCATTTGTTCCCTTATCCAAGACAGACAAAAGCGTGGCGGTCCTACTCTATTCTCTAGTAATGTTGAGTCAAGGATACCCGAGGTCCCTGAAAAGGACAGATGCTTTGTGTTCCTGGACATAGTTCAGTGAGATAGAGAATGAGTGGATGTCAGACAAAACTAGCTCCCTATAGAGGATTCTGTTGCTCCTCATGAGCTTCCTATTGAGTTCTGAAAAACACATCACCTATTAAGTCAATGGTAATATCCATGTTTCTCTGCAGACAAGGCTTTGACAAACGTGCCTCAAGAAGTCTGTCCTCCACTATCAGGAATGCAGGACTCTTCACCCTGAAGGACTTGGGCCATTCAGGCTCACTTGGCATCCAACAGAGAGGTGAGAAGTTGGCGCTGGAGATGGAATAGTCATCAAGAACATTTAGTTAATCATTTCTTCCCGCACTAGTCGTCAAACTCAGCTTTGCACATACCAGGAAAGTACTGAACCACTGAGCCCCACCATCTGCCAGTCAACAGTGCTTTAAAAGTCAACTAGACTGGAGGCTAGTGAGCTGCTCTCCGAGCAGATAGAAAGAGAAAAGAGAAGTTCAAAGACAAGGTGCTCTGTCACTCTAGATGGAGAGAGACAGTGAGAAACCAGCAAGGGCAGGGACAGTGAGAGGAGGAGAAGAAGCAGACAGAGGAAGTGGTCACCTCTGAGTCTGGCTCATTTATCTTTGGGATGCAGAGGAATGGAATGGATCAAAACCACAAAATCAGAGTAGAGTATACCTCATCTAGTGTGTATGGTTCCCTTTTCAGGCCTCTCTGGAATTTTCTGCACATTTATACCCTGTGGCATGTTTCTGACTATGAGGAACCATGTCATTAAAGTTTAGGATTGTAGAAGTTATTTCCAGGTTTTGAAATTAAAGCCCTCACTTTTGGGCGGCACTGGGGAGTATTTAATTGGGAGGTGTCCCTTAGAGAATGTTGGAATTGAGTCCCTCTATTTAAGGTATGGTCACCACAGAGGCCTGGGTCAGGAGGTGACGTACATAGGTGGCCTTTCATCTACCTAAGTATACCCAGTGGATGGGAATCTGAATTTGCAAAAAGCGCAGGGGATTAACTCTGTTTCTATCAGTTCTTGAGAATCTTTATTTGGGAGATAACAAATCTCTTCATAAATGAAGATATTTTAGATGATACTTTAATTTTATTTTTTTGCTATGACTAATACTTGATAATATGCAACTTAAGGGAGAAAGGTTTTTGTTTTTGTTTTTTGGCTTATAATTTGAGAGGAAGTTCATGACAGTGGGGACGGCATGGTGACAGGAATGTGAGACAGCTGGCTACACTTCATCCAGAATCAGAAAACAGTAGGAAGTGGGCTGGTCTATAGCGACTCAAGCCCCTCTTCCTATCTCCTCCAGGGGGCTCTGTCTCTGAAAGGCCTTACAGTTTTCCAAAACAGTGCCACCAACTGGGGGCCAACTGTTCAAACAGTTGAGCCTGTGGGGAACTTATCACATTCAAACCACAACAGATGATAAAGGAAAATAAGTTTTTTCACAGAAGACTCCTTGGGTTTAAGGCTGAGAAAACCCTAGCCAGAAGCACATTCCTTGAGGAATTAAGAGTAATCCCTTGACCTAGAAACGGCCTCATATTAGAGAGCCCTGGGCTGCCTGTTCTTGTCCCTCATTGGACTTTGTGATGTAAGCAGAGTCCCTTTGACAAACTTCCCCAGGATTATTCCTTCATAGCTGGTGGATGGCTACCCTTGCCTCTGCCAGGGATATTGTCATTGTTGGAGTGGGTCCAGCTTGGGCTCAAACTCATATGATTAGAGCTTGACATTGTCCATCCAAACTGTATCACCTACAGGACCTGCATCCACCGGAAGGAAAGAACTGAGAGCCTCCTGTGAGAAACTCTACATTCTTAACTAGGGATAGCAGTGTGCCTTGCAAGGCTGGCCATCTGCCTGATTCTCCTTCCAGTTGAGAAGGAGCCCTTTTTCTGCCTTTTGGGGGCATACCAGGTTAGGCTGAAAACATGTCAGTTCTTAGATGTGCCTGAATCTGCAACTTTCTTCCTCAGACTTCTCACCTCTACAGAAAATCCCAAATCTAAATTCTCTATTCAGCACTGATGGTTTTAAAATCAATTCAAGCTCAATAGATTATAAAAAGTGTTCCTTGTTGTTTTGTCCAATAACTAGATAGTGCATGAATGATTAGAAGAGCCAAAGTGCAGATTCTTAAGCCTTTCTTCCTAGTAGCACCTTCTGGGGGGCGGGGTCTTTAAAATCCTTCGGTGCCTGGGGCACATCATAGGCTGATTGGATCAGAATCCGGAGAGACAACTTGAATGGTTGTTGTTGTTGTTGTTTTTCCTAAACTCACTTGGTGATTCCACCTACGATGAAGCCATGAAGCCTGCAAACACTCTGCTAAAGGGGCATTTCCCAAACTTGAGTCTGCCTAGTCATCCCCCTGCAGTCTTGTTGAGTGAGCTGCAAATTCTAATCCCAGGTCTACAGGGAGTTGAGGTTCCTTACAACCATCCCTTGAGTGGTTAGTCTGGGAACCATCATCTGAGGTTGGAGTACACGGTGCTCATAGTGCCAGAGGGTCTTTGACAGTTGGCTGACAGTAAGCTTGGAGCTTGCTGCTGAGTGCCAAGGGTGAGCTGGACAGAGCTGTGAGGACAGAGAACTTTCAGGAAGACTGTCCTCCACTGGGCCCAGAAGACAGACAAAAAGAGAGGTTTGGGGACATTTAACAGAGACTAAAAAAGCTAACTGCTGATGACAAGTCGGCTCATCAGACGTTAAGGGCATAGCCTTGGTGTCAGAAAGCCTGGGCGTGGCAATCTGCTTTAGAGTAATACTTCCACTTTCCAAGAGAATGCTGGGGTACCTCAATGTATGAGTGGCCCTGGGTATAGCTTCCCTTTAAAAGTAAGAGAACCAGCAGATGATTTAAGATACAGAAAGAAACGCCTTTGGAAAAGAAAGAGAGGCTCTTGTCTCATCAGTGGTCTTTAAACACCAGGAAGCTGGCTCAGAATGAGCTCCCTGTGGAAAAAGTCTTTGAGTAGACCTCCTTCTTGTTGGAAGAATGCCCTGCCATAACCCACCAAGAATCAGGGGAAGAAGGCTGGGGCAGGTGGAGGGTTTGGGTGGGGTCACATCTACTGTATGAAAGCATCCCTCTGCCTGGACTTAGAATGCACATGATGTGGGCGCTCATGCTCCCTTCCATGACCAGTTATATAATGTGTCTGTCATCCGGGGTCATGAGGACCACAGTGCTAGACCTCAGAGATGCAGAAGGCAACAAGTACCAGTTTCTCTTTGAGTGGCTCCCCCAACATTTACACGGAGATGCAGTATTTGGAGTCAGAGGCATCACCATTGCACAACGAGGTCTTGGTAGGCAAGGAATGCAGTTAGGACTGCATTGACTACAAGGCCAGGATCTGAAAACTGCGTCACTGGGCTCTTTCTGTGTCCTTCACATTTGATTTACTGGATCCTTGCTTTGTCCTCCCCTTTCTTCTCACCCTTCTCCTTTATCTGTCTCTCCTCTTCCAGCTCTTCTTTCCCATCCTAACACTTGGTGGCAGTGGGGCGGTAGACATTCGCACTGGGAGGCACATGACTCTACATGGGCATTGCCTGTGATCCCCAGATGTACTGTTGCTTGCTAGAGAGACCAGATGGAATTTTGGCAGAGAACAGAAGGTTCCATAGCTACAGATCCTTAGGGTCATGCTCACACAAGCCCTCCGCAGGACACAAGTGTACTCTGGAGAGGGTGGGAAGGAGTTTCAGGGGCGGTGACTCTAAAAGTTAGGGGTTTATAGAAGGAAGGGTCAGTGGAAGTTGTAGCCCATGGCACATACACAGTGAGGAGCTTCTTTCAGTTCTCAACTGGCCTCAGAGGTGTGTTCAGGGGCTGCCTTGGAGGTGAGCACCCTGGACACTGTCCTCAGAGCTGAGCTCATAGACCTGACCTCACTGTCCTCTGGTTCAACTGCTCCATGATTCCATTTGTTTTTCCATAAATAGTGCTTCTGTGGCTTGAGAGCCAGGGTGCCAAGGCTCATACAGTCCCTGCAGGCCCTGGGGCTCTCTGCTGAAATTGGCACATGCTTCACAGCCAGATTCCAATGGCATCCCTGACAGCTGTCACGTGTCCTGCCCATGTGCTATCAGAAAGTCCCTTTATGGCAATGGGATGGCCAAAGGAAGCCATCTGGAGGACACTCAGAATATAGTTGTTTTGTGAGCAGCGTGGGACTATGTTCTAAAGAGGTGCCCAGTAAGTGGGGAGGGGGAGGGCGGCCAATTAAAATCACAAACAGGAAGGTGGTTCAGGAGAGAAGCATGTCTTGCGGGGGAGGGTCACAAGAAACCTGTAAGGAATGGAGTCTGGGAGGTGCCCAGTGTGCCATGACGTTTCATATGGGAGTGTGTGGTCACAGTGAAATGTCTTATCTTCCTTGAAATCTGTCCTAACATCTGGGCAGTTGTACCTAGTCTTAATGTTTACCTTATTCTTAATCAACCTCTTCCTTTTTTGGGGGGAGGGAGTCCCCTTACAAGGTCTCTGCAACTTATTTTTCCTGTGAAGAGAGTATGAATGGAGCTTGGGAATTTAGTATTGTCACAGACATCTGATGGGGGAGACACCATGATGACAAAGGTAGTTTGTCAAGGGTGATGAACTCACCCCTGTGATTTCCCCCAAATTCTGGAAGCCCAGCTGCATAATCTGTGGTAGTGTGGATGGTGCTTGCATTCTCCCCTGGGGAAACGAAAGAGAATTTTATATTATTAACTAGATGTGCAAAGATCTAATTACACATCTTTATTTCTGTTGTGAATCTGTTCGTGTTCCACTGCTTCACTTGCTCTCTAGTTAAAGCATCTCAGATTCTTCTGGTTTGAAAATAGCTTTGATTTAAAAAGGTCAACACTAGGGAAGCATCTTTTCTGAAAGTATTTCTCCACCTTTCACTTTTGTCTTCTTTCCCAGACGGAGTCGTCTTTCCCAGACAGGGTCTCCTTAGTGGAGTGTAAGGGGCCTCAGATCCTCGCATCTAAGCCATTTCCATAGGTAATCGACGCCAACTGAAGATGCTGGTGTTCTTGTGGAGTTTGTTCTATTCTCTGCTAAAGCAGTAGATGGCCCCGGACCCTGCCCCTGTGCAGAGCATCCTCATGGTACTTGGGCCTCCCATAAGCTGAGGGCCACTCTCAGTTCAAGTCCATTGGCTGTGACATATGTCTGTGTTTCACTTAAAACAAGGTTAAAACTTTAATCCTCTATGTGGCAGTGTAGGGAGGTAGAACATCATTGAAGAATTCAGTAATGATGAATATTACCTCAAGGGTGAGCTAGCTATGCTTGCAAAGGCTTGTGGGAGTGGCTTGGCATAACATTATGGCCCTGTCTCTAAATACCCTTTGAGATAGCTCAATGGAACAATGGTAGAGCAGTGAGCCAAGGCTCCAGCAATCGAATCAGCTATTTTTACAACAAGAATACTAGTTGTCCAGTCTGCTATGTAATTCATTAAAGATCAGAAGTGACCAGTTAAAAGGGTACATTGAAGGTCACAGTCCTAAAGACTTGTAACACCATCATTTGAGAAGTAGAGGCAGGAAACAGGAGTTCAAGGCCATTCTCACTTACATAGAGTTTGAGGCCAGCCTGGATTACTGGAGACCTTGTTTCAGAGACCGGGGGGAGGGGGTGGAGGGGATTGTTTTGTTTTACTAAAACACCAGCACCAGTTTAAAACTGGTCACTGGTCACTTCCTCAGGTGGACAAGAAATGTATTTAATGACTATTTCTTTTGTTTACTGTGTCTTACTTGTGTTGCTACTCTATCGTGTGGTTACAGTTTTGTAATTCTAATTCTGTTTTTCAGTTATAGTGAGGGAACCTGCAAACCCTTCTTTTTTCCCACTTGCTGACCATATCAAGTTCAAATGTCCAGGGCCTAAAGTAAATAAAGCCTCTGAGCAGGAAAATAATCAAACCACCACCACCACCACCACCAAAACCAATAACCAAACCACCATGACTAAACCCTAAAGGAACAAAGCACTACCCCAAGGCCTCCTGAACTGTTACTGAGAGAAAATTGATTGGCGTACACAAGCCTGACCCCCATGACATCTACAGTTAGCACCACTGCTTCCATCTCTAATTTTACCCCCTGAATCTGTCCTTGTGAGATTTTTCTTTTAATCTTGCTTAGTAGACAAGTTTTATTCCCTCAGACCACGATGGGTGTACCTTTTAACAACTGCCTTTGTTGAAGTCATCAAACCCCAATCAGCACCACTGAGAGTCCTCTCCAGTGTTCTGTCCTTTGTCCCCTGCTTTCTTTAAGGAAAGCCTTGCCCATTGAGAGGACCTCTGCCTGTGGGTTCCAGTGCTCTTGCTCCACACCTTGTCTGTTTGGACAGCCGTCTTGTAGAATTGTAAGGCCCTCAGGACACATCTTTGTCCTTCCACATCCAGGATCTCCTTCTGTAAATTCTGGCCACAGCTCTTATTAGTCATTACTGATAGAGATTCCGAAGTAATAACATTTCTTGATGAGAGGGCAAACAGTTTATGAGGTTTTAAGAGCAACCAACAGGTCCATGACAGGTAGAATCAGATGGCAAGCCCATTTCTTCCTCCCTCCCTCCCTCCCTCCCTCCCTCCCTCCCTCCCTCCCTCTCTTCCTCCCTCTTTCCCTCCCTCCCTCCCTCCCTCCCTCCCTCCCTCCCTCCCTCTCTCTCTCTCTCTCTCTCTCTCTCTCCTTTCTACAGAGCCCTGACTATTCTGAAGCTTGCTCTGTAGACCAGGCTGGCCTTGAACTTAGAGATCTGCCTGCTTCTGTCTCCTGAGTGCTGAGATTAAAGACATCCACCATCACGGCCCATAATAAAGTTTCTGACTTGCAGCTTAATATCCAAGCTGTCATATTTATTGGCCCATGAGGCAAAAATGTCTTTTCATTTATCCATTGGAAGGGAACTTAGGACTGGATATTGAATCTTTTAAAATGATTTTGGAATGGCGAATGTCCTATTGAAAAACTATTTAATCCATCAAGAGATGCTTCATCCAAAGCAGGGAAAAGACCTTGTCAGCCCCACCCTCCTGTTGGGATTCTGCTCTCACTGGAATCAATAAATCTGATGAAATTTCCTTCTGAGCCAGATAATGCATTTTCTTAGGGAGACTGTGTTTCCTGAGTGTTAGGGGCTTTTGTGTGCATAGTTGAGAGTTCAGGAACAAGTGCACAGATGACATGAACTTATCACTAATTACTGTTATCCAATATGCAACTTGGATTAAAGAGAACATTCAAAGATTTTTTTTTAATTCCAAGAACTTGGAGAACTAAACCATATAAATACACATTTCTTGAGTTTTGCAGCAGCCTTTGTTTGAAAATGCTGCCAAATCTATAAGAGAGCATCGTGGAATATCAGAGAGGCAGCAGCGTGGCTGTGGAAAGGGCAGATGCCTGGCCTTGCCTGTCCTGTGGGGATAGGTGGGTACTGTGGTGACTGGTGGCTGTGGCTGCTTTGTTGTGGCTAGTGTTTAGGCCTGAATGTATGTGTGTGTGTGTGTGTGTGTGTGTGTGTGTGTGTGTGTGCGCGCGCGCGTGCGTATAGAACCATGGGGGAGGGGTGCACCTTTTAGAATTGAGTGTAGTGGAAGGAAGTAGGACAATGGGAAGTTTCTCCAAGGGGTTGAGATATTGGGACCCTAGTCCCTCCTCTTCTGTTGCTGTGACATGAGTTGTCTCCTTTCGGCTTGTTTTCCTGTCATGATGTACTGTGCTAATGCAGGTCCAAAGTCAACAGGACTAAGGGACCAGGGGCTGAAATGTCCGGGTCTGTAAGTCAAAAACAACCTGTTTCTCTTTTGGAGTTGATTTGCAGCCCACATGTGCTGTAGTAAAGGGAGCTGACTAGGGAGGCTGGTGAGAGGAGCTCTAGACAGTCACCTGCCGGGCTCTCACCTTCTCTAAGGGCCACTCAGTCTAGTCTAGACCCAGCTCCAAGGAAGAAGTCACTGAGAAAGTGACAGAGTCTGTTCTAAGTATTGAATCTGGTAGCTTATATTGCCAGGGCCCTGGTTGCCATCTGATCAGGTTGTGATGCATGGGACCTGTAAAGCCATGCTGAGGTGAGAACTCAGGGACCACAGGAGCCATGCCTGATACTTGCCCACATGAATAGAATTAAAATTACTTTTAGAGATTTATTTTTATTTTAAGTATATGTGTGTGTGGTATGTGTGTGTGTGTGTATGTGTGTGCATGTGTGTATGTGCACATGAGTGCAGGTGCCCATGGAGGCCAGAAGAGAGCGCTAGATTCCCTAGATCTGGAGTTACAGGAGATTATGGACTACCCAATGTAGTTGCAAGGAACCAAAGTTGACTCTTCTACAAGAGTAGTACATACTTTTAATGACTGAGCCATCTCTCCAGCTTATGGAGTAAGATGATCTCAACTTGAGGTTAACACCAGAAGAAACTCTCTGGAAAACCACTGTCATAGGGTTTCTATTGCGGTGAAGAGACACCATGACCATGGCAGCTCTTATAAAAGAAAACATTTAATAGGGGCTGGGCTTCTAGTTGAGAGGCTTAGTCCATTATCATCGTGTTGGGAAGCATGGTGGCACATAGGCAGACATGGTGATACACAGGTAACTGAGAGTTCTGCCTCTGGATCTGAAGGCAGCAGGAAGAGACACTGTGAGACACTGGGCCTGGCTTGAGCATATGAGACCTCAAAGCTCACCCACAATGATACAGGTCCATCAACATTGCCACACCTACTCCAACAAGGCCACACCTCCTAATAGTGCCACTCCCTAAGAGCCTATTCGGGCCATTTTCTTTCAAACCACCACAGCCTCTGAGCTATGTTTGTGCTTCTCTTCCTTCATTTATGATGACCTCTTTTAGGATGGGAGGTTAGGGCCTGTTTGTCAAGATAGCGCCACCCTTGAACTACTCCTACCAGAGTGGCTGGAGGTCTTGGTGATGGCTTCCCTTGTCAGGTCTACCCTTTCAAAAGCCTCATGGTGGCACTTGCATGATATTCAGAGAGCTGTGTCCTCAAGGGCTTTGCATTCAAACCCCTGTAGAAAAGCAGCCTGTGTTCTATGGAAGGGTTCTAGAGACACATCCGAGGCAGACAGTACAGCTCTGTGTTCCCTCAGTTCCTGCAGCTGGCCAGAGCCCCGTGGGTGCTTTATACTTTCACACCATCCTTCTTTCAGACAACTGGAAAACAACAGAAAAAAAACTCAACCCTGCAATATTGCATGAAAGCCACGGTGCAGCCAGGCCTGAAGGGTGGTTTGTAAGCTGCCGAGCCCCATCAGGAGCTGGCAAGGCTGAGTGTTGTTGGAAAATGTCTGTGTTTCATTTTAAGTCTTCATCTCCTGTTTTCTTCCCTGAAGGAAAGGAATGAAACAGGAGAGAGCACATTTATTTATTTTTTCTGACATTCCCTCATCTGCAGAATATAAGCTGCCAGATTTTTTATGCCCTGCTTTGCTACTGGGCCAGGAAAGAGGAAATTGGAGGTATAGGCAGAAATGATTCCTTGATTTAGAAAGGCAACAATACAGCCAAACAGAATCTGCAGGCCAAGCCTCAGGCTGGTGCGCTGGATGAGGCTTTGTATACAACGACCCACATCACTTGGACCGAGATGTGACTGTCTCTCTGAAACCTGCATACAGTCAAACAAAAGAAACAGTCATTCTATGTGGTGCATTTTATTTTTTTTGATAGTTACTCAACTACCTCGGGAGCTTGGGAATCTCTGTTTACGCTACAGCTGGGCTGAGTGAGCACAAACACAGGACTTTCCAACCGCGGAGCTTAGCTCTCGTCTTTGGCCGCAGTGAGTATAACTGAGACAGCTGTTGATTCGCAAGGGCGAGTGTGGATGCTGAACACTGTTGTCTGATTAAGACATGGAGACTCTTTAAGGATGGGGGCATGCTCCTGGGAATGCATCGCTGTACTTTGGGGTGTACTCCTTCTTCCATCAGATATATGCTCTTACTGTCTGGGGTGACCAAGGCCAGTTCCTCATCTGAGGCAGGTATGGTATGGCCTCTACTCCACTTGTTGCACTGAGAGAGTGTCACAGAATCTTAATTGATTTGGTGCTGAGGTTCTGTCAAGCAGTGCTCAATGCCCTGTCCTTTCATGGTTGTCACTCTTTGTCTTGGCTAATGGATAGAGGAAGTTGTCAGAAATTTTGGATGGCAACTACCCCATTCGGTTATTTTATCCAACCTCCCTCATCTGAAGAGCATTCACTGCCCATGGGGAAAAGTTCTAACCTCTAAAAGGAAGCTTGCTTTTCCTTTCTGGGTTATAATCTCCCAGCTCTTACCAAAGGCTAAAGTTAGGATGTGCAAAGCTGACAAGATGTGCGTAGATACCTGGCTGTGGGTAGATACGCACCAGGCCTGTACGCTAGGATTCGGGTTCTCTTTGAGTCAGCGAAATCCTATTCTCATACTTTGGCTTTACCTTCCTGTCTCTTTCCCAGGACTAACTTGCAAACTTTTACTTCAGCTGTCCAATAAAATGAGTTGTGTTTCTTATCGGGAGGGCAGAGTGACAGAGTGACCACATTGGGATATATGTGCTTTCCTTTGAATTAAGAAAGAAGATAATGATGAGATGAAGCTAGTGATTACTAACCTGAGTTTCTGCTTAACTTGTGAAGAAGACATTTAGCATTGTCAACTCAAGGAAGATCCAGGCCAAAGTATGCTTCTGTCTGATAAACCATGTGGCACCCTGGGGAGGTGTTGATATGGCTTAAGACATACTAAACTTACAGACTGATACTCTGGGTTCTTGGAATGTTTGTCCATTATTAGCAGTGTAACTAGCAAGTCACAATCTCACTGAGGCGTTGTTTCCTCCTCTGTCAAGTGTGGATAATAATGCTTGTCTGAATCCCCTCACTGAAAACATAACAGGATACACTGAAGTTTGGTTACACGGCAGGGGTGTTGGCTAGGGAATTACCCATCAAAGTCAAATATCCCATCTCCTTCTAAGTCCAACACAACAAGTATCCACCCACCCTCCACTCCCATTCTGTTACAAGCCCTATTATCTCTCTGATTGAATGGTAGATGAAGGATTTGGTTCTCATTTAGAGGTTGTGTTGTACAAAAAAGGTATGTTTTGAACACTAAGGTTTCACTTCAGATGATGAGATTGTCTTTAAAAGCAAGGTTGTGAACAGTGGATCCAGATGGAAGAGAAGCAGTCAACACCAAACTCCTCAGAATCACAAGAGGACACAGTAGATGGAACCACCTGCACTGTGAACCTTCTCTCTTTCTTTTTTTGTAGCTACTGTCAGTGCCTTTATCACCTTGTATGCACATGTACTCGAGTTCTTATGCTAACTGCATGCCTGTGGCAAAAGATTTGAAAAAAATTAAAAAACTGAAAGCAAAAAATTGAAAGCAGATCAAAGGCCTGTGCAAATAAGAGATGAAACTATAAGACAGAGCAAGAGATAGTAAGATGCCCAGAATGGCAAGTCTGTAAAGGCTCTGCTCCTCAGGGGAGGCAATCCAGGGTACCGGGTGTGGATGCCGCAATGGCTGTCTAGTTCCTAAGACCAGAAGCTTGACAAAGAGGTAAGATTTTAAAAACGGCAACTTTCCAGATGTATATAACAGCACATATTAAAGTGTACAGTTTAATGAGTTTGGACAAATGTACCATCAGCACAATCAAAATAACAAGCTTTTCCATCACCTCAAGCTTCCGTGCCCCTTAGTAATCCACACCCCTCTCTACCTTCTTTTCCAGTCAACCACTCAGATACTGATGTGGGAGTGGTCTCCTGTATTTTGTATTACTCTCATTGGTTGAATACTCTGTCTGGCTTGTAAGATAGGTCAGCCCTTAGGTGGGCGGAGTAGACAGAACGGAAGTTCTGGGAAGAGAGAAGGAAGAGGGTCAGTCACCATGAGGCTCCCATCGCAGATGGAAGCAGGTTAGACCTTTCCGGTAAGTCACCATGTGGTGACTTACAGACTTTTATAATGGGTTAGTTTATGAGGTGAGGGCTAGCCAAGAAGAGGCTAGAGATAATGGGCCAGGCAGAGTTTGAATGAATGCTGTTCTCATGTGGTTATTTTGGGTGCAGGCGGCCAGTGGCTGAGCAGGCCAGCGGCTGGCGGCTGGGAAACATAACCCACACCTCTCCCCTAATTACAACAAGATACTTTTGTCCTTATACTTTTTTTAAAATAAAATAAAATATAGTAAGATAAAACAAGCAAACAGAAGGAAAAGAACCCAAGAGAGGCACAAAGGACAGAAAACCATCCATTCGCATACTCAGAAATACCATATGAACACTAAACTGGAAGCCATGATATATATACAAATGTGAAAACAGAGAATAAATACATATAAGTGATAAGATTAAAAAATAAAAGGAAAAACCCTGACATTGTGAGATAAAACATCTCCATTGAGTTTGCTTTTTGTTGGCCATCTACTTCTGTTTCCCCAGTGATATTCCAGATTGCTTCTGGGTTAAGGATGGGAGCAGTGTCCATTTCTTTTTCAGCTCTAGCACCCTATCGGGTGCAGACCCATGCAGGTCCCGTGCAGGCTGCCTCAGTCTCTGTAAGTTTACATGTATGATGATCATGTTGATTTGGAGGGCCTTGTTTTCTTCACGTCCTCCATCCCTTCTGGCTCTTACAATCTGTCTGCCTACTCTTTCTCAGAGTTCTCTGATCCCTAAAGGGCAGGATTGGATGGAGGGGTCCTGTTTAGGACTGAGTCATTATACATTCTTACAAAAAGTTTTGGAGACAGTGCTTCCCATAGCCCATGCTAGCCTTGAACTCATGATGTGACCAAAACTGAGATTAAACTTCTGACATTACTGCTTTTACCTTCAGAGTATTGGGATTACAGGCATGTGCCACCATGATGGCTTCTTCCTTTGCATTTCAAGGAATTTTATGTAAGTGGAACCATAAGGTATATATTATTTTATAGGGGGTTTTGATCTTCTAAGGGAATGTGGTTTTAACATTTATCCATGTTACTCTATGATATCATAGCTTGCTTCATTTCATTGCTGAGTAGTATTGCATGTAATGGTATTGCATATTTTGTGTGTCTGCTTTATGGACAAGACATGTGGACTGTCTTGAGTTTTGGCTGTCACACAGGAAATGGATGGGAGCATCCACGCACAAGCCTTTGTGTGGAAAGGCTTCAGAACACGGGGATGCTGAATGACTGGGTCATAGTGCAAATCTATGTGTATCTTTTTCAGAAACTCCAAGAAATTTGTATCATTTGGTACTTCCACTTGTCGCTGCATTGGACTAGTCACTCTGCATCTCTGTCAACGCCTGTGAGTGTTTAAACTCAAGCCATTTTGGTGGCTGTGAAGGGCCCCACCGCCATGGTTTTCATTTTCTTTCCCTGATGGCTGATGGGAACATCTCTGCATTTCTGGCGCTTCATAGTTCTTCCTTTATGGGTGTGTTTGTTCAGCTTTGCCGAAGGCAGTGGTTGGCTTCAGGTTATTACAAAGTAAAATGTAAAGTTTCCTATGTGTTCAGGACATCGATCCTCTGACCATTTTCTCACAGATGGGAGCTTGGTGTATGGTTTTTTGAACGATGCTTTTGAAAGAATAAAGTGTCTGTGATTAAGTACTATTTATCAGAAGACATTATAAGATGGCCTGTTATTTTCATTTTCTAAGACAAGTCACTCAGGTCAAAATGCATTTCTCTTTTATCTTTAAGAAATTTCATGATTTGGGGTTTTGCAATCTGACCCATTTCAGATTATTTTCTGTTCTATGGTGAGGTGTTAGGGTCAAAATTCCCTAACCTCTGGGATTATCCAGTTGACTGAGACTATTTATAACAAGGATATTCTTTACTTATTGAACCAGTTGTCCTGAGACCTTTAATGAAAATCCAACAGACCATATGCATGTGGTGTGTTCTTGGCTTCTGTTCTGTCCACGCCTCATAGCTGTCATCTGTGGGAAGAATAGGCTGCGCAGGAATCCTAATCCTTGCTGGACCCTGTGGTCTAGTTCCATTCTGCTGCGGGGACAAACCATGGCCAAAAGTGACTTAAGGGAGGAGGCGGTTTATTTTATTTGGCTGACATTTCTAGGTCCTAGGCCGTCACTGAAGGAGGCCAAGGCAGGGAACTCAAGCAGGAACTTGGAGAAGAACATGGAGGAATTCTGTTTGCCGACTCCTTCACAGGTTCATGCCTGTCTAGCTTTTATATATAACCCAGGACTACTTGTCTAGGGAATGGTGCTGCCCGCATTGGCTGAGCTCTCCTGCATCAATCAGTTAACAGTCAAGAAAAGAAAACTATAGACCTGTCCATAATCTGATATAGGTAATCCCTCAGTGGAGAGTCCCTTCTCAGGTGGCTGTAGGATGTAGCAAGCTGACAGTTAAAGACACCCTGCAAACTTTTAATATAAAGTCTATTAAAGTTTCCTGTTATGAAATTAGTATGCTGGCTCCTCAGTATCTTACTTCTTACATTTTACTTGCTGAAGTAAACTGCTCTTCACCTGGAAGGCACAGGCTCTCTACCCCCACCCTGAGTATCAGCGCTCATAATCAGAGACAGAATCCTAGTAATTAAAAGCACTGTGAGTAATTAAAAGTCCTATCTGCATCTATGGCTCAGGGAACTTCATAGAAGAGAAGGTGGAACAGGTGTAAGAGTGAGAGGACCAGGAAGCCTCCTGTGAAAGTCTATTCACGAAATAGCTGCTTACGCAAGACTGAATCAGTGGCAACATCAACAGACAGGCTAATGAGGGTGTAGAGAATTTTTATGGGGTCCAGTGAGGGCTTTAGGTCTCTGAAGCTGTCTTGACCTTCAGCTCTAAGGGAGCAGGCACCTTTCTGCTGGGGTTAGTACTGGAGTGCCCAGCCACCCCTGTGAGTTTCCTTAGTCATCCCTGCAAGTGGTTCCTTTGAAAAGATCTCCTGAATGGGGACTCACCATCTGCTTCCTGTTGGGACCTTGACTGATGCAATGGTCAAAATAAGCTCCTCCGTGGGAGGCACAGAGAGGGCCAGAGAAGATAAGGAAGATAAACCTATCTGCTTGCTGCAGCCTTCTGTGTGCCAAGCTCTGGGGAAAGCCCTGGGGGAAGTAGACTGAAAGCACTCAGGCAGCCTCTGCTCTCTGATTTCACCGGACTACACAATGCTGCATAAATAGCTCTGTTCTCAACAAGATGGCAAAGCTGCATCCTTGTAACAACCCTGTTACTTTATCATGAATGAGTTCCAATGTGAGGAACTGAATCTCAGAGAGGTTTAGTTACTTTCCCAAGGTCTCCAGCATGCACTTGGAGAGCTGAGATTGAATTCTGGCTGCCTCTAAAGCCCATACCCTGTTCACCATGACAACAGTTGCTTAGGGCCCCTCTTTAGTCTGTGGCGGGGTGAATTCCTGGGTGGAACAGTCGGTCTTGTTTGTTTTAGTGATGGGAAAGTGTACAGGAGGCCTGGCTGCTTCGTGAGAGAAGGCCTGTGGTGATGAGCTTATAAGGAGCTGCTAGATCACTGAGGGGCTGGAGGCGGGCTGCGTGGTCGGGGCACTGGCAGATAAGGATGCTGCCCTTGAGAAGGCTGAGAATGAGGAATTTGGATTCCTAGCTTTGGCTCTCCCTAGTTCTGCAACACGCTGACTGACAGTTGCCAGAGATACCACTTTTGTTCAAGTTCAGGAATACTTCTCTGATCTGGTCTAGGCATCTGTGAGCTACAAAGGGAATGGCCCTCACAGGTGGTCATCTTTATGAGAGGGTCACACTCTCTGATGCTTCCTAAAGGAACAGGTTAACTTCCAAGCAGAGAACAAACAAACAAACTTGCTGACCTCCTACTGTTTTTAGAGTTAGGATTGAAACTTTGGGTCCCCCTCCACCCTTCTGAGAACTGTTCATCAAATCCTTCCTGGAAGGGCTGTTCTGAGCAGCAGGAGCGGCAGTGACAGCAGCAGTCTGCCCACCACAGCCCATGGAGCTCCAGGGGAGCGCACCTGTAACTCCTGGATAGCGGAGACTGCAGGCTGGGATGGGAGCCCTGCTGTTGTCAGTCTGGACACTGGCTCAACCAAAGCACAAGTCATGCTGAAGGGGTGGGGAATGTTTGCAATTCTCTTTCAGCCCAAGAAAAGCCACTGCTGCGCCACTGCTAGATTTACTTGTAAATTCCAGCGAGCTCCCAACTAGCCAAGGTTTTGTTTTGTTTTTTTCTTCCTCCGTTCCCTTTTTTTTCTACCTAACCTTTTTGCACTTTCACCTCTCCTTTCTGTCTTCCTGATGACCTCCTTCCTTTCCTTAAAGGGTTGTCTTGGTCAGCTTCTTGCTGTGGAATTCAAGGTTTGAAGGGAGTGTTTCTTTTTAAGGGTAGTCTTTCTGAGGAAGCACAGCAGAGTCCCTGACACTTAAGCTGTCATCAGTCAGACAGGTGGCTACCTCTGGACACAGAAAGATCCTAATCTCAGGAATTCAAATGACAAAATTATGAACAAGTAAAATTTGGGTTTCTGGAAACTTTGGGGGAGTTTGCTAAAACTCACTAATTTTATCCGTGTTTTGTATCTGTGACAAGGAAGGCAGGATAGAGTCAGGCCAACTGTAGCAACAATTGCCACACCAAAACCTGTTTTTCTTTAAGTAGGTTTACTTAACTACAATGATACATTTAAGAAATATACAGTGCAAAAAAGCACATTTCTTAGTATTTAAAAATTCCTGGCATGCTTGTCTTCGGTACTCACAGACAATAAAGCAATAGTCCCAGGAATTCTCAGAAACTCAAAAAAGTGTGATTGTCTTAAACACACTTCTGTCTTCATAGTCTATCATTTGGGTAGCTAAGATTCATGTTCAAAACACGAACTGGACTAATGTTAGCAATACTTACGAAGGAAGACCTTCCCTTTTCCATGGAATTAAAACACAGTGGAATTTTGAGCTCTCCTTGTCACTCAGCTTTGTAGAGATCCAGATAAGGAAGGACGAGGGGAGCCCAGGCTGGCTGTTGTGTCGGGTAGCTCATTTCAGGACTTTAGTCCTATAGGCCATTCCATCCCCATGTCTGACCCACGATGCAGGATTTTCCACATTGAGAGTCAATGAGAGAAGTGAGAGGCTATTGCCAGGAATTTTTACTTGTAGAGAAATCTCTTGAGAAGCTCTTCTCCATCCCCACCCTACCCGGGTATCTATCCCATTGTGTTTGGCCCAACATCTCTATAATTCGGTCCAAAAAAATGGGTGGGTCTGTCCCCCAAAGGCCTTATAACTTTAAATGAAGTTAAGTCTAGAGCTGAACGTCTGTCTCCCACGCCGCCATCTGGTAGGGATGCATGGTATCCCATGAGTGAAGCACCTGCAGAGTATCAGCAGGGCTGGGATGCTCACCCTGACATCACCTGGCACACACAAAGAGCTGGGCTCTCTGGAGCTGTGAGCTCAGTTTCCAGGGCGGAAAGAGGTAGATTGCTTGTATGTATTCGGTCCAAAAAATGGCTGCTCCAGGCCTGACCCTGTTGGAGACTTGGTGTTGGGGGAGGTGATGTCACTCTGCTTCTTGCAGCTGCTACAGCCTGAGGAGTCACTCCACCTCCAAAATCCCTGAGAGGAGTGGCAGCTGAAAGATAGCATGTGTGGGCTTCCAGACCAGAGAAGTGCTTGCACTCAGTGGCAGCAGCAGAAAAGCCACGAGGAAAATAGCAAGTGAGTTAATGGCAGGGCTAGGAGCTGCTGGGCAACCCTGAAGCGAGGTGGCATCTCTCCACACACTAGGCTAGTGCTGAAGTCACTCTTGAGTCTGAGTGGCCAAGATAGATAGATCTACGGACTCGTTCTCAGCAAAGGTTAGAAGCTGGAGATGCTACCACTGGGTTAGTTTTAAAAATTCTCTCTCTCTCTCTCTCTCTCTCTCTCTCTCTCTCTTTCTCTCTTTGTGTGTGTGTGTGTGTGTGTGTGTGTGTGTGTTCATACATATAGATGAGTGGGTGCTTGTGTATGCTTGTGTGAGTGGGGGCGGAAGATCGGGATTGGGTATCTTGCTCAATTCCTCTCTACTTTATACATTGAGGCAGAGTCTCTCACCTTAACCCACATCTCCACTAAACTCAATAGACCACTTAGCCAGTTTGCTCCAGTGTTGGCCTTCAGGGTGCTCTGAAATGCCCAGCTGACAATTACTTGTGTTCTGGGACACTACCATTGGTCCTTGCAGTCACACATCAAGGATTCTGCTACTGAGATGTCTCCCTAACTCCACTTTGGAAGTTTCTGTTGCTTTTAGGATGGCTTTATTATGAGCAGGGTGTTTCTCTCACTCACAGAATTTCAGAAGAACAGTTAGTGTGTGCTAATAACCAACCCAAGTGAAAGTGTGTTCAAACACATGGAATAGCTGCCGAAAAACCCGAAGGCCTAAACTTTCTGACATATGAACATTAGCACACGAAGCAATTCAGAAGCCCAGCGCTCTTGTGTCAATCTGTTGCTTTGTGAGTGAATTTGAGTGTGTCTAACAATCTGCTGCTTTCTGTAGAGTCGGTATTCTCATGTGTCTCTAGCAAGTCCTGTTGCAGTTGGGGGGACAAAGCCACAGCGCCTTTCTTGTCACAAAGCCCCTTTTCTCCACCCCCCCATTTGCCATTTATTAATTCGGTAGTAATTGAATCAACTTATCCACCCACTTACTTAGTCATACCTTGTACTAAAAGTGTGTGACTGTCGGCTGTAGTGACCAGCGCTGGTGGAAGACTGCCAGTAATGAAGTGTGCTTTGTATTTGAGATCCTCACTGTCTTGTTGATGAACTGAGGCAAATGGCAGCTGAAGCAGCAGAAGGTGCAGAGTTGAGGCAGGCAACAGGGACTTTGTCTGGGAATAATATCTGAGACTTAGGAGTCTAGGGATGGGGGGGGGGGAAGATGGTGGATGAAAGGAGGATTGGGCCAAAGGCAGAAGGGGGGATTTCCAGAAACCGAGGAACTTAGGGGTTGGACAAAGGGAAAAGAGTCTGTGAGGAGAGCAAGAAACAGAGCATAGGAAAAAGTCTCCTTGGCTGTAGAGCAGGGCTGATCATCATGATGAGGGTATTTTTCTCCTTGGGCAGAGATTGGGCAGGTGGCATCTGTGGTGTGTGTTTTTGTGCATGTATGTATATATAAATGAAGGATAGTTTGGAGGAAACTTTAACTTGTTAACTAGAAAGAGAAGTAGCCATTGTTAATTTGAAAGAGAAGTGTCAATTGTTTGGGAGGATGACCTTGGAAGCCAAGTGGTCTGGGGTTTATAGCGTGAGACCCTGGTTAGATACTGACTGTGCTACACAACAGAGGGAACCTAACGACCACATTAGAGAAAACAGTTTCTTTTTTAAAAAAGGTAAAATGGTTAAATAAAGTTGTCATTGAATCAGAAGAGGAATCAGAATTCAAGTTACAATGAACTGAACATGGAAGTGGCACCAAACTTGGCCTTTGGGAAACACATCTATATGAAAGCACACATTGATATCTGTGCCAGCACATACACCAGCATGACTGACTGCCTGGCAGGAGCAGCTGTGAAGCTTCAGTTGGCCTGTGGAGTTAGGAAACTCTTGATCCTTGTAGAAGAAACCTTCTTATTGCTGAGGATACCTGACTCAAGCCACTGAAGCGGGGAGGGGCTTATTTGGGCTCATGGTTGAGAGTGTAACAGTCTAGTACATGACAGAGAAGGCATGGGGCAGGTGGATCCATGGACAGGGCGGTGTGTGACTGACATTTTTCATCTTTTCACATCTTAACAGAACAGGGAGTAGAGACAGGACATGAAGTGGGGTTAGGCTATTAACCCAATAATCAACATTACAGAAAACTATCGCCACCTTCAGGTGGACTCCAACTTAGAGAGGTTCCCTGTAACCTACCCCAAACAGAACAGTCAATAGGCAACCAAGCATGTAGAGGGCGGGGGGTGGGGGTGGATTTCACATAGGACTGTAACAGTCATCTGGGGATGAGGTCTACATGAACATGGCCTGCTCTAAGGAGAAGCCAGATTACTGGTCTTTCAGGGCAGGATTCCTGCGAACCCCAGACTATCACAGTGAGCATGGTGGTTTGAAGGAGAAATGACCCGTATGGTCTCAGACATTTGAATTTTTGGTCCCCAGTTGGTGGTGTTGTCTGGGGAGGTTTAGGAGGAGTAGCCTTGCTAGAGGGGTATGTCCCTGGAGGTGGCTTTGAGAGTGAAAGCCCCATAGCATTCCAGTTTGTGCACACCCAGCTTCTTGTTCTGTGTTATGTCCGCTGCCTGCTATCTCCACCCTGCCATTATGGACTTTGATCTTCTGGAACCACAAGCCAAAATAAATTGTTGTCTTGGTCATGGCGTTTTATCACAACAACAGCAAAGTGACTGACATGGTGGGTCTAAGACAAAGAACCGTGCTGGCTGGGAGGAAAAGCGGAAGGAAGATGGTGTATTATTTCCCTGACAACTACATATCACACAGACTGGCCGTAATGCTTGGCATGTGGCAAATGGCTCATTAATGCTATATCAGAATGTTAAAGGGGTAATAAATGTTATGGTTTGAATATGCAATATCCCAGGGAACATTATTTTCAGACCTTAGTCCACAGCTCATCTTGGTAGTTATGGCACATAGAGAGGTCAGGCCTTGCTGACCAAGGAAGGCCTTGAGGTGACTTCAAAATAAAAGAACAAAAGTAAGAGTAGATTTTTGCCATTATATGTCCTTTGACTTTGTTCCTGTGTAGAAACAAACCGTTAGTAATTTTTCTTATGTTATATTGACAACAACAACAGCAACATTATCAACAATAATAGCAATAACAATAGTAGCACCATCAATAACAACAGCAACAACATCATCAACAACAGCAACATTATCAACAATAATAGCAATAACAATAGCAATAGCAACACCATCAATAACAACAACAGCAACAACATCATCAACAACAGCAACATTATCAACAATAATAGCTATAACAATAGTAATACCATCAATAACAATAACAACAGCAACAACATCATCATCAACAGCAACATTATCAACAATAATAGCAATAACAATAGTAACACCATCAATAACAATAACAGCAACAACATCATCATCAACAGCAACATTATCAACAATAATAGCAATAACAATAGTAATACCATCAATAACAATAACAGCAACAACATCATCATCAACAGCAACATTATCAACAATAATAGCAATAACAATAGTAACACCATCAATAACAATAACAACAGCAACAACATCATCAACAACAGCCACAACATTATCAACAATAGCAATAACAATAACACCAACAATATCATCAATAACAGTAATAACAACAGCAGCAGCAACAACAATGATAGCAGCAGCAACAACAGCAACAACAACAGTAGCAATAACAACATCATCAACAGCAACAATGACAACAGCAGCAACAGCAACAACAGCAACAACAACAACAGCAGCAATAACAACATCATCAACAGCAACAATGACAACAATAACAACATCATCATCAACAGCAACAACAAATCACATCAACATCAAGAAACCCAAACACTTCATCCCAAAACCCAAACACTTCATCCCAATCCCCAAACTTTTGAAAAAGCTCTGTGAACTGAACCCATGGCCTCCTGCATGCTAAGCAATTCCTCTACCCCTGAGCTACAGCCCCAGTTCTCCAAACCTCCAAATACCTCCACCATCTGTCTGTGGCACCATGGGGATCTCACTGAGGTGACTGTTCTGCTGTGTATCAGTGTTCAGGTGTTAGGACTCCATGTCATGGCTCTGAAGTCACAAAGTCTTCTGTCTTTTCTAGTTTCAAGGGAGCTTGGTGAGGTTTGGAGAATGATGGGTTCTTGAAGACAAGGCAGCAGGTTTGGGGCCCAGTAGGTGACATCAGCTCCCTCTGGAGGAAGGTGGGCCAGCATTGGACTCTTCTGCTTAATAACTTTGTAGTCTCAATCTGTTCTCAGGAGTTCTCCAGAAGATAATTCTTTTCTAATTTCACCTCAACACTCATTTTCCTGGTATCCTTGGCAACATCATAGGCTTGTTGATTGCATCATTCCAAGCATCCTCAGAACAGCCTTGCATGATTGCCATTGTACTTTAGGTTAAGGAAGTTGAACCTAGAGAGGCTGGACTTGGAATTGTAAGTCTCAATTGCAGCTAGGCTGGTCTGTCCTCAATCTTGTCGTTTTGCTATAACTGAAATGTAGATTATATTGGTAAATCATCATGAGTTGTTTGAGCTCACTGAGAAACTGGCTCTGAAAGCCAGATTGCCAATCCTCCCCCTCAGACACCAGCATGTTGGGGTTAATGACCTTTAAGGCCCCTATCTGGGAATGGGCGCCTCCCTGACTTTGTGACAGGCTGGAAAGAGAGGGGAGCAAAACAGCCTCAAGATAAAACATTGTATCCTTGAGAACAGTTAGAGGGTGAGCTGCCTCTAACAGCAGATACTGTTACTTAAGATATAAAAATGCCTACAGTGGTAAAGAGAAGCCAGAAGTTCAGCCATGAGAAGCTCATCCATAGAGAGGGAGCTCAATGGGGAACCCCACTGACTGCCTCAACTTCCCCAGCCTGTCTGTGCTGGCTGTTATGAGCTCCTTATTTGATGATGCTACCTCTATCTGGTGCTAGCTGTTCTTCCGCTCAGAAGCCTCCCCTGAAGGACACCCTGCTCTGCTCCAAACTCTCCACTCTGATCTTCAGCTGTTTTCCTTCAAGGGGCTTCCACACTCAGTCTCCGGGGTTGTTTTGGCACCGGATTTAGTGGTTTTGCTATCTACTAGGGTGTTTGGGCTAGTTAGTCTTTGACTTTGGTTTAACAACAAAATCCTTCAGCCGGGTGTGGTGGCACATGGTGGCACATGGTGACACATGCCTTTAGTTGCAGCACTTGGCAGGAAGAGGCAGGTCGACCTACATGATTTCCAGGACAGCAGGGCTACAACAGAGAAACCGTGTTTTGAAACAAACAAACAAACAAAAACAAAATCCTTCAAAACTGTAAGTATGGCCGTTATAGATCATTCCCTGGATTGCACAGCGCAACGCTGTATCTGTATTTCTGCTATTTAACATTTCTATTGTTAGGCATAAAATAATGTGAAGAAGGAACGGAAGCACACGGAGTAAGTTATCGGTGCTCATACTGGACGCACAAAAGCCAGGAACTACTGAGAACACTGGGCAAAACACCACTTTTCCAATTGCTGTGTGTATACTGCCTTCTCTAAGAAATTAATCCAGTAGTTTAGCTTCAAATTTGTCTGTATCTTTGTTTGAACTTCCTGCCTGGCTTTACTCTGCTGAGCCATTGGCCGAAACAGCTTTATTCATCAACCAATAAAAGCAACACATAGACAGAAGGACATCCCACATCAAAACTGTGTACTAGGTCTCCAGTAAAAAGCATATATGATTTTTCTGTATTATTTCATGTAGAACCTGAGGCAAGTAGACCAAGGCTGTTTGGAAAGTTTCAGAGTTCTTTAGTGCTCTCTGAGCCTCGAGTGATGGCCATGTGTCTTCTGAGGTCCTAAGAAAGCCATATTTGCCAGAGCTTTCCAGAACAGGGAAGCGGAGGGGCCTCAGTTCTTGATTCATTTAGCCATTCAAGCTGAAGGGTGCTTGGTCAGTAGGTTTAGGTTTCTGTGTATTTGTTTACAGTACTGGGGTTACATGAAAATGCTAAGTGACCCTTCTCCTTTGTGCTCCACGAATGCATGCCTGCTTGTGTGGGACACTCCCGCCCCGTTTCCATCTCCATGGTATTTAATCATTGCTCAGTCTCTGATGAGGCTTCCATTGTTAGTAAGAGGGTCCAGCCCTCCTCTAGTTCCCAGCATCTCTAGTTTCTCTATAGCTGGAGCGATTGATACAGGCTCCCTATTTTCTTGGTCTGATTCTTGGCTGCAACGTTTTCCAGTATTTCAAAGCAAGTTGTTCTGTGTTAATTAGTAGCTCTAGAAAACTAAGAAATGCCTGGTGTTTACCTCTGAGTGCAGATGAATCAGAAGGGCAGTGTGTGAATCTTCACAGCTCTGTCCAATCTGCGAACAGCCTACAAACTCATGGGATGAACTGCCTTGACCCTCCAGGGCATGAAACAAAGTTGCTGTTGCCATGCATGAAATTCCAGAAAAATGCTACTTTTTTATTTATCCCTTACAATAATTTCATAATTAATGAAATTATTTTGAAAGCCACTGCTAGAACCTTTTGACAAACAAGGTTTTCCAACATGAGGAATTCAATAACTTAGCTTCTCTCATACCACAGAGAGGCCCAGGATTCGGGGGTCAGCTTTTCCAGCCCAAAGCTCCTGTGCTGTCACCAGTTCATGCTGTCGAGTGACACCCTGGAGCTATGGGGAAAGCTAGGCTGCCAAGGCCCCCTGCACAGACGCCATTCATGACTATACCACTAACTGGCTGTGTAAACTCTGGGTTCGCTCCTTAGCCTTTCTGTGTGTTTCCCCTTCAAATGGAGGCTCATGTTAATGAACATTTAATATTACGATTGTGAAGATAAATGTATAGAAAGTTCTCAGACTTGGAATAGTAGCAGATACGTACAAGTCCCCCAGAGTATCAACGATCACTCACTACCTGAAGTCCTCTGACCCCTTCACCTTTCTGCTACGCTCCCTCATTTCTGTTGAATAAAAGAAGGAGTGAACTGTTTTGTTATTCAACCAATTTCCCAGGGAGACCGAGGCCTAAACAAAGTCAGAGCCTTGGCTCTTTGAATGCAGGATTTTTTAAGATCCTTCTGTGTCAAGATGTCTTTCCTGCCCATATTTCATTCTGAAAAAAATCAAGAGCATCCCAGCTGGCTTTTCTTCACTCTTACCTGTTGACAATGGGACCAGTGACCAACAGGTGCACTGAAGGCCACGCAGAGATTCATTATTTATTTATTTTGTGGCCCTGGGGATCGAACCCAGGATCTTGCTCACCTACTAGGCTACACCACTAGTCCGTGTTTATTTTAAACTCCAAGGCCTTTTACACCCTGGGTAAGCATGTCTCTACCAAGCTATGACTACAGTCCTCTTCCAATTTTGGTTTTGATACTGAGATGACAGTCTCATTACGTTTCACATATAGATCTTAAATTTACTCTGTAGCCCAGGCTAGACTTGAATTTAGCATTGTCCTACTTTAGTCATCCAAGTCATTGTGGAGTTGTAACTGGGGTTGCAGGCCACCAGGTCTAGCCCGTATCTACGTATAAGCCTTACTCTTGACAAACTGTTAAAATTCCTTCTGGCCTTTTTATTCAGTTCTCTGAGGATGAAGACACCTTTAATAACATGTCTGCCCTCACAGAACTGGCAAAGATGGGATCTCACGAAGGAATTAATGAGGTCCCATTGAGAGCCTCCCCAAACATGGCTGTTCTCACAGACTGAGCTACTCAGGATAGTGTCATGAGAGAAGGGCCTGTGTTTTATCGGGCATTTGCTTTTCTCACTAAAGCAATAATTCTGACAATGGCAGAAAGTCAACAACATCTATTCTCAGTACTTTCTCAGGTTGGCCTAATAAATTAAAAAAAAATGGCTATCAGGTCAGTCTGGGCTAGGTGCCCAACTCAACCTTTCTCCCTGGTGCTACAGCTTGCCAGAGGGGTTCTGTAACACTTTAAGCCCAGAACCACAGTTTATCTGGCATGGCTCTGTGACCTAAACCTCTGGCTGGATTTCATCCTATCCCGTTACATCATCGTGACTAATTTTTTCTTGAAAATATGTTGTTTGCCTCCGGCATGTGCTAACTGACTTGGGCTTGCAAAGCTCTGTCCTGGATTGAGCTACTGATGCTGGCGTCCTTTCTAAAGAGCAGGGGCGCAATTTTCTTGAGGCTTCTTTGAGAAGGGGACAGCTAAGTGCTCTAAAAGGAACATTCTGTTTCTTAAATGGAAATTCCACATGCAGCCTATCTCAGCAAGAACCATATACTCCGGACGGCAGGAGTTGGATTCTCCTACTGTGTAATTTTGCTGGAATTCACGACGGTTCTTGTAGTGACTTAACACTGACCTTATGTTTCTTTCCATGATGACAGCCTGCAGTCTCCTGTTCAGATGCTGGCAAGAGGAACAAGTTGGCTGAACAATATAGGACTGAAGTTTGTAAGCGAACGGAAAGCCTGGCCAAGATCAGAAAAAACCCAGAAAGTTGTTTAAAGGACAGAATGTTTAATCAGGGTAAACTGAGTTCACAAAGGCTGTCTCAAGATCTCTGATCTATATTGAAAATGCCAGGCAGCAAAAGTTTGAAACAAGAGGCAAAAGAACTGCCATCTAGCTTTGTGAGACCAAGAGGAGAGACACATGGTACCCAAAGTGTTCTGTCCCTGTGCTCAGGCTTCTCATAGTCACAGCTTTGGGCCAGCTGCTGCTATCCATACACCAGCTGATGTGCCCTCATGTTGCTGAATGGAGATCCACGGACCACCATTAATATGCCTCAGGTGAATCTGTTTACCCCCCAAACACTGATAGAATCCCAGACCAGTTCTCCAACTCCTAAACCAGCAACAGGGGGAGGCTTCCTGACTTCATTGGCTCCACTCCGACGGCAGCAGCAGTAGCATCACCTAGGAACCTGACAGAGATGCAGATTCTCAGTTCTACCAAAGATGCCCCTCCTGAGAGGGAGCGACAGCAACCTACTTTACCCAGCACTCTTCCTGTCCAAAATTCCCAAGCAGGCAAAGATTTTAGAATCATGAATCTAGACGACCAGTGGTTCTCAACCTGTAGGTTGAGACTTTTACAGGGGTCACATATCAGATATTTACAGTGTGATCCATAACAGTAGCAAAATTACAGTTATGAAGTAGCAGTGAAATGAGTATATGGTTGGGGGTCACTACAACATGAAGAACTAACTGTATTAACGGCTTGTAGCATTAGGAGGGTTGACAACCACTGATCTAGACTATCCCTTTCTAACTCACAGCTGCCAATCAACTGCCGCATACTTCTCCTAGTCCACTTTAGAGTCTGTGATGGCAGTCCTGAGTCCAAGCAGAGTTTTCTAAAGTGCACCCAAGTGCAGATCAGAATAGAAAACACCCACATCTGGCGCCTGCTTTATTCAGGAGCCCAGCCCTTCAGTTCCACTCAGGATTAGGTTCAGCTTGGCTGCTGAGAGCTAGGCTTGTCATGATCTCTTCTTTTTCATTAGTCATCCCTTGACCTCCTCCATTATCCCAGGACCCCAGTCCTCAGAGCCAGCTACACGGATTTGTGTGAACAGCCAGGCCCAGCTGGTGTCAGTGCTGATTGTGAGCCCCAAGGCTGAACCTATGCAGGGGCAAATGGAGAAAGGGCTGGAGAGGGTCTGAACACTGCGTGAGCAAGGGACATTCCTTTGATTGGACCAATACCAGCAAGTTCCAATGAAGTTTGAAAGGCAGCTTCGCCCAGGTCAATAGGGGGTGGAAGAGTTCTCACTCTGTTTCCTAGGTTGGGTTGACAGACTGGTCAGACATGGATGGGCAAGAGCATCAAGTCAGAGACCAACTTTGGAGGAAGGGAAAGTTCTATGTTGTGTTTGCTTTGTCAGGGCTGCAGCCAGGATCTGGGAGAGAAGAAGATGGAGAGCTGGTGAGATCCCAAGTGGATTATTCTTGCAGTCAGTGTGGCCTTAGGAAAATCATATCTGGAGCCTTCTGCCCACCCTGCAGCCCTTGGCAGACACCAGCTACTCAGTGTGAATGAGGTTATGGCTATTGGAGGAGAGTCTACAAGCACTGACTTACTAAGCTAGCATAGTCTCCAGCAGCACTGTGTAAGCATCTGGCCTTATACCCACAGAAGAGCAGAGTCTTTGCCCCTCAAAAAAAAAAAAAAAAAACAAAAAAAAAACCTCTTTGCAACAGATGGAGAGCACTACAGAAAGTCACAACCCATCAAAATGCAGAGTTCTAGAGTCCAGTCCCACACCTAAGGCTCAGGAAGCATTGTGCGTCAGAGGATCAGGGAGTTTGCTGGGAGATTGCATCTCCCAGTAATGTCAGAAGCTTCACCCATAAACTTTCGCCCACATGACTGACTGAACATAAGCTGAACAAGGATGAGACTAGTGAACATGCCAAACTGGACAGAGAAAAGCCCATGAGTCTTCAGCCCTACAGAAGAACTAAAACTGGGGACAGGAGAGGTTGTCTTCCCCAGGGAAGTGCACACCAATTGGTTGTCACTGCCAAACAGTCAGTCCTGAAGACATGCATACAGATAGCATTACACTAGGTGAACAGTGTGTGTGTGTGTGTGTGTGTGTGTGTGTGTGTGTGTGTATGCAATAGCAATTAGTGGAAACAAGACCATAAATTTAAAGGAAAGCCAGGAAAGGGTATATGGTATATGGGAGGGTTTGGAGAGAGGAAAGGAAAGCGATAAAAGTTACGATTATATTATAATCCCCCAAATAAAAAAGGAATGACCTTGACTTAAAGAAATTAACAACACTAAAAACAACAACTATAACATCAAACTACCCCACAATAAAGAAACAAAAGCTTCATTTTCTTTTTGTTTTAAAGTAAAATCTGAATCTTAAAAGCCACCCCCTTTAACATAATATTCAGAGTTGGTCATATTCTTACAAAGGTCATAATTTCATTTTCCAGAGTTGGGGATTGGGGCACAGGGGACTGGACGGGGAGGAGACAAAGAAGAACAAAGTATGTACAGAAATGCCACAAAACCTATTACTTTGTATGCTAGTTAAAAAATAAATTTAAGAAAGTCAGGCAGAGACTCAATTGATCATTTTCTAGGAGTTTTGGCCCTTCCTTGTAAGTTTCAGTTTTGTTTGTCATAATCTAAATGTTTGAATAACCATAGCAATGAGAATAATTTGTGTACCAGTTGGGCTAACTATTTTATGATTATCTTCATGTGAGTAAAAATAAATTCCCAGCCTTCACAAAATTATCATTTGAACAGTGAAGATGACATCAGAGAGGTAAGAAACTCACCATATAGAAAGTGCTGGAGCTGAACCTGAAACCCGAGATTTCTAGAAAGGATAGTTCTTCCAGGTTTGCAGAGTCATGGTCAGATACTCACTATTCACCTCAAACAGTTTTAGAAAGAGGGGAAGAGCTAGGCTTGGTAATCCCAAGACTGGGGAGGCTGAGGCAGAAGGATCATGACTGGAGGTTACTTGGGTTACACAGAAAGATTCTGTCTCACAAAACAGTAGAAGAAAAGACGGAGTCGTAGCTCAGTGATGGAGCCCTTGCTTAGCAAAGCTCTGAGTGTGACCCCAGCACTGAGGCAGGCACAAAGTGACATGTCTTAAATAAACATACAGGTTCAAATATTGTAGAATTGCATTATAAATCATAGTTTTCGGTATGTTTTGTTTTCACATGCTTTTTTCTTGCAAAGTCACAGAATAGTGCCCCAATATCACAGTTCCTTTATTGTAGGAGGCTCAGGAGCTGACTTGGCAAAGCTTTTCAGGTTACAAAGGCACGGAGCAGACTTGAGGTTTCCCACCAATCCTTGGGTCCTCCGCTCCCTCCACTATTAGCCCTTCCTCTTGGAGACACAAACACTGTGGAGCAAATGACAAGCGCTGGCTCCCACCCTTGCGCATCTGCAGGCACCACAGAGTGTAGGCCAGAGGTTTTCTGGCTGGGTTGGTGTTTACGTTTCTCTTCCGGGAACCTGCAGAGTACCTTCTCACAACAAAGAGATCAGAATGTCCGGGTAAGGGCTCCATGTAGGCCCCAGGTCGACTTCTCCTTGTTCAATGAATTGTGTGGGTGTTGTCCTCAGCAAGAGGCCCTGCTGTCAATTTGCAGAGAGCAGTCTTTTGTCTTAACAACCAATGACTGATTTGATCAAAGGCCTGCTCCATGAGAAGGAGCCCACACCTGTTACTGCTTAGGTAACCAAGAACCAGAGACTAGAGAGTTCAGGGATCAAGGGTAAGCCCAAACCCTACTGGTCTTAAAAAGAAATCAATAAAATGACTCCTAATGATAGTCGGGCTATTCTCAATAGACCAGTACCTTATCCAGTCATTATTAGAGAGGTGTTCTTAGGTAGCAGACGGGAACAGGTGCAGAGACCCACAACCAGACATTATGTAGAGAGTCTAAATTGGAGCGCTCCATCAAATCCCTCCCCTTAGAGATCAGGAAATCCCACAGGAGAAGAGGCAGAAAGATTGTAAGAGCCAGAAGTGATGGAGGACACCAGGAGGACAAGTCCCTCTGAATCAACTAATTAAGGCTCATATGAACTCTCAGAGATGAAAGCAGTGCCACAGGGCCTTCACAAGTCTGTACCAGGTCCTCTGTGAATATATTATAGCTATTAGCTTAGTATTTTTATGGGACTTCTGACTGTGAGAATAAGTGGGTCTCTGACTCTTGTCCCTGCTCTTGGGACTCTTTTCTTTCTGTTGGGTTGCTGTGCCAAACTTTGATAAGATAGTTTTTGCTTCATCTTAGTATATTTTACTTTGTCAGGTTTGGTTGTCATCTCTTAAAAACCTTTTCTTTCTTAATGAGAGAGACAGAAAGGGAGTTGATCTGGAGGGGAAGGAAGGTGAGGAGGAGTTGGAAGAATAGAGGGAGGGGAAGCTATAATCTGGCACATATCTCAGAAAAAGTGTAGATAAACCGACTGATAAATTTATGCTAGAATTCTTTTAATTCCCATATATTTGTGTGTTGAAAGTATAAAATTATTCCTTATTGCTGACATTCATGTCAACGGAAAATAGATGAAATTTAGACAATCCCAGATCATTATTGATGCAAGTTATAATAAATTGTATATAAATAAAATAAATAGAGAACAAGTGTGTCTCATGTACAAAAGTTTGCTTGAAAATAATAAGAAAAAGAACTGGTCCCCAGGGAACCCTACTCACCAGGTTCATTCTTAACTGGACTATTTGTCTCTCTCCGTCTCCACCCTTAAATCCGGCTGCTCTTAGAATTAGATTGGAGCAACAAATTAAAATGGGCATTACTTTCCAGGCTCTTGAGACAGGCCATGAATCTTCCATTTCCTCTCTTGCAACCCAGCTTTGTGTAAAGAAGTCCAGCTGGTCCAGTTAGAGAGAAGAGCCACATAGCAGAGACAGAGGTATCTCAGCTATAAGCCAGTCACAGGCTGGAAAGAGAGGGCCCTAAACCCTTCAGTCCTAACTGGATTTCCTCTGGCACCATCACTGATCCCTGTGATCCATCCTAATGGATGGAAAGGGCTTGTAATAAAAGACTTGTTATTTTAAGCATCTTGGGATAATTTGTTACAAAGCAATTGAAACAGTGGCACACTGGTGGTGGTTGTCAATTTGGCAGGACTTGGAGTCATCATGGAAACAAATTACTAGGCATGTTTGTATTAGAATTTGTAGAATAGGTTAGTGGAAGTAGATCCATTCTTCATGGGAATACAACCGTCCTCTTGTTTGGAATAGAAAGGAGAAAGGGAACTGAGAAGCAACCGTCATCACTCCCTGCTTCCAGACTACCAGCGCAGTATGATCAGCTACCTCATGTTCCTGCCACCATGCCTTCTGCTTCCAGATGGACCGTATCCCATAAAACCGAAACACAAACAAATCCTTCCTTAAGATACTTCTTGTCACCAAGTATCGTGTCTCACATCTTCAACCCCAGGACCTCAGAAGCAGAGGCAGGCAGATCTCTGTGCATTCCAGGCCAGCTTGGTGTACATAGTTGCAGCCAGTCAGAGCTATATAGTGAGACGTTATTGTAAAAAAAAAAAAAAAAAAGGAAAAGAAAAAAGAAAAATATTGCTTCTTGTTAGGCAGAGCAACAAGGTTATAAAAGTAGCTTTAGTACCTTAATTCATTACCTGTTGCTATGATGACACACTGAGACAAAAGTGACCGAAGGATGGAAGGGAGGTTTATTTCAGCTCACAGTTCGGGGCTCCAGTCTATCAGGGTGTGGGCATCATGAGAGCAGGACCTTGGCACAGCTGGTCAGATGGCATCTATCATCAGAGAGCAGGGGAGGTGGATGCTAGTGTTGATCCCACTTTCTCCTTATTCAGCCGAGGCCCCAGTCCAGAGAATGGCTCATCTCAGTTAGGGCGGGTCTTCACAGTCCAGTTACCCTAATCTAGATGATTCCTCACAGGTGCACTCAGAGGTTTACCTCCTAGGTGATCCTAGAGCCTGTCAAGTTGGCAATCAGTACTGACCATCACAGGTGTGGACACTGCAGAGTGACAATGACATACATTTTTCCATTAGGAATTTGTTCATTCATGTTCGATTCTGCTAATTTGGTTCCTATTATTAATATCTGAGGAATTAACCCAGACCAGAAGAAATGGATCTAGATGCAGTTGGGGAAGACACTCTTTGTGTCTTTGTAGGACAATGATCTCAGTACAGAGCTTAGCTCTTTCCCTACTCTGTCTATAATCTTACGTTCTCCTCCTCTGTCTTCTATCCAGTGGAAGTAATTTTTATGGCTTCTTGGATGCACACACAAAACAAGCTCCTGAGACAGAAATCTCTGCAGACTTTGCTCAGATAGCTGCAGTGTAGGTCTGAGGTGAGGGATGTGGGGCATGCCAGATCTACTTCCTGCCTGGGTCTCAATTTATTTCCTTGAGCACATTGAGCCCTGAAAACATGAGTTGGAAGACAGGATGGCTGGATTAGATATCCTCATGTTTAAGTATAAGGTACAGGCTCAGAAAATTCACCCCATCTTACTATAGAGCCTTGTAATTCTAGAACACTCCACGAAAATCTTGAAGACCATTCTTCTAGACCATCTGACTACAAGTCATGTCAACTTCCTTGAAGCATTACCTTGACCAAGGAAAGCTTTTTCTAGGCTGAGGAGGGACAATTTTGAGGTATAATAGTTGGAAATGTTCATTGAGAAGAAATTAGAAACAGCACAAAAGCTGTAGACAGAAAAAGTGCTTCAGCCAGCTCTCCCAGTGCTCAGCTATACATCCCAGCTCAAGTATGCTCCCTTTCCCTGCCAATCGCACAGCCAAATTGGAGCTTCCTTGTTTTCTTCCTCAAAGGACGTTCCTGGACACTAAACCCATTGCTTTATTTCAGAATACCATCATCTCTTAGTTATTCTGGTCCTTGGACTCCTTGTCCAATAATGATGGGTTCTTGATGGCTCCCTGGTGGCCTGAGATGGCTTCCCACTAAGGATCTGTGATGCAGTTGCCAGGCCAATTTTTGACTGAAAATATTAGACCCTCAGGGCCTTTGCTCTATGATCCCTCTGTTAGCTTTATCCCAAGTTAGATCACACACCCTCTCCTGATGGGGGCTGGGACAGAAAGCTATCCCGTCAGCTGTCACATACAAACTGGACAGTGCTGGAGCTACTAGGCAGCGTCACGTTTTAAAATGAAATATTTGCAGCGTGTCTTAGATGCTACCAAACCATGGTTCTTACCCAGTGGGAAGCATCTATCTGATTCTGATCCCGCCATGTGGAAGGTGAGTGTGTGCTTCTCTGTGTTTAGGGATGAGGGTGGGAAGTCGTGTTTATTTTTCTTTCTGTGTTATTTGCAGTGGTTACAAAGAGCACTTCTGGGAAGGTGGGAGGAGGAGAATGGATTTTATTTAGTTTTTTTTTTTTTTTGGCTAATGTCTTTCAGAATCTGTGATTGAAAACAACACTGCTTATACAGCTCTTGCTTTGGGAGGATCCCATGATTGCTGACTCAAAATACTGCGGATGTTTCCCTTGGGTTGACATGAGCTTAGTGGGGCAGTCAGAGTCTCACCCTTCGGGGGCAGCTGGGACTATTTCCCAAACTCTCTGTGTCCATCTACAAGTTTAGAAGGCAGGGTAAAATTCAGAGATTAGGTAGGGCACCAGGTCTTGCCTCCATCTCCACACCCCACTTACTCTGGTGACAGGAGTTTGTAGCCGTGACAGTGGCCTTGATGATGGAAGTAGTGAGGCCTCTTTTGGAGCCACCAGTCAGCTTATAAAACCTTGGCACCAGATCACCCCATTCATCCCTTTTCTTGTGTTACTGGAATATTTATTCCTTCAATTATGGATAATAGGCTTTAATAGCCACAGATGCTTTGGGCCTCTTGCTCCTAAGACATGCTGTGATCAGTAGCTCATGGATGCCTGCAGGTGCCATCATCAATCCAGGTAGGCCAGCCAGTGGCTCCCTGATGTGGCATCCTAACAGTAGAGGGAATCCTTTCTTGCCCAGGGCTATTCTGCTGCCTGGTGGTCAGCTCTGGGCAGCTTCTCCATCGTTTGCAGCCATAGCTAAAGCGAGAGGTGATGTGAAAGGTACAAACTGTCTTTACTATGGAGACACAAAAGGAAATGGGACTCAAAGGGAAACACAGACTCGCCACGGTGTCCTGCTGCTCTGCCCCTGGGAGATGCGAACAACTGCATAAGCTTGCTTCTGCTCCATCTCCCAAGAGAGCGAAAGAGACCCTTCTTCTGCCTTATAAGAGATCACGGGAGCACACAGAAGCCACACCCTAACGCTGGTACCAAAAGTAACTATTGGTGGAAAGGAATTCCCACAGCCACAGCCTCGTGATCTCCAGGTGAATCTCTACCATGGAGGAGGGGTCAAGCTTGCTCCTCAAGTTCTCCTCAGGGTACGTTTTACACTTGTCTGTTGTTCCATGTAGCAGTAATTTCCCGTAAATAGTTAAGAAGTGTTTACTGCTCATACTGTTGTGTCAGTTCTGCCTCCTGGTGACACTCAGATTTCTACTTCCTGCTCTGTGGATCATCTTATACCATCTAAATGTTGTAGGTGTTGCCACTAACCCTGTTACACGGATGAGCAAACTGAGACAGACGCTGTAGTCAACTCTGAGATGTGCAGGGTGTGCCCTCTTTCGTTCAGGCCTCTCTGGCCATGCTGCCCATTCTTGGGGTCATTAAGAGGGTCATACAGAACAATCCAGTCTACTTCAGGGATGTTCAGCCTCCTGGCTGCCACACCTGTGCACAACACACAGTATCTGCGAATCCGTGTCGCAGAACTGAAGGAACATGGTTGTTCACCTATTTTGCCTTTGCCTTCCATGGATGACCAAGACAGGCAAGTTTTCTTTATGAATAAAATCAGAAGTATTGTTTCCAGATAGCTTAGAGCCTCTGAGAAATTGGCTGTAAATGGTATTTATAAATTAATTTATGAGTTTGAATGAAAATAAAACAAAACATTTATGTGGGCATGAAGGCTTGTGCTTACAGTCTCAGCTAGTCAGCAGGCTAAGGAGGAGGATTGTTCGAACTGTTTCTACCCAACAGTCTAGCTGGCCTATGTGTCTTCCTTTGCTTTTCCCAATCCCACTCCATCTTTCTGGGCTTCCTCTGACAACCACCACATCTTGCTCCAGGTAAGACTAGACCTTCACAGACAGTCAAGTCTGTGACATACTGTTGAGCTGAGGACTCAGTTTACAACCTCAGAATTTGAAAATATGCTGGCTTTGTCTTTTTTTAATGGTACCAGGAGAGGTAGGCTTTCCTTCTTGCTGTGTGGTCTCCAATGGCTAAGTTCCCTGGGCAACAGTCTTGCCACACAGCTGAACCTGAGGCGGTTCCATTGGCACCTCTCTGACTAGCCCTCAGCCTGCCATTGGCCTTCCTGGGGCTGACTTGGAGGAGCCAGGAGGTCCAGACTGTAGGAGGGAGGGGCACATATTTTGCATTTTTACATGTTGGCTTCCCCATTCTTACCAGTTATGGTGATAATTCCTGTCTTTGAAATTTGTTGAGAACAAGAGCAGGTTCACCCAACACAACTTCTCATCCTTGAGACTCCCTTCTTTTGAATTTATACAAGGTTTCCCAGTGAAGACAGTGGATAGACTTTGAAAATCAGTTTGGCCGAAACCTGTCTCTGCACTTGGGTGATGAAGGGAACCCATATGTAGAGAACAGCAACCTGACCCAGGTTGTAAACAGACTATAATCTCACTGAAGAGCATGTTGCAGCAAGCATGCAGCCAAGCCTTGGCCAGTCACAGCAGCTGAACAGTCCTAAAGATGTCCAAATAAGGCAAATGCCAAACTGTACCAACTGGGTAAATCTCTATATGTCATATCTTATTTTCTGGTGATAAACTCAGCCCACAGTTATTGGAAGAAAGGACATTCTGAACCACCATCTGTCTAGAATACTGCCTGGGCTTCTGATTCTATAGCTTTTTTTTTTTAATTCCTCAGATGAACTTTGTTAAATTTAACTTGTGTTTTCACAACGTTATTAAAAGTGCAGTGTTGGAGGGGCCATCATCATGAGAAAAAGCACAAAGTGGTGTCATCATTCTTCAGCAGAGAGTTGATTTTTATATAAAAAAAAAAACTTCAAGGGGCTGGGAGATGGCAAAGTGCTCACCATACAAGCCATACAAGCGTGGGCATGTGAGTTTGATCCAAGAAGCACATAAAAAAAAACTAGATATACCTGTAGTTTCAGCACTAGGAGGCAAAGACAGGAAGATTCCCTTAGGGGCTCCTGACCAGTTGTTCTAGCCAGCTCAGCAAGCCTCGGGTTCAGTAGGAGAGCCTGCCTTCAAAAACAAGGTAGAAAGTGGTTGAAGACCACACGATGTCAGTATCTGGTCTCTATATTAGTGCCTAACATACACACACACACACACACACAC
>JAQHUG010000101.1:5963064-5975849 GCA_028555095.1 Dicrostonyx torquatus | reverse complement strand
TTCTGTCTACTCTGCCCACTTAAGGGCTGCCCTATCAAAAAGCCAAGGCAGTTTCTTTATTCAACCAATGAAAGCAACCCAAATACAGAAGGACCCTCCTACACCATAGGAGTTAATTCTATCATGTGTAAATTTGGAGAGCCCTCCCCGTGCTACAGATAGTGTAGAAACAGTCAGTGATTTTTTTTTTTTTTAGTTTCTTTAGGTCTTTGGTATTAGGTAAGACAAATACACATTTTCCAGTAGGACAGAGGGTTTATTGTGATGCTGAACACTCCTTGGGGGAATTCAAGATCAGTTGTTGAAGTGTAATTGAGTCTCATATAACAGAATGGTGGTTCCCATCCATCCATGATGTTGCTGCCTTTTTCTATGAATTGACTTCGATATCCTCTTTGTATGGCTCAATGACTTTCTGATGCTTTCAGTTTGTACATGGTCTGTCAAAGGCCCCTTGACTTGAGTCATCTCACTGTTACCTGCTTCCTGGGAGCTCACTGAAACAGTTTCAGTTCCCCAATTCAGTCTTGGTAAGTGGTCATTCCTAAGCTCAACCATTTCTATGTCTTGGGCAAGATCGCCAGAGATGGTATGGCAGATCACCCATCACTGCATTCACAGGCAACAGTCCTGACAGGCTCGGGGACAGGCACAGCTGTGCTTTGTCACTTGATGGACACAATCCCGGAATTGCTTCTCTAGGCAGTTTTGAGAAACTTCATGATTGTACGTTGGTACAGTCTTGAGACTGTGCTTGAGACCAGCGTGCTATGGCTTAGTTGCAGACATCCCTCAGAGCTGTGTGACTGAAGGTATATGTGACTGGCAGCAGCAATAGACGACATGTCTGATCTGCCTTTGCTTAGCATCAAGGTTCCTGTGGTCTGATTGCCCAGAGCTTTTCATTGTATTTTGACTTTAGCTTTAGGAGTTTGTGTTAGTTAGGGTTTTTATATCTGAGAAGAGACACCATGACCACAGCAACTCTTATAAAGGAAAACATCTAACTGGGGCTAGCTCAGAGGTTCAGAGGTTTAGTCCATTATCATGGTGGGACATGGCAGCCTGCAGGTAGACACGGTGCTGGAGAAAGAGCTGAGGGTTCTACATCTTGATCTGCAGGCAACAGGAAGTGAACTATATTCCACACTGGATGTAGCAATAGCATAGGAGACCGCAAAGACCACCCCCACAGTGACACACCTACTCCACCAAGCCACACCTTCGGATAGTGCCACTCTTTGTGGGTGCCATTTTCTCTCAGACCACCACAGGGTCTAAAGAGTCCTTCAGGAATGCCCTTAGTGGCTATAAGGAAGGGTTAACAGAGGTGTGATGTCTAACAGAAACACCTTTTTGCATCTGTTTCATTTAGAGTGGATCAGGTACTGTTCTGAGTTTTAGCAGAAGTGAAGAAGCAAGGAAGCTGTTTTGTCCCAAACTTTATCCCAATTTTCTTGTGTGTGTGTGTTTGTGTGTATTTAGGTTTATGTGTGTATGTGTGTGTGTGGGTGCACATCTACCAAACACATGCATGAGTATGTATATGGAGGTCAGAGGTCAACTTCAGCTGTCATTCCTCAGGTGTGTTCACCTTCGTTATTTCTCTGGCCTGGAGCTAGCCAAGTAGGCTAGAATGGCTACCAGAGAGCCTTGGGAATCATCCTGTTTCTGCTTCTCCAGTGCTGGAATTACAACTATGTGACACAATGCTTGGCTTTTTTTTTTTTTAAATGAGTTTTGGGGATTGAACTCAGATCTTCATTTTTGCAAAGCAAGTGTTTCACTAAGCTGTTTCCCTGCCCCATTTTTTGCCCAAATTTACTCTTCTAGGTAAGCTGTTCACTTGACTCTTTGGACATCACCTGAGCTTCGACCGTGGGATGTCTACATCCAAAACACGGCTGTTCTTGACTCTCTCATTGCCCAAGTTTAAATCAAAATAAAATTCCCTCTGTCTGATCTCAGATTTACGCCTGTTCTGGGAAGTGTCACAGAAGCAGAGGCGGTGTTATTACACTAAAAATAATTCTCAGAAGCAGAGTCATGCAGAAGACTTCTGGAGCTCTGGCTCTAAAATCTCCCATGATGTCTGGTGACAGGTTCATTTGAGGTCCAAATGATGGAACATCACTTAGAGGTAGCAATGAATGACTCTGTCTAATGGAGTTCACATGTTAGTTACTGTGGCTCTTTGGTTTCTTTTTGTTTACCCGTCTTTGACTGTGGGCACAGAATCCTCGGGAAGACCACTGTCAGGGGTCACATTTTCCTCCAGTTGCAAATGGATATTGAAGGTAAAGGCTGAGATCACAGATACTTAGATTATAAGACACTTTTTTATTGTTCTGGCACATGCAGGATGCTTAGCTGCTGCTCTCTATTGCAAGAGAGAAACCCAAAAGTGAAGATTGTGTGTCTCTAGTAAGAGTTTGGATGTTGGAGGGCCGAAGTAATCACACACAAAAATACAAGAGTAGAGACAAGGATCCTGGGCCTAAGAAGAGGAGATTCTGAGACGGCAGGAAGAATGCTTTATAAAGACTCCTAGGGGATAGTGATGAGACTCAGGAACTTGAAATCTCTCTCTCATGCTATTTACTTTTGGAAATCTAGTTCTCACCCAGTTAGAAAACTACCCATTTACATTTTTATTAAAGGAATGGTGTGTGTGTGTGTGTGTGTGTGTGTGTGTGTGTGACAAGCTCTTACTTTGTCACCTTGGCTGGCCTTGAACTCACTCTATAGCTCACGTTGGTCTTGTACCTGCAGGGTCATTCTGCCTCTGTCTCCCAGTGATGGGACCACTCTACCACACCCAACTAAGATTTACTTTAAATAAATATTTTCTCCTCTTGAGATTTTAAAAGTAGAAAGTCTGAGAAAAGGATCTCGCCTTTTCTCGGGAGGATAGGTAATTGTTGAAACACTAGACGGTAAACCCACAAGGGCAAATAAATACACAATCCTGTCTGGTTCTTGTGATTTTTACAGTGTGCAGTGTGTTCCATACAACGCAGTGGCTGTCTGGCTAAGATTTGATCAAAGGGATCCTGTTGTGAATGAGTCCTATGGCTGGTGAGTTGAAGGACGTTGAACAAGGGCGTTGACGTGGGAAATAGCCTGACTAGCATAGAGGTCCAGGGCGTGATGGAAGGAACCTTGCATAGCCAGAGAAAGGACAGGTTGTAGATGGTTTTGAGTGAGTGCCTATTAGCAAGATGGACAAAAGAGAGAGATTAAGAGTTTCATAAGTGGGAAAATGATGGTGAGTGCTTTCAGAAAAATGTATTAGGAAGTTATTAAAAAGTGAGTTGGCAGGGTAGAGTGGCAGCTACTTAGGCGATCTGAAGTTAATGAGGCATCATGACCCAGGTGGTATAAACTGAAAACTTCAAAGCCATTCAAAGGGACAGATGCTAAGACATAGTGGCAGGAAGGCCTACAGGGAGGAAGGGGACATGGGAGGTCCAGTCTGGAAGACTGAATGAGATGAGCTGGTACTGAAGCTGGGGTCCTTGGAAGGAAGCTAGTTTAGATGGATAGGAAAGTGCCCGACTCAGCAGAGGGAGGCAAAAATTTGAACTTCTACACACTGGGGAGTTGAAAAGTCAAGTCAGACTTACAGATCCAAAAGGCTCTAACCTGGTCCTGATAGTTCAAGACGTGGAAAGGTGGAGAGAGGTGAGCAGAAGGGTTCCCTGAGGGGAAAAAACAGGGTGGGAGCTGTTAGTCTAGGTGTAAGTCATCTCATGAGCCCCTTGGCCTTTTCTTATTCACCTTTGAATCTCTAGCTTGAACAGTTGTGACCAATTAAAACACTGGAAGAGTATGTGATCCTAACCTGCTTTGCGATTGGCCTGTGGCAACACAAGAACCTCAAAGGCAAGCGCCTGAAGTCCTCACCTGAGGATGATGGTTCTAGGGAAGGGCTAGCCTTCTAGCTCTTCCTCCTCAGTGGTGGCGGCTTCATAAATGCGGATGTGGGGATGTGTCAAGACTGTATAGTAACATGGTTCCCTCAGACTGTGTCCATTACAGACCACCCCGCTTTTTTAAAATCCGGAACGATTTCTAAACACAGTTAGATTTTGTGTTTATATTCCGTCAAGTAGATGTTGGCAGTCTTGTTGAATTCCTGAAGTCTAGAAGCTAGCGGCCAGAATATTTCCTTTGCTTTTTTCCTCCTTCTTTTCCCCTTTGAGAGGAGGCGCTTAGTGCGTTTGGTGTGCCAGCCACCCTGGATGGATGTGAGGCTTTAAATGGTCCCTTTCTTTGCAGGTAGGTTGACAGCTGGAATGCTTTTGGCAAAATGGGCAACTTCAGATGCTCGGTCCAGAGCAGTGAAGCCCATTTGAACTGCTTATTCATTCTTCCTTCTGGGGCTGTCTCAACATTCCACTGGGTATCCAGCGAGTTAGGGGCATATGTGCTTCCTCTTTTCTGGAGAGTTTCTTTGTGAAAAGACAAAGCCAAGATGTTCTCTCTCTCTCTCTCTCTCTCTCTCTCTCTTTCTCCTCACCCCCCATCTCTCCTCCTAACTTTTTTTTTTGTTTGTCTTAGAGAGTAGATCCAAAACTCAAAGTCCTTCGATGGTCTTGAACTTGGCATCTAGCCCTAGGGCCTGCTTGTCTTATCTGTTTTTCTGTATTTATACTACTGTGGATACCCTGGCTTCTTGCTGCTCAACAACACAAGATGTTTGCCGCTTAACTTTAGCTCTTGGCCCTGTAGGGCTTCAGTACCCCCAGGCTATGCTAAGAGGTATGCTAGGCATTTGCTTCTCTGAGTCAACCTTCTTTTTGATTATTGCACATTACTCTTTTCCTTCAACTTCTCTCTCACACAGAGGCCTCATAAATGCCATTGGATAGCCTATGTGGTTACATGATACACAGCTGCTACAGCCCTAAGCTGGGAGCAGGACCACATGACACCATGGACTCTCTAAGTCTGAGAAGCCCCAAGATCTAGTTTGGGGAATGGAGTGGGAGGAAGGGGAGAGCAGAAGGTGTTGCCAGCAGGGGCTGGAGATAGCCCAGCATGGCCTCCAGTAGGGGATCGTCACTGGTCAAGTTGGAACCTGGCTATGCGGCAGAAAAGGCCTTGGAATGCTTTTGAGTGAAACACAGTTAGTTGGCTTAGTTGTTAAGAAGAGACAAGGGAGAGCATTTGCTTTGGATTTAAATGCTGGCCTGTGGAAGCAAGAGAGGAAAAAAAACCGAGAGAGCTGGAGAAAGAGAGGCCTAGGGAAATGACAGCATCCATCTAAGACAGGATGGGACCTTCTTGGGAGAAAGAATTGCATCCAAGTGTCATAACAACGGCTCCATCATCTGTCCTGGGAGTATCTATTTGTCAATCATCTATCTGTTGTCTCTTAGGTATCCATCTTTTGTCTTGCTTTCACTTGTTATGCTGAAGTAATTTTCCACTCTCACCCGGCAGAAACTGTAGCCAAATTTTGGACTGTGTTAATTACTTTGCTGTTGACCAAGGCAGCTTAGAAATCAAGTGTTTGTTTGGGCTGTGGTTACAGAGGGTTAAAGTCCATGATGTCAGGGAAACATAGCAACAAGCAGCAGACATGGAGCTGGAGCAGAAACCTAGGCAATCACATCTTGAACTACAAGCAGGAAGCCAGAGCACTGGCAATGACCAGATGCTTTGAAACCTTAAGGCCAGCCCCAGGGATGTACTTCCTCTAGTAAGGCCACGCCTCCCAGACCTTCACAAGCAGCACCACCAGCTGGGGCCCACACAAGCCTATGGGGGACATTCTCATCCATACCACTACAGTGAGTGACATGCTTCTTTCCAGCTTCTGACCCCTCAATTTCCTCATCTTTGTATCCTCAGTATCTTCTCACCTTCATTCAGTGTTCACTTTCTTAGTATCCACAAAGGCTCCAGGACAGCTCTTGGGTGAATGAGAAGGACTGGGCCCAGAAAAGAGGGAGAATGACAGGCCTTTTTCTAGTTCAGGTGGAAGGTGAGACGTGATTGTTTTCCCTGTTTTTCTTTCATGGAGTACTGAGCCTTCTTCTGAGAAGCAGGTGTAGGGAGCCTGCTTGCAAGTGTGTGGGAAATAATCCCAGACAACAGCAACAACTTGTATGTACCACGGTGACTCAGAGGTTCCAAGGAACTAGATTGGGGATGAACTCCCCTGTGTTGCTGTCTCCAGGTTTGAAAGGCTTTAATGGTGGAGACTCAGCTGTCTTTCCAAGGCCAGCATGCTGGGTCCTTGTGGGTGGGCGCTTGTCATAGAGAGCATGATAGAATGTTCTGTTTTCTGTGTGATTAGCTTCAAAGCCAAGATGATTCTCCGTGCACTACAGACAGGTGAGTCCTTGAATACTCAATATGTGCTGGCTTTATTCCATTCCACAGGGAGTCATTCTTGGTAAAAGGTACAGCTATGTTAGGGTGGATGCTGTTGCTGTCACCTTTCTTTGTTGGATCTAGCCTGTGCTCCAGAGAGCCTATAGAAAAAGAGTGGCAATCTTGATGCCAATTGGGGTGGTGGGTAGAATTATGATGCCAGTGTATGCAGAGTTAAAGGCATTGGTATACAGGCTGAATGGTGGGCCCCACCCCCAGGGTAGTCTAATGTTCTATTGTGGTGACTAGAAGGGAGAAAGAACAAAGCAAATACCGTTCCCTGTGAGTTTACGTCTTTGTGATGCAAGGCAAAGGCCTAATGGAAGGAATACTGTATCAACTGTCAGGGAATGTTCCTGTCCTGCTCCTGCTATTGACTGAGTGAGTGAGTCACCCAGTCTCCTGTGCTTGAGATCTTCCATCTGCCACTAGCGGAGAGTGTGTCCAATCCTTCTCTGTGGCCAGAACACAGAGAGAGTTATTCCAGGGATTTCTGTGGTGAAAGATCTAAAGATAACCCAGTACCACTGTACCAATACTGTTAGAACTTAAACTCCTGGTCACTACTATTCCTAAGACCTCCTGACGTCCATGTATGTCTGTCATAGTAGGATCTGCACAGGAGAAACTTTACCCGAGAGAGACTTTCTGGCCTGGGAGGTAGAGATTTGACCTGCACCGCCTATATTGTCTCTTCCGGTCACGGCAGATTCTGACTTTAACTGAGGTCAAAGACTGAGCAAAGATTTCTAAGATAAAGCCAGAAACACTATGGTTTGGCGCTAATGGGAACCATAAAAGGTCAACACGAGAAAGGGACCTAGGATCTCAGTGACCGAGTACTTTGTGGGCATCTAGTCTCCTGTCCCTGGCTTCTATGTTGAGTTCAGGATTCATAGTTTCTTTTTTGTTCATAAAAAAGTGCAGCTGAGCCCAAGAAACTAAATCCATTTTGAAAATAGCTTCTCCCGGTATGATGCAGCATCACATAGACTGTTCATCAGCTGATTCTTTCTTTTAAAATATAGGCAGGGTTCTGACCAGTGTCTGCACAGCTTTGAGGCCTTACCTGGAACATGGTTTACACCCAAAAGTCAACTAATACTCCCCAGAGGGTTGTAGTAGTAGTGGTTGTTGTTGGTGGTGTGTGTAGGCTGGGGGACAACCTCAGATTCTTATCCTCAGGAATGCCATCCTCTTCTTTTGAAATGAGGCCTGGCATTGGCATGGATCTCACTAAATCAAGCTGACTATTTTTCTTGTGAATCTCAGGGATTCTACTCTCTCTGTCCCTCCAGCACTAGGGTTACAAGTGTGTACCACCATATCCAGAATCTTTCCCTGGGCCCTGGAGGTCAACTCAAGTCCTTCCATTTTCAAGGAAGCAGATTTATTGATGAGGAAATTCCTCCAAACCCTGTTTTTATATTTTCATTAAATGAATGTACATAGTCATGGGATAACCCTTTCTCAGATGTTGAAATTGATTGCTTACTTGTGGGAACATTAATAAAAAAGCAGGGTAGGAGATAATGAAACTATACCAAATCTCTGTTAGATGCAAATTCCAATTGATATATAAAAGATTGAATGGAAGTGGTGTGGTGGTTTATAGTAGCTTGCCAGCTTGTCGGAATAACCTAGGAAAGGAACTTCTGGGTTTGTCTGTGGGAATTCTTTAGGCTAGATTAGCCTTGGTACAGGCCTGTGGACATTGTCTAGCTCAGCTAAACTGAAGCAGAAATCCTCACCCGGATGTGGGTTGGACTACCGAATGGCTATTTCCTGGATTACATGAAAAGGACAATGGGACCCAAGCATCGACATTCACTGTTCTCTGCTTCCTGACTATGGATGCAGTGTGACCAGCTGCCTCAGGATCCTGCTCCCACGACTCCCTCACGCTCTGCCATGATGGAATATACCCTCAAAGAATTAGCTAAAATAAACCCTTCCCTTCTACTCTGCTCAGGGTGACTTATCAGAGCAACACAGACGTAGCTAATACGAGCGGGGAGAAATGTTGCTCCCTAACTGCCTAAGGTGAGTCAGAAACAGACACAGTAACCATTGAGGAGTATGAAGAATGGTTGGACTTCTCTACGGGCTGAGATAAGCAGGAGCAACTCTGCGCTCGAGGTAAGTCAGCTCTTAGCTTGGAAGACTGTTACACAGAAAGTTTACTACCTCGTGAACATCTGGGGCCAGTTATTAAAAAGAAAAACCAATGAGACATGTATTTTAATCACACACCAGAAATGAAGCTAGTAAAATGAAAGTGTCTGCTGAGGAACCACAATAAAAAAACAAAACAACTTCAAACTTTATTGATGACAAGGAGAACCGTGGCTATTCAAGGACCAGCCAGTAAACCACGGGGGTGTGGGCTTGGGTCTTTGACTATAATGTAGGCTTTTGGACTAAATGAAGAATTCAAATAAAGCAGATAGGGGGAAGAAGGCTAAGTGTGGACCACTAAAGCCAAGTTTGTTTATTCTAATAGCTTAAGTTCTACAGGCTTATTTTTGGTGAGTTGGTAGATGTTTCAACTCTATTTATGAGGCTCAGTTCTTACCCTAGAGAGAAGAATGTTCTGTAGTAAAAACAACATAGATATGTATGGGTTGAGTGACTCACAATTTTTTTTTTTTGTTTTTTTGCTGAAGATTGGTTCTGTATCCCCAATGGGCCTTCTGCTCAGGCTGGCTAGCTGCAAGACGGAAATGTACCATTTTGAGGCAGTAACAGGGTCCTTCCAGAATGGGGGATAGGAAAGGGAGTTATCAATGAGTGTAGCAATAGTGACTCCTTGTTGGGGACTTACAGTGTATCCAGGATTATTTTTTCCTTTTTAAAAATTGATTTTGTTGAGCTATATATTTTTCTCTGTTCCCATCCCTTCCTCTCCTCTCCCTTTCAACCCTCTCCCATGATTCTCCCAATTTACTCAGGAGATTTTTGTCTTTTTCTACTTCCCATGTAGATTAGATCTATGGGTCTCTTAGGGTCCTCATTATTGTCTAGGTTCTCTGAGACTGTAATTTGCAGGCTGGTTTTCTTTGCTTTATGTTTAAGAACCACTTGAGTACATATGATAACTGTCTTTCTGGGTCTGGGTTACCTCACTCAGTATNTTCTCTGTGGCCAGAACACAGAGAGAGTTATTCCAGGGATTTCTGTGGTAAAAATTAGAGATATGATTAAAGACAGGGTGTCCATGTCAGTCCAGCCAACAGGAGCACTGTTTTCCAGAAGTCATTAGTCTTGAAGCTTGGTGTTGTCCCACCTACCTATAATTACAGCACTTGGGAGGGAGGTAGAGGTGGGAGGGTCAGCCATTCAAGGTCAGCTTCTGCTGCAGAGTGCATTTGAGGCCAGTCTGGACTACGTGAAATCCTGCCTCAAAAAACAAAACAAAACAAAACAAAAAGGCTTGATCTATAGAGTGGAATCAATGCCTTGTTTTCTGGGTTGTCATGAAGCTAATGTGCCATGAGATGTGTAAATTGGCCAGCACAGCACCTGATAAATGTGTTTGTCGCATATATGTGTATGTTTATGTGTATATAGGAGTGTGTTGCATGAGTATGTGCATGTGTGTTTATGTGACTGTCTGTCTGTGTGTGAAGTTTTTTCTTTCACTTCTGTCATGCTTCCTCCCCACTGACCTTCGAATCTGTCTGTGGGTGGTTGTCACTGTCACAACTACAGCCTTTGATACTGACTTGACCTCTTTGATGCACAAGCAGCAGAAATACGAAGGAACACCCAGGCTTCAGCAGAAAGCGCTGATAACTACACCTGAACCTGCTTGGACTCACATGTCCAAATGAACCCTGTCTCCCGGTGTGATTCCTGTGTCTTCCTACACCAGCCACTATTTCAGATTGCTAGACTATCCCTGGAATCAAAGGCAAGGACTCTTTAGGTTAGCTCTACACACTGGCTTCACATTCCAGCACCTAGACGGTCTCACTCAGGACTTGCCCCTCAGTGGCTTCCTCTGCCTACAGGCTTGAAACCCCAACTTTTCAGCACTTTGTGTAAGATGTTTCTGGGATGATTCTAGCCTTGTCATCTTCAGCTATCAAGTTTCATCTTCACACCCAGTACTCCAGCCTAATGGGACCACCCAGAGATTACCAATAAATTTCCCTGCAGAGCCCCAGAATGCTCTGCCATCTTAAACGCCACCACCAGTGAACTTCCCTGGCTCCACCACACCCCAAAGGTTGAATGGCAACTCCTTCCTTTATGGTTCATTACATCAGCTGCCTGTTTCCCTTGTAACAGACAGCTCACCGTGCTAGCCGTTTGCATGTTGTGTGTCTGTGGTATAGGAGCTCCTTGAGGCTGGAGACCTTGTCTGAAGGAACGGCCTTCCTCAGACTGTCCTTTTAGAATTAAATGTCATTAAAACAGAAAAGTGCCTCGTGTTTTACCATGCTCTCCACTCGTGACTGTTTTCTTCCTGGGACCGGAGCACTCACAGCCAAAAGAAGGATAGGATTCCATGACACACATTTCTGTATTTAATTTTCTCCTGAATTTTACTTCCCATTTTATCTATATTTTACCACATTTTCATCTGTATTTGCCAAAATATATGGATATTCACATCTATGACTATGCATACTTGTAGAGTATATTCACTCGAGGAACGGCTATAGCTTACCTTTAGAGATGGCATCTCACCATTAAAGTTTCCTTCGACTAAGAAAATTCCAGGGTGTTTGTGAAGGTCCAGGTAGCTAGCAGCCCACCCTGGTTAGCTCTGAACGCTTTACCACCCATCTCACGTGCTCTCCTAGCCACACACCTGGCCTCAGGTATGCAGAATGTACTGGGTTAAGAGACAGAATGGTAGTACTCTCTTGTTTATCTCCACCATTGGCTAGTTAAGGTCTCTCATCTTCCCCACTGTGCAATACAGAACTTGACTCCACTGTCTCCGGGTGCTTTCTGCCTCTGAGACATTAACCAGTTGTGAGCAAGTGGTGTCTAAGTATGAATTCACTTATGAAAACACTTTCAACACTGGTTCAAAAGCAGTTTTAACTAAGCCCCACCCTACAGAGGAAAGCCACAAAAAGCGGAGGGGTCTATGACAAAGTAACATCCACACCAGATCACATAGTGTGCTTGGATTCCCTTATTAAGAAAACCAGTTGGTTTCCAAATACTTTCTTTCTAAGAAGTACAGTCTGTTAATATTTGATAAAAGAATCAAGCTTCAGATTGCCTTGTAGGTTTGGAAGTTACAAAGTAACTTTGGGAATTTTAGACTTAAGAAGGAATGGAAAGGGTGCGGTAAGAGATTCCCACATGTGCTGTCTGCTGGGAATAACTGTTCCGGTTGAGAATGGAGAGAAGGGCTTTGTCTGTAGTCAGGGGCAGGAATGGCCTCTGAGCTGAGGACCATTTGCTTTAAAGGGGATTCTGGTACCTCCCATCTCCAAGCCTCTTGGGCTGCTGTGGCTCCACCATGGACATCTTGTTGCATCCACCTCCCACGGAAGAAATAGCAAGTTTTATATGGAAACATGTCAAACTCCTATTCCTGGTTCAGACCCAGCTGATGGTCTGGAGTCCTTGTTTTACAAATTGAAAAGCCAATAACTGATGCTCAGAGCCATTCATCAAATAGCCTTGAGTCTCATGACTCTCACAACCGACAGGGCTGGGGCCAGAGTCCGGGTGTCCTGAATCTCTGGAAGGTGACTCCCTCCATGTTCCTCTTCGTTTTACTTTCACATTTGATGCCTTGTGGCTCCTCAGCACACCTAAGAAATACACCTGGAAGAGGAAAAAGAGACACGAAGCTAAAGCCCCACTTTGTTTGGAAAGCCCCCAAGTACAACCATTTACATGACCACCGAGCTGAAACGATGAAGAGATATAGTGAGCTTCCTTATTAGAGAATCTTGTAAAATTGTAAGATACTTTCAGCTGTTCCTGTTGGAAGACATTATTTCCCTGGAAGCATAAGCTGTGAAAAGCTATCTGTCAGCAAGTGTCAACACATGCCAGGCAAGGGGCTTGCTTGGTTAGTGAAGGAGAATGAGGAGATGGCTCAGTGGGTGAAGGTGCTCGAAGCCAAGCCTGATGACCTGAGTTCGAGTCCCGAGATGCACATGGTAGAGTGTGAGAACTGATTCCTACAGGTTGTTCTCTGACCCTCACGTCTGAAATGTGGCCTGGGTCAGCCAGCACATGTACGTCCTCCTGACCCTCATGTCTGAAATGTGGCACAGGACATCCAGCAATGCATCCCCTCCCATGTAATAGAAATGAAAAGAGATTCTAGTGAAAGATCTAAAGATAACCCAGTACCACTGTACCAATACTGTTAGAACTTAAACTCCTGGTCACTACTATTCCTAAGACCTCCTGACGTCCAT
>JAQHUG010000101.1:5843131-5959684 GCA_028555095.1 Dicrostonyx torquatus | reverse complement strand
GAAGTCAGGGATTGTGATGCCTCCAGAAGTTCTTTTATTGTAGGATTGTATTGGTGATCCTGGGTGTGTATCAAGGATTATTTAAGGACACTTGATTTGTCAACCCGAGAGGATGCAGGGCTTGTTTTCTGAGTTCATGTCTTATAGCTGTGGTGCCGGTTGTGACACATTTACTCAATGACAGCTTTGATGAGATTGTTATCTTTATGAAGATGCCATTAGTGTCCATGTTCAGGACTCTGCTTTTTGATCTGCCTGAGCATTTGCCTTTCCCTGTGGGTGCAGTCACACCTTTGAAGAAACAGGGTCTGGCCAGTTTCTTCAAGGTCTTGGCCTCCAACATATGCTGCTTAGGAACTGAATTATATGGCCAAAGACACCCTGGGAAAGAGAAGAGGCAATGGAAGGCATTGCTGGGACCAGAGAGAGGACAGGAAGCTGGGGTAAGGACTGCCCTACCACAGCTAAGGCTAAGGTGACCATTCAGTACTCTAACAATTCCACTGGGAAAATTACACAAGCTGTCCATAAACATAGGTTTTATAGAGATCTGAGCCTCCTCACTGGTTTTAGAAAGTAAATTGGAAAGTTCTAGAATCCACCTTGATGGCAAAAGCATATTTGTCAACATGGGCTTTGTCTGGAGTTCCAAGTAAGTCTGGGACCTCTTTGACCCTCGGTTTCTTCTTCCATTCTGGGGAGAGAGTGTAATGTGATGGTGGGGGACAATTCTGTATTCTGTTAATCATGTTTTAAATCAATGCTGATTGGCCAGGCAGGAAGTATAGGTGGGAAAACCAGACAAGAAGTAAAGGTGAGAACAGGAGAATTCTGGGAAGCAGGAAGCTCCCTTGGCACTCCTGTGCAGACTACCAAAGAGGCAGCATATGACCTGCTGAGAAAAGGTACAGAGCCATGTGGCTAACATAGATAAGAACAATGGGTTAATATAAGTTATAAGAGCTAGTTGGAAGATTGAGCTAATGGGCCAATCAGTTTATAACCTATGGAGATCTCTGTGTAATTTTCTTTGGGGCTTGCCGGCTGTGGGGTACCGGGTGGGACAGAAACTCCAACAAGCCGGCTCTCATGTTACAATATGACTTATCTTTATCAGTGCTTAAAATATATCTATGTGTGCTTTCTTTAAAAAAAAAAAGAAGATATATTCCCTATATATTTTCTCTCTCATCAGCTTCATGGAAGCTGGGACTCTTTAGCCTTGTTTTCTTTTGGATCCCTGGACATTCTGGCTTGTAAATACTAAGTAAGTATTAGTATTAACTGGTGGGTTACTTCATTAACCCACCAGTGCCTAAGTGGGTTAATGAAGGCAATGGATGGAGATCACTCTGTGTAATAAGCACTAGACAAGATGAATTTTCTGTTAGCAGTTACATGTAGAAAAGGTGAAAAGCTATTCAATACTCCTGTGATTCTCTCTTTCCTTCCCCAAAGGCTATCTCAGTCTAATCCTGGTGGGGTCAGGCAGAATATGCAAGTCTCAAGGACTGGTAGTCAATGTCCTATCATGTAGAGCACTCTCCCAGGACCCTGGCAATGTAGAGTCCATCCATTGGTATCTGGAGGAACTCTCTTCCTCTGCATTAGCAGGGAACAGCTCAAGAGACAAACTTCAGATATATAATTGGGCCCCTTGTTAATTCCTTGCCCTGTAAAAGGATGTCTGTGAGACACATTCTCATGCCTCCACATCTCACTGAGCAGAATATGCCATTACTCACCTTGAAGCTGGTTGTTTAGCTATGCAGTTCCTGGCTGCCAAGGGAGACAGCTGATGCCAATTTTCTAACCCAGGAAAATGTAAATTCAACTGGCAAACTCAACAGTGGAAATGAAGGGAGGGGCTGACTCCCTTCTCCTCACAGCTATCCCAGACACAGTGGATCCCTATTTTTTCCTTGTTCCCCAAACATATCCTAAAGCAAACTCTCCATCTTGGAATAAAATGTCTGCCTGCCACCCTGTGCTCCCTCTGTGTCCCTTCTCTAGGATATAAGCTTCTAATCCATAGGGTTAGGTGTGTACCAGCTCATTAGTTAAGGTCTCAGAGAAGCAAAAGGTCTACTCCTCCTGGGAAGCCCATGTTAGTGTGTAGACTGCCCACTGGCCCATTGTGTTGTCCTCCCTGCCACCATGTGTTCTCTTTACAGAGGCTGATAGCTCACTCTTATCTAGAGTCTTTCTATGAGGTCATCCATGAGAATTCCGTTAGTGACTTTCCACACAGTGTTTGCAGTCTCCTTCCTCTCAGATCGGTGGGATTCTTAGAGAAATTGGCACACCCTTCCTAAGAATCGTAATATCTATCAGAATTTACCTCAGGGAGAAAGTCTGGAATGAATGCTTTATGGCAGCCCTACTCCACTCTGAGTTGAAGATGAGAGTGGTTGAAATAACGGCTGAGACAAATACTTCCCGTATTCTGCAGAGAGTAATCAATATTGGTGAGGGAAGTAACTTGGCAAGAGTGTGACTGTTCCCTTTCTGAAGCGTGTTCAACTTTGCAGGACCTTTTCTTAACCACGGCTTGATGGGAGTTCTCGGAATCAGCCATCTTAGAGGCATCTAAGTCCCTTTTATCCTCCTAGCGTTTTGGTGTAACAATACTAGGCCTGATGAAGCAAGGCCAAAAACCAGCTGATTTGGTTCCCTGGAGCCCTCCCTCCTCACTGTGAGCATTTACAGTCTGATTAGCTCACTGGAGGCCCAGCTGTGCAGAACAGTTGCCTGTGTGCCCCAGAGCAAAGGAGGAGAAACCTTCCTGTGAACTCCAGAACACATGTCAGGCTGGAAAGGACTTTACTTCCCATTCATTTAGAGCTCTCTGCTCCCAAATAAATGGCTGTAAATGGAGGGAAAGGGATTTGATGTGTGACTAATTTCCCAGGGGGACCTAAATTTCTCTCCTTTTGACTCTAGTGTCTTGCCTCCCCCATCTCTCCTTTGAAAGACTCATAGCAACTTCATTACAAGGTGGGTGTCAGTGAGGCAGCGCAGGCTGGGAACTAAGCACGCCACCCAGCAGTGGCATTCCTTCCATGATGCTCAGCCAGTAGGATCTCAGTGATCTAAGGGAACAGGCAGTACGTGTTGGGTGGATTCAGCCGAGGAAGTAGCTTAGTTTGGTCTTATAAGGCGGTGGTTCCGGCGGAAGCAAGACTGTCTCCAACCGAAAAGGGCTCTGAGCATTCCCAGATGACATCTGTGGTTTTTCCAGCACACAGTTGGCCTCCTCGGCTCCTTGCAGGGCTTTGGTTGTGCAATCAGAACTTGGCAGGTTCTTCGTCCTGTGAAATCTGTACATTTTCAGCTCTGACATCTTAAAAATAACCATTGAATCATTTTCACCAGGGTGGTTTATCGTAAAGCAGAAACTTTCTCGCCCGCGTTTTTCTTCTTCTTAACCAGGCCGGCAATGTGATGGTTTAGGGTGGAGGAAGGGGCATGGAAAGAGGGCTCTTTTCAGAATGGAGCGGCCCAGGTTCTGCTTTCCCTCTTTACGGTCACAAGGACTTCGGTCTTTGAGGGCCTTGGTTTATTCATCTGTAAGGATGAGAAAACATTTGCCGAGCAAATGTGAAGTTTAGCTGTAACGTGAACGGAGAGCTAAATAAAGGGATGCATGCGCTCAGTGCATTTTGCATGAAAGAATGAGTGACATGTAGATGGTGGAGTGATGCTCCTACTGCAGCAGGGAGAGTCATGATGCAAACTGTACATGTAAGAAATTTTATCCCTCAACCAACCATGCATGCACACAGGCACACACTTACATATACATACACATGCACACGGCTTTTGGAAACCTTTACTCTCAGTAAATAGTTTGCTTCTGAGTTTAGGCCAAGATTACGTGTCTCTGAGTTAGTCCTCAGCCCTCTATGTTTGTAGTTGTCTGGGAATGTCTGAACTGCGTTCTGCTGAGAGTCACAGAGACCATCCTAAGGCTTCGTCTTTCTAGCCACCCACTGTTAATGGGTACAATCATCGTGCCTAAGTTTCACCGCTGTCTGGGGTCTGAAGATAGAAGTCAGTCTGAATTCTACTTGTGAGGCGTGAGAGGGTTTTTCTAGGTCTTGGAACTTTCTCTTATCACGCAGCATTCACACTGTTCCCAACAGAGTTTATGGCTGACTTTCTTTGGCACGGTCACAAAAGACATGGCCCTTCCCTTCGCAAAGTTCCTCTGACATAATATTGGCCACCAGCCTCCCAACACACTCAGTAAAAGAGTCCTTATCTCACAACTATAAAACACAAACAAATCAACTTAATGGAACAAATCAAAGCAAAAAAAAAACCTGCTTGAGACAAACTCGTAAATTTGCCTTTTGGAGTCTTTTATCAGTAGTTGTTTGAGAGCTCTGCACTGAGGCACCGGGTGGCAGGAGAATGAAGGATTTGGAGCGTGTTCGCAGGGAAAGTCAATACTCCACTTCAGAAGCATCAGCCAATGGTAATGGGCAGAATGGCTTGGAGGGGTCTGTGCCTGGAAGCATGGAGGATAGGGACAGGATGTGAAAGAGAGAATACAGACTCAGTGCTGGCAGAAAAATAAGAAGCAGTGACCTGCTGGAAATCCTGTTTATTAGATAGAATAATTGGGGCTTGGTATTCTGAGACACAGAAAGAAGAAAGACTGACGACAAGGAGGAGGAGGATGCATACTTTTCTAACTTGAGAAGACACTTACATGGTAGTCCTGTTTACCGAGGCAGAATATTTCAGAGGACCAGGTGAGGGGGAAGAAGCATCCCGTGTTGAAACTTGAGGTGTCTAAAAATCCTTAGGTGATATTGCATATGTAGTTGGATATTCAGACCCAAAGCTCTGAAAAAATCGTTTTCTAAGTTTTTAGGTTTTCAACACCAAGTTATCATTTAATTCATGGGAATTCATCTACCAAGAGGGCTTGATTGGGAAGTGGACAGACACCTCTGGAGAGTCAGTGCATTAAAGTTGGCTGAGGGGCAAGACATGTCAAAGGAAAGGGAAAGGAGCAATAGATGGGGATGAAGGATGACATCAGGTATCCAATTTAAGATGCTAATTGTGTAAGATGGAGAAAGGTTCCTGTGGGTTTTGTATGAGAATCTGCTGCTTATCTTTGCAGCAGTGGTTTAGTGGAGTAGCATTGATGGAGGGCAGAGATGAGTGGGCTGTTGAGGACATGGGAGGTGAGCAGATGGACAGATATGTGGGGTGAACACACAGAGCAGGAACTAAAAGCACATGGGATGGAGCTGAGTTAGAACACTTGGCTTTCGTTTTGTTATTAAGTTAGGAGATGTAACATGAGGGCTGGCTCGTTGGGGTTACTGTCCTACCCAGTACCCCACAGCCAGCAAGCCCCAAAGAAAATCACACAGAGAGTCTACATTAGGTTATTAACTGATTGGCTCATTATCTCAGGCTTCTTACTAGCTCCCATAAGTTATATTAACCCATTGTTCCCATCCATGCCAGGCACATGGCCGGTACCTTTTCTCAGTTGGGACAGGGACACATGCTGCTTCCTTGGAGATCTGCGCAGGAATGCCAGGGAAGCTTCCTGCTTCCCAGACTTTTTCCTCGCCCTGCCTCTACTTCCTGTCTGGTTGACCCGCCCACACTTCCTACCTGGCCAACCAGCATTTATTTAAAACATGATTGACTGAACAGACAAGTCTCCTGCACCAAGGAGAAGCTATGGGTGATGAAGCTCCTGAGAAGCAGGAGTTTGGGGGAAGTTCAGCTGTGAGAGAGGATGACTGGCAGAGAGGAAGGACCTAAGTCCATGGTCCAAGGACTAGCCTTGTAAGATGGACACGTCTTCCACCCTGAGAAGAGCTGAAGGATACACAGAAGCTGGTAGCTTGGGCAGCTGGATAATTCATTTTTTCCTGTCTTCTATTTTTTCTAACTCATGCTTTATGCTACTATTTAGATCATTTTTTAAAACATGAGCATTTGTTGACTTTGGAATTTCTGTTTTATTCTAGACCACTTGCTAGTGTCTTTCATGACTTAAATGTTAGTCCAGAGGGCCGAGTGTCTGTCTTGGCATTCTGTCTAAGTGAAGCATTTCAGGATAAATGGATTACTTTCTTTAAGTGGTCAGGAGAGAGTCTCAGAGGCTCGGCCCATCCTGAATGGCTAATCACATACTAGGGTGTACTTGTGGATCCCAACAAAATGAAATGGGTTCAAAGCTTAAGTCTCATCTGTGTAGCACCCTACCTGGCTGTGCAAAGCAGCCATAGACCCTCTCCAGCACTTCCAGCAAGTTGGTGTTTCATCCTCCATTGTTAAAAAATGCTTTGAAAGTGATTTTCTGTCCATTAAGGAAAAGATGTCTGGTTAACCTAGATTTCTTTTATGCAATCCATTTGAAAGCTTGACAGAGACAAGGTTTGTATTCTTCAGAGCACCTTCCTTTAGTAGCTCACCACTGGCTATATGTCTCAAGATAGGATTCTCCCAGTAGTAGATAAATTATGTTCACCCTTTATGAAGATATAAAATATGCCTGTCTGAAGTTGGGATATGAATAACACTGAAGGTAACTCTGGAGAGGGACGAGATGCTGAATAAGGCTACTGAAGAATCGCTCTTCAGCTATCTTTTCCACCACCATCTAGCACCTCTGAGTCCCCTGGAGGTTACATGGCTCAGTGGGAAGATTATCCAGAACTTGGGGTACCCTGGTCTTTAAAATATAGCATCATGGGAGGAGTCACGCTTGGGGTCTACAGGAGTCAGACCCTACAAGGGGCTGGTCTCAGTGGGACTCATTGGCTTCTGGGTCAGGCTCACACATTTGGAGGTCCAGTCTAATCACTCAAGAAGTTATAAAGAATTCATTATATCTGGGCTCATATACTCTGATTTAATTAATAGGTTGTGTACAGTGGAGAGGAAAAGACATTCCCTGGGTTAGCCTAATGTACCAAGTTTCAGAACTATTGCTGAAGCTCACAGGAGCTTTTGAGAGATTACCCGGACTGGGGATCCTAAGATACAGAAGGATCACATCTAATGTATTTTCAAGACTATATTTTCTAGCCATTGCAATATAATACATACTTATATACACATATCTTTGTGTGTGTATGCATGTGTGCATTCTTGTGTGAGTGTGGGTGTCTGCATGCCATGGCACACGTGCAGTGGTGTTGGTCTTTGTTTGCTGCTGAGCATGCCCGACGAGCTGGCCAGAAGCTTCAGAAAGAATGCTATTTCATCACCAGGTGTCTTTGTTTGATTTCCCTTATCATAACAAAACTACCCATGACAATGCCATGGCAAAAGTCACTTAGAGGACAATGGATTTCTCTTAGAATACAGTTCCAGGTGATCATCTGTCCTGGTTTATTTTCTGTGGCTATGATAAAACACTGACCACACCAACTTGGGGAGGAAAGTGTTTGTTTAGCTTACAGGTTAAGGTCTATCATTGAGAGAAGTCAAGGCAGGAGCTCAAGCGGGAACCTGGAGGCAGGAACCAAGCTGCATGCTGGCTTGCTTTCCATAGCTTGCTCAGCTTTTTTTTTTTTTAAATTGATTTTTATTGAGCTCTTCATTTTTCTCTGCTTCCCTCCCTGCCTGTCCCCTCCCCACTTCAATCCTCCCCCAAGGTCCCCAGACTCCCAGTTTACTCAGGAGACCTTGTCTTTTTCTACTTCCCATGTAGATTAGATATGTAAGCCTCTCTTAGTGTCCTCATTGTTGTCTAAGTTCTCTGGGATTATGGTTTGTAGGCTGGCTTTCTTTGCTTTATGTTTAAAAACCACCAATGAGTAAGTACATGTAATAATGTCTTTCTGTGTCTGGATAGCCAGAGTTCAGCTCTGTTTTTATACAACTTTGGACCACCTTCCAGGGGTGGCACCACCTCTAGTGGGTTGGGCCCCCTCATACCAATTGTTAATCAAGAAAACGCACTGCACTACATACTTGCTTCTAGGCCAGTCTGGTGGAAGCAGTTTCTCAAGGATCGCTCTTCGCAGATGACTGTAGTGTCTAGCTGGCCAGAACTAGCCGGCACACATCCTCTGTAGCAGGGACGTCATAGCTACAGCTTGAAGGAGCTGGTTCTATAAGGCCCATCCTCAGGAGCAAGGGTCATTGGATGTGTGCTTGCTAATGCTCAGGTGGCTTTCTTCTCTTTGCCCTGTTCAGGGTTCAGCCCAAATTTGATGCCCAAATTCAGAGTGAGTCTTCCCACTCAATCAACACAACTAAGAGAATCCTCACAGGTGAGCTCAGAAAGCCAACCCAACCCAGAACACTCCTCACCGAGGCTCCTGTCCCTTACACGGTTTGCAGGTGACAATAAAAACTACCTAATTCACTACATTTTGAATTTACTCTGTAGGCATTTTCACCAGGCTGGCACATGTACAAAAGAACAGAGATTATCTCAGTAGGAGACTCCTTGGTTTTCAAGTAAGTAGGACTGTATGAAGATGGAAACCAAAGAAATGTTCTGTTGGGACTTTATCTCAATACTACCTGACACCATATTGCTTAAGGTAACTTTGGGAGGGAATGGTTTCTTTGTGGGAACTGAAGGAGTAGGAACTAAAGCAGGGATCTAGGAAGCACAGCATTTGGCGCTAAAGGTTTTCATCACTGTGTGTTAAGAGATCTGACCAAACATCCCTAGAACTCTGGAGTCCTGGGAAAGAACTCAGCAGTCATTTTTCTTGGAGCCAAATATGAAAATTTTAAGGTAAGGGGAAATCAAATCAATTCACATCTTCTTATTTATTTCTCAAGACCCCAAAGAAGTTAGTCTGACAACAGTGTCATTTCCGAGAGGCTAACAGAGAACATGTAAACTCGGAGGTGCCTCCTCTGGGATTTGAACAAGCCTTGTTTTGAGCAAGTACTTAAGTTCTCTTTTTGGCTTTGGTCAGTCCCCCAGGAACCTTCAGAGTGTAGGAAAATACTATTGAGAAAGAGGTGATCTTTTCAGGGATAAGAAGGCCTTCCGGATCTGTCATTCCTCAGGAGAAAATCTTCCCACATAGAAATCATGGATTATTTTATATTTAGATTTTATTTTTTTTTCAGTTTTTATTATCAGAACCACATTAGAATTTAAAAGTTATGAAGCAATTTTACAGCTTTTCTAGATCCTTTGCTCTAGGTATTATGATAACCCTCAGATATATAAGTGGAAGACATGGTGGTTCACTCGATTCTACACTTTGCATAAAACCCAGTACATCACACCATCAGTTCCTGTGGGAGCCTTGGACAAAAGCTGAAAGTAAGATCACTGTGCCTGCAAAGCCGAAAGCTCCTACCCGTGTGAGGGAGACAGGGATTGTATCCAGGAAGAGGCTGCTGTCATTGTATGATTCAACGTGAAATGTCTCTTGAATTGTCTCTTGGCAGTGACTCAGCATCAGGAATGTCTGTGGAAGTAAACAAGGTCGCCACAACAATGCTCCCAATTGATTGGGTAAGAGTCCTTGGCTGTTAGCACTTCCAGGAGACCTTTTAAGTTTCTCCTAGCAAGAGCTCAGCAGCAAGGTAAGGTCTGAGTCACAGAGAACTCTGAAGCAGGCAGCAGTCTGGTTACAGGAAATTCATACTCCAGGCCCAAATGGGAACTCGTAAGAAGAGCGACAAGCTGAACCAATGAACTCTCAAACTTCATGTCTTCCTGCAGAATGCATTTAAACAGAGCTTGGCCCTTCCAGTGGGGATTAAATATCCCGGGAAAGATTGGCAGAAATATAAATACATATGTTCTAACTGAAGAGTTCTTAGCATTATTTTTACTGTGAACCTTTTGACAATTGCAGTTGTTCAGTTTTTTTTTTAATTTAAAAACAAGACATTCAGGATTGCCAAGGATAACGTGTTATTGAAAGTCCCTGACTTAGAAATGTAGTATAGTAATAGATGTGCATATCAAGAAATGAGTCAGTCCGATGAACTCATCTTACGGGTCTAGTAACTCTTGTCATGTCAGACTAGAGTTGCATAGGAACAACATTCTGGAATTTCTGTGGTAACTACAATGGGTTTTTAAAATACCTATAGTTCTTTTCTTTTATTAATGTCACAGGTCTTTTAATACCACTAAGGGATACCGTCCATATTGATTTTGGAAGGGGAAATGCTATCTTCCATTTACACGTTAGCTGGACAAAAAGGGTCTTGTTTTATTTTATTTTTTCCCATGTAAGCTTGCAATTGTCTTCATTCTATCCACAATGCCCTGAGATCTGGAATAGTAGGTTAAACATCTCTGGTTTGGCTTATGTAATGTTTGTCTACTGACTGGGCGGCCGGTTGGCTCTCTGGCTTGTTCTTTGTTTGTTGTACAGGACCCTGCCTGGGGTTGGCATGGGGACTGGTATGCTCTGGGTTACTTCCCCAGCAGGGAGGCATTGGTAGATGGATGGGGGATGGGGATGGAAGTTAGGAATCAAAGTGGGCTCCCTGATCCAAAGGCACTGCCTGATGCTTGTTTGGCCTTGAGAATGTTACTTTTTGCATTTCTTCCTGTAGGACTTGAAGAATTTCAACCTGTAGAGATTCCCAAGTCAGTACTTCTGTGTGAACCACTTCCTGAGTGGGGAGTATAACACACAAGTACCTAGGGTAGGGTTCATAGCAAGACCAAGGCTTGGGAAGGTGAGTGGACCTCAGACAGTGAGGAGAAGCAGCTGAACCTAGAATTCTATCCAAGCAGAGTCACCTTCTACTGCGAAGTAACTGACTTAAAGATGCCCAGCGCCGTCCATGTTCCTGGAATGCTTTTGTTCCTCCTGGATTCATGCCTTTAGGTTTTCCTCAGAGGTTCTGCTTCTTCTTTCATTTGAGGTGATTCAGCTGCTTGTCTAACAAAGCCCAGTTTAGAAATGAGAGTCTTCACACTGAAGGCCAATTTTAGGGTTCAGAGAGGGAGGGACCTGGGGCCCTAAAGGCGGGCCAGGTTGCTGAGGCCTCCTGGTGCTGTTGCAGTGCTCCCCTGAGGATGGAGGCTTGACTCCGTAGCTTCCAGCTGTGAGATCACCAGATGGCAAAGGACAGCCATGGGGCCACAGTCAGGGGATAATCAGAGAACACAATCTGTGACAAGTTGGTAGGTGTGTGTGTGTGTGTGTGTCTAAAAAAAATAGTGTCATGCACTTACATCTGTCATTTGGTTTCTAAACCAGGGAAGGATGTTTTAGGTTTATAGTTTAATTGGAAAGACAAAAAATGGAAAGCTAAGCCCTTTGCACTGACAGCCAAGGGAGGATGATTTCCTCGCTTGTGAAAGGCAGCTGGTAAGATGTACCTCCAGGGCTCCAGCTCCTCCAGACACAGGAAGAAACCTGAGGGAGTCACAAAATTCAGTGTGGTCCATGAACCCACTGTTACTCGAGGGGAAAGCTTCTCTGGATCTTGCTCATCAAGAGCATGACAGGTATACAAGACATAAAGTAAATAGCTCCATCCTTTGCAGTCTTCCTGTGGCTTACGGGGGAGATGGGACATATGTTTATTATTTAATGATTCAATCATGGCAAGTCAGGTTATTGTTAAAAAACTGTGAGTCTGTTTGTTTGAAGTTCACATGACTGGATCTGAGTTGATAGGGATTTTAATGGGGAAAGAGATAGCTGGGAGGGGAACATGTTGGAGTGGGCTTTCTAGGTCATAGATGGAAGGAAATGTGGGTGCATCCAAAGAGGGGAGACCAAAGCAAGCAATTACCTGCCCCACTTGGACAGAATCATGTCCACAGGAGTCAAAATCCAAGGCTCCACAGACTCCAGATTTAAATTCCTAACGAGGTGTGGTGGTGATGCCTGCAATCCCAGCAGTAGGGAGGCTGAAGCAGAGCGAGCACCAGAACAAAAGCATGACAACATCCACCAAGATACTTAAGAGCCCAGGGTCGCTCTGTGTCCAGAAAGAGCCAAGGATAGAACAAATTCTAAAATTATAGTTCTGAACTCTGGGGAAATCATTAACTCCCTGGAGCTGGAATTACAGGTAGTTGGGAGCCTCCTGATATCAGCAGTGGGAACTGAACTCCAATCCTCTGCAAAATGTCATGAACTAAAGCAAACAGATCCAAACTCCCAGCCTGTAGAAGAATATTACGTAGGGGGTCATCTAGGCAAAGCCTTCCCAAAGGCAGAATCAAGTTCCTGAGCTCAGGGCTCACTTACATGGCAACATGCTTTTGCTTCTGTGTATAATGAGATAGCTGTGCAAAGTACCGGTAGATGGTATGGCTTAGAAAAAAATTGCTCATAAATTCTCCAATACTCCTTATTTGAAGAGACATTAGTTTTCTCATGCTTGGACAAGAGCTGGGATAGTGACTAGCAACCAATGAATGACATGGTTCTTACCTAGGATCTAAGGATAGACTTCAAATGTACTGTTTTTTTAGCTTTATATTTTCACTTTTCCCAGTAAGACTCTAAAACGTTTTCAAGATTGTTAGAGGTGGAAGGCTGGAGAGATAGCAGGCAGCTAGAATGCTTGCAGAGGATTGGGGTTCAGTTCCCAATGCTGCTATAAGGTGACAAACTGCTTGTAACTTCAGCTCCAGAGAGTTAATGGTTTCCCCAAAGTTCAGAACCATCATTTTAGAATTTGTTTGGTCCTTGACTCTGGACATAGAGTTACCCTAGGGCTCTTAAGTATCCTGGTGACTGCGATCATCAGTTATGTGACTTTTATGTGGGAGCTTCTCCCAAGCTCTGAGAAGTACATGAAGGTCCTGAGAACAAAATGAAGGCATTTATTTAGGCAGTATCCCAGTTTATTACATGTTTCATTAAAGGTACTACCAATGACCTACGTCAGGAGAACTCTCAAGGCAGGCATGTTCTGAGTTTACGACACATGGTGGGCTATGACTCTTTTTGGCCAAGGTTGGATGGACATCCCTGATTTTCCTCTTTTTGTGATCACCTGGAGCTTGGTAAGCCTCCATGTTCCATGTGGATCTGTGTACACCCAATGCCCTTTTCCTTTTGGCGGGGGTTCCTTAGATAAGCAGCTTCATCACTGAAGTTGGTTTCAGGAAAGACAGACAGACGGGAGAAGCCCTGACCGTGCCAGGTGCCAGTGAGGTACAGGGCAGTATAGACTTCCACATACTGCTGGTGGAAATGCAGAATTCTGGAGTGACTTTGAAAAGCACTTTTAGAGGTCTCTTAAACATGCACTTAGCACAGGATCTATCAATCCTGACCAAATAGAAACAAAAACGTTTATAGCAAGCCTGCACGCAAATGTTTATGGACATTGCTCATAATGTCTCACTTGAAGTGCAAATCAAAATGTTCTTCAATGATGGATTGGTCATGGATTGCTGTATGTTAGATGAGAGGGTCCAGACTTGAAATCCATCTGTATGACACTGGAGTCACACAGACAGAGAACCGTTAGTAGCTGCTAGGTGTTGAGAATGACCAAGAGGAAGTGTTTTAGAAGCAAGGAATTATTCTGTATCCAGATAGCAGAGGTGGTTTCATGGCTAGGCATCTGTCAAAACTCAGAACTGTTTACAGAAAGTAGTCAATTTTACTATGTGTAAGTTTAAAAATAAACTCTAAAAAAACACCAAACCAAAACAAACCACAGCAAAACTGAAAGAGAGAAAAAGTGAAGTAGAAAAAAGGCAGGCCACTTTTGACTGGAACCCAGTTTATTACAGAGCCAAAAAAGGAGCTCAGGGCCACAGGGGACATTCCACTCGCTACTGCGTGTTCCACCCGCTTTGGCCAAGCCCTTGGTGCTGCCAAGCAGTGGGAAGAGCCTGATCATTTTTAGGGTGCAGAGGCCCAAAGATATGACTCAGGAAACTGGAAATGGCTGTGTCCTGGGGAAGAGCAGCTGTGTTGAAGCAGACAAATCGGTGTCATAAGGAAGCTGGGAACAAGTGTTCTGGCGTGACCCCTTTTGGGAAGCACAGTGCAGATCAGGGCCCACGGTGCCTGGCCAGGAGGTCGGAAAGGCTGCTGGAAGCCCTCCAGAGCTTGGGTGGTTCTCTGCAGTCTTCTTCTTTGCTAGCATTTCAGTGAGGAAAAGCTGTGTCTGTCAAGGGAGGCCAATGTTGGGGGCCCCAGGGCCTTATAACTGTGGATTTTTAGCATTTTTGTGAGAGCGGGTGGCTTCTTTGACTCTCAAATAACAGGCAAGGAGCCACCACATCATGGCAGAGAGAGCACGGGGTTTATCCTTAGACTTACTTGGGTTGCAATAGGATGTGTGACCATGTTAGAGTTATTTATCTTCCCTACATCTCTCTTTCTTACTCTGAGAAAATGGTGGGTTATTGTGTCCAGCAAGGGTATATTAGAACCTTAACCTCACCTAGAGAAGACAATCAAAAACCTAAACCAAGCCATAGTCACCATTCCCATCATAACCAACATGACCACAATTACCACCACTGCCATCACCTCCATGACTACCGCCACCACTACTACCACAATGACCATCACTCCCACAACTCACTACCACTATAAACACCATTATCACCGTGGCTACAACCACCATCATCATCACAGTCTCCATGAACACAATAACCACCATCACCATGACCAGTACAACTGCTCACACCACGACGACCCTCACCACCATACTTACTGCTATCATTACTACAGTGAACACCACCACCACAACCACAGCATAACCACACCCACCATCATAACATGTAACTGCTATCATGACAACAAGCACCACTGCTCCTAGGACCATGACCACCCCGGTTACAATCATGATCACAGCCACCGTGAGCATGGTTATGGCCACCACCACTGTCGTGACCATGACCTCTACCATGACCTCCGTTACTTCAACCATGACCACAACTACATCTGTTACCAACATAACCACTTCCACTGACTCCCTACCGTGACCACCACCAAGATAACTCCCAAAGCATGCTCTACTGCTATTGAAGGATACTTTTCAATAAGAAGTAGTGCTTTAAAGGAACTTCATGTTCAAACTCTGGGAGACACATGTCTCATTATCTGTAGCCTCAAATCGAAACTCTATTCGTGGGCTCAGACATTTCCTAGCCCCATAAAACAGCTGCCTGTCCCAGCTGTAAATCCTACCACTGCCTCCCTGTCTTTTGTCTTGGGGACTGCCTCTCACTGAAACACATCACACACCACACTCTCCACGCCTTTGCTGAGGGTACCATTCCCACATGGGGCTCTCTACAGCTCCACACGTGTGTCCGTGCGTGCACATGTCCACACACCGTGGAGTCTAAAGAAGTGAGTCTCTGATGACAGCACACCCTTAAGAACCTGGTGCAGTTTTTTCTGGTCTCCCTTATGGATTTTGTATCATAGTAAATGTGTAGGGTCGGGATGATTGCTTTTATTTTGTGTTTCACTGTGCCGCTAGATTATCTCTGTTCTCTGTAAAATTACAGTAATAATCTCTTTCATCAGATGAGATCTGTTATTTGTTTCTAAGAATGTACAGATAAAAGAACTAATTTAATCAAATGAATTGTGTGCAACTTGACCAATAGGCCAGATGTTTTCTTCCCTTTGTTTCAGATTTGTACATGTACATGTGAGTGCTTGAGAAAGGTATAATGTGTAATATGTACATATGTTTCTTGTTCTTTGGTGCTTGGTGTCAAATGTACCCTGTGATACTCCCATTCTATTCTGAGTAGTATAGAGAATGGTTACAGATGAATTTCTCATAAGTGACAGCTCTGGGAGAGACATGTTGTTAAGAAATGACAAGGTCACAGCCAGGCTGTGAAGTTTGATTAATGTGTATAGTACATTCTGTACTCTTCAAGTGGGAGCCAGACAGATGTTCGGTCCAATTTCACTTAAAAGGTATTTTCCTCAGATCTATACACTAAAGCATGAGAATAGTATGTTTTTTCATAACTCTTGAGCTCCATGTGTTATCCATTATGGATTAAGAGGGCCGCAGATGCCAAAGCCAGCAAAAGCCAGCGTAGTCCAAGTGTGGATGATAAGTGACTTTTAGCCACTCCATCTTGATAGCTTCTCCTCTGCTCCTCTTGACCATGACACACAAGGTGCTGCCCGGCATCCTCAGTTAGTTTCTGGCTCTCCTGGATGAAGTGCTAGAACACCAGACTGGGCCTCTAGCTAGTCTCTTCAGGCATTTCTATTGGTTACAGTCCTGGGGAGAGAAGCAGCCTTTTACTGACTGGACAAAGAAAAGAGAATTTGAATTTTAGGTTTGAGATAAATGATTCACTGTTACTTACCCAAGTGAGGGTCACACCATGCCCATTGAGACACCCCAAAAACTCAGCTGGAAACCCAGTGAAGATGAACTTAGCCATGTCAAGGGAGGAAAGGTCATGATGGAGATGCTGAAAACATCTAGGGGAAGTGATGCCAGCACACACATATACATACACACACACACACACACACACACACACACACACACGATACACGCCTTTATGTTCAGGGAAGTCTTGGAGACATTTCACAACACCGACAGTACAAAGTCTAGAAAGCTAGAAGCTGACTCAAATTTGGGATGACGTTTGTCAAAGCTTAGACAAGATGTTCTCTTTGTACTCACACTGTGAGAAAAAGGGAATCCAGTTCAAGCCACTCTTAAGTTTTTGCAAAGAAAGAAAAGATTTCAATTTTGAATGTTCCTAAGTTTCAAATGACATAGGACTGAACAAATATTGGTTTGAATTAGCTTTTCAGCAACCTACACATTTAAAACCTACGGCTAGAGAATTTTTAATGTTTCTTTAATCTTTTTAAGGCTGTGGGCTCTGTAGTTTCTCCAACAGATCGTTCATGCCTCTCTGTGTGGTCAGCTTGCGCAGTCTTTGTGTGGTTCCACGCTGTCCTGTGAAGAAGATACTTCCCCTATTTTTAAATGACTAAAGACACTAAGTGTCAGGAAGAGCCTGGGAATGACAAACCTGCTTCCGTTGTCAATCCTGTTCTGTAGGTGACAGCTGTGGGTGTTTAAACGGGGTTTTGCTTCCACCTTTCAGGACTCTTGCATTGCAAGGGTGGGAGACACATCCCTGATTCAACACTAATTCTGAGAAGTTGCTCATCAACTTTAATTAGCAGACAATTTTTACTTACTTGGCTTCCTGAAGACTTTCCCAGTTGCCCTCTGACCTGTTAGCAGAGTGCTTACCTTCACGGGCTGAACTCATGCTCTCTGTCCTTTTGGGTAGAGAATGCTTTTGGTGGGAATTGCTTTCCAAACTGTGGAGTATAGCCTTATGGCTAGCTAGATTGCTGATGGTTGTCAGGGGCCTATGTTCTCAGCTGTTCCGTGTCTATTCCTCAATATGCTGGGGATCACCATTTCCTTTGAAATATGCATTTCTTCATGACTTATGACATTGGTGTGACTCTGGCAAGGCCCCTCACACTTCCTGCACCCCTTTGTTACATCCCAGTACTGAGCAGAGTGGCTACCACCGTTGATTTTCCCTACCGTTTCTGCTCTCTGTATCCCTAGACCTGCTACTTTACAACATTTGGGGTCACATTTTTTAATTTCTCCCTTTAATTTCTAAGCTGGTTTGTTCTCGAAGAGCTTTTAAATTTTTGCCCCACTTCTCTAGAACTGGTTTCTTTGATTGTTTAAGAAATGTAATCTGTGAAATGTTTTGTTCTTACACTAGACTTAGCGGAAAGGACAAACCACAAAGCTTTTATATAAAGGAATAGCTATGAGATATGTATCTAGATCTTGACAGATCAAGGGCTAAGAAAATATCAGAGGCAGGCTGGGGAGATGGCTTTCTGGGTAAGAACATTTGCTTTGTAAACATGAGGACCAGAGATCAAATTCCCCAGCACCCATGTAGAAAGATGAGCATGGTTGCACATACTGGCAGATCCAGCTTGCTGGTCAGTCAATCTAGCCTAAAGAACAAGAGACCCTGACTTGAAGGAATAAGGTGGCAAGTGACAGAGGAAACACTTGCTACTTCCTTTGTCCTCCTTATGATGCCCACAGCAATGTGCACTTGCATATCTACACGCAAGCAACACACAACACACCACATTCACAACACATGCATAACACACACACACACACACACACACACACACACAGAAACTAAAGGCATTTGGCACAATTCAATGGTTTTCTCTCATAAAGGAGAAGCCTGCTGGGGACGAATGTCAGCACATCAGATATAGCTTCTATTTTCTCAGCATCTAAGTGAGAACAGAAAGAAATATCCTGCCACAGAGTCTCTTAGCTCTTAAGTTACTTGCTGAGCAGGATTCTAGGCACTTGAGATAAACAAGTAAAGAAGTCTAATGAATACTCCTGCTTTCTCTGGGATTCCATTTTGAGTAGAAAACTATGGGGAAGCTTTCTTGGTCATTGCTATTTTGAACTTGGGACTATTGGACCCAGCACAAGTAATATAGAGGTGAAACAGAGCAAGTAAGATTTTACTTGAGTTTTTGAGTTACTGCCTCAAGCAGAAATCATATCCAAAGCTTTCAGAAGTGTTAAATTCTTTTCACATTTCTGGCTTTCCCACTTATTTTTCCTTTTTATCAGTCATGGCCAAAATTGGAAGACAAACATGTCTAGCCTGGGTAGATTTCAAATCCTACCAAAAGATTCAACAGAGCCTGGTGCCTGGAGCTTGGCAAAGGCACCACCACATACTTGCTGCTTGCTGAGCATTAGATGATGCTGTCTGTATCGGAAGCCGGGTTTCAGCAGAAGTGGAGAAGATCTTGCCTGGAAGCCTCTGTGATTTCCTTCCTGCACTGAAGGATGAAAGGAAATGATCATGGAAGTTAATGCCCAGAACTCACTCCCTGGACCAAATCCATACATTAGAGGAAAAGGGCTGCTGCTGGCATTCCTTGCAAACCCTAGATCCTCTTACTGCATTCGGCAACTAGTTGGTCATTGCTGTTGAACGGAAAGTTGAATACAAACAACTTTGGTTTCATTTGAAGCTGCCAAACTCCATTATGAATCTCCATAGAGATGTAGATTTTGAAAACAAGCCATTGCCTTGCCCATCACATTCACATTCTTTATGCACTGTTCAGGAGAAAGCATTAAATCTGACAATCCATTAGGCTCTTTGAATTTAGCTGCAGTTTTTCTACTTACTGGATTTTAGGCATTAGATTTGTTGTTTATCTAATTTGTGTACCAAATGAATCTAAGTAAAACTCCACTGTCTTTCTAATGGTCTTATGATGATCTATTAAATAATAGCTAAGAAAATGCTCCAAAAAGTGCCCTGAATGTAACAAATAATTTTTACCATAAAAAAAGAAAGGAAGGAATGAAGGAACGAAGGAAGAAAGAAAGAAGCTTCCACTCTTCTTTTCCTGGTATTTTTGAGACCTTGAACTCCCAATACTTCATTTCCCAAGTGTTAGGGTTACAGGTGTTTACACTCATTCTTAACAGCTTAGGAAGCAGTTTAAATAAACACTTCAGAATTTTATGAAGTTGGGGTGCCCAGACAAAAGTTTATCATGTAAATGAGTTAGAATTCAATATATCATCAGCATCACAGACTCTAAGGAGTAGATAAAAAACTAACATTTCCTTAAAAAAAAAAAAACCAAAAAACCAAAAATTCCTGAGTTGAGGCTACAGAAATGAGGACATAATAGTAATTTTCAGTTCATTTGGCAGAACTTTGGAAAATTTATTTTCACACTGTAAAGCAATCAAGACCACTGGAATGTATCTTCCCTACTCCCATGCAGTTCCTCATCTGAGTTTTCTTTAGAAGTCTGGCCACTGTAGAAATGGTTATCTGGTAGACTGAGCCATTGGTCTTTCACTCCGTTCCCCTTATTATGATTTACAGGGGTTCCTTGAGCTTCCCACTGCTTATCTTTAAGTATTTTTAACCTGATGTAACTACTGTCTATGTTTCCTGAGTCTTATTTTACATTTGCATGTACACCTGTGTCTTTTCCCAGGAAGATGTTTTAGTCAGATATGATAATTTAAAAAAAAAAATCTCTAATGATTTTGAGTCTATTTTAGACTCAGAAAAGGTTTTTTTTTTAAATCACAGAATACTATGTAAAACTTCTTTCTCCCACCTTTTCTTGGCCATTTTTATATTATTATTAAATACCGATGCATTTAATCGGTCTAACATCTGATTCTGTGTAGAATGTGCTCTTGTGTGTTGATTACAGCTCTCAGGGTTCCCAGGTCCACTCAACCCTGTCTTTCTTAGAACCTACCACTTGCTTCCCCTACCTTGGTTGGCTGTCACACTGCTATTCATGCTGCCTGCCAGGCTCACATTGGAAACCCAAGTCTCTGGCCCCTCCTTCACCTACAGAATTAGAAAGAATATGGCTGGCATCATTAGCAGTTGTAGGTTTGGCCAGAGGACTCAATCTAGAAGGAAGGACAGGTAACCCTCGTGGTGTGAATGACGACTGGGGGCAACAGGAGACGGAAGACAGGTGACATCCCAACCCCTTTCCTGTGAGCCCTTCCAAAGTCTTGAGAGACACTCTTTTCATATTCTGTGTGTGTGTGCGCGTGCGCGTGTGTGCATGTGTGTGGTGTATGTGTCCTTGTGTGTGTGCGTGCATGCATCTGTGTGGGCTCTGCCTGGTTGTGACTAGCTGTGTCTCCTCATGAAACCCTAGCCCAGTTCCCATCACCTCCTGTTTTCTTTCTATTTTCTCCCACCTGAATTCCCCTGAAATCAGAGCTCCTGGTGGACTTGAGCATGTAAGGCTTGCTTCAGGGTCTGTTTCTAAAATACCAAAGCTAGGATAAGAAGCTATTAAATCTGCAACACCCCCAAATGGAATAGCCCTTTATTACCCAAGTATTGGATAACCCACTTTTCCTCACACAGGTATCTGATACAGATATTCTGAACTGTTGGATGTCTTTTTCTATGTTGTTATAATCCTTTTAATTTCTATAGGCTTGGAGTTCAATATCTAGAAGGTTCAAAGGTATTTAGACAGGGACTCACACTGTAGTCTTGGCTACTCTGACCTTGTGCAGCCTAGAGTGGCTGTGAACTTGCAACCTTACTTCTGTTTCAGCTGCCTGAGTTCTGGGATTGTAGGCAGGCATAAGCGCCAACAGTTGGGTAAATGAGTCTCCCAGCTTCTCTCCTTCACTTGTGTGTCTTCACAAGGCCTCTCTTTGAATTCTGTTTCAGCCTTTCATGTTTTCAGTGTATCATCCATGATTGCCTCTGACCTGCTGTCAGCCTTTGTCCATCATCGTCTCCTAGTCTCGTGTTCTTTGGGATTTAATAGTAGCCTGTTAGCAATCCTCTTATAGCCATTTTCTTTTTCCTTGGTGACAAAACCACAGCTTTTCACTGAAAGTAGAGTCCCTGCATGGCAGGTGTGCCTAGTTTTGGTCACTATTACTAGAAATGCCATGTTGGAAGAGTCCAGTGAACTTTTTGAGAGACAGTGGGAGGTGACCACTGCCTCCACCTCTCCACCGTCCTTTCCTTTTGACTTCCTGCTTAGGGTCTGATAGACATTTTGGATTGTGAGTCTGAGGCCATGCACAGCTGAAAAAGTAGATGGATCTCTGGTTTTCCAGGAACCAGATGATAATATTTAGACCACATGCCCTTTGAGATAACTCTGTGTAGGGTGTTCCACCTCTCACAGGCAAACAAAACCAAGTTAATATACTGAAGAAATGAAGTATGAAGGACAAAAGGAACCATGAGTTAAGGTTCCCCCCCCATCTGTTATCATGCTCAAGAATCTGGGCACCTTTTAGAAGCTTTCAGATCGATCTCATATGCTCCCCATGGGCTTCACATGAATCACTAGATAAATATTGTGTTTAGCATCCCAGGAAGAGTCATCCAGCCCTTCCTTAGCCTAGGGGCTTGGCCATCCTTATCCTGGAACTAAAACTAGTTAGTGCCCGGTGGAATTCATACACTGTTTCAGATGGCCTCTTGATATGGAGAAAGAAGAGAAAAGAAGATAATTTATGGTTCTATGACTCCAACATTCCCAAAAGGGCGCCTGCAAGAAGTCTTGTCATATGCCCTGGTATGAGAGGAAATATGCTGCTGGATGACAGGCAGAGTATACACTGCGGAGACAGTGTGTGGGATTTGCCTCTAAAAGGAAAGTGAGGATCAGATTTAGAGTCAGGGATAGGCAGGGTTGAGGCTTCTCTTTGGAGCTTGTGTGCACAGTGGAGTTACCCAAGGGTCTTCTTCTCTTCTCCCATGGGCCCACAGAGCTCTGGAGAGTTCGTTATGTGGTTAGAGTTGTTCGGAAGCACAGGAAGATAAAAAGGCCAGAGTCTGACACTCGATAGCCCCCCACCCCCAACAAAGGCAACTGGGACCTGGAGACTCAGACCTAAAATCACAAACTCTAGGGAAGTTGAGGCAGGGAGTTCAAGGCCCTGTTGGGCTTACTGTGTAGAGTTACTCCTTTTTTTTTTTTTTGCCTAGTATGTACATATGCACAAGGCTCTAGGTTGGATCTCTGATGTCCAACACTGAAATCCAAACCAAACTAAAACCCACTAAAAACTAAACAAAAGGCTTGGTTAGTAGTTAGTTTGTTCCACTTCTTTTGAAAGAATCTGGGGTTAAGAAGATTGAAATCACAGGGTCTCTATCTATCTGTCTGTCTCTTTCTGCCTGTCTCTCTGTCTGTCTGTCTGTCTCTCTCTCTCTCTGTGTGTGCACGTATGCAGACTGGAGATCAACCTTTGATCCTTTGATGGCATTCCTTGAGTGCCATCTACCTTGTTTTTTGAGATGGACCTGGCCTGGAATTTGTATTGTAGACTAGGCTGGTTGGCCAATGATAAATTTAATTTTTAACATTAATTGTTAAAAGTAATATTTTAAAAATATTATACTTTACTTTGCATTTCTAGCGATAGAATACAGAGCCTTGGGCATATCAGGTAAACACTATACCATGGACTTATCTCTCCAGTTCACTTATTATTGATCTTTTTTAAAAATATTTATTTTTTAATTGAGAAAAGTTCTATCTTTTCTACATAAATAAAAAGTGGGCAATTTTAAAAGGCTTTGTTTCTTTCCTTCTTGTATGAAAGAGTATGTGTATTCTAATGTACACTTCTGAAATTCTATAATATTTTTGGTTTAAAGATGGACTACCCAAAACACAACAAGGACATGAAGGGATCTACCTAAAGTTCCTCTTGGGGTTGAATCAGGTACGGGGTCAGATTTTAGGATCTTTTGGTTGTTCAATGATCGAGTAATAAGATACAAAATTCCACCAGAAGGCCAAATTTGGGTCCTTTCCACTATAACAAGGAGAGGCAATCAGCATCCTCTGAATCACTCCCATTTGGTCCTCGGAGACCCCAAGGCATCTTCTTGCCAATTTGCCAAAGAGCCTGGAGAACCTCAGTTTATGGATTCCACGGTGTATGAAGGATCTGCTTACAAGGCTCACCCTTCCCAGGTATTTCCACTTTCTCTTGGCTCATGGCGCTATTTTTCGGCATTATTGTAGTGGATTTTTATTCTTTTGTTCTTTCCGTTTGGCTATCTCTCCTGTCCTGTCTCATCTAGGTTAAAGTTTCCAAACTAGGAGTGTTCTAGATATAAACTTCTCTGTGTAAACTCTAGTTCTTAGATGAGAAACCAAATTAAAGAGAAGAAACATACCCGCTTTCCCTCCTCCTGCACAGCCTCAGCAGCAGATCTGCCTTCACAGAGAGCGATGTTCCAGTCTTGATGCAGGAGTGGTCTTTGCCCTTGGCACCCTCTCTTCTGGGAAGTAGTAAATATTTCCTGCTCAGAGACCTGAAATGCCAGCATAGCAGTCAAACTGGGATTAAGCTGTACCCTGGCAACTGGCAGCAGAACAAAATAACTTCATTAAATTATTAAAGATAAAATGATAGAACTGGCATCCTTTCCTTATCTGTCACTAATGAGCTTACAAGGTAGTTTGTGAGATTGACACTTCCTGTGACTTTATCTGAACTTGATAGGGAGAGTTAAGGATTTTGGGGTTTTGGGTTTGGGCAGCTGACCTGCCCACTTATTGCCATTTTAGACAGCTGGAAAAGTGGGCTGATTCAAATGAGAAATGTTCCCTATAGCCTTGGGTGTTTGAACACTTAGTCCCCAGTTGGTGGTGCTGTCTGGGGAGGTTCAGGAGGTGTGGCCTTGGTGGAGGAAGTATATCACTTGGTCACTTGGGCTGGGCTTTGAGAGTTTCAAGCCTCACAGTACTTCCAGCTCATTTCCTCTGCTTCATGGTTGGGATTGAACATGTGAACTCTCAGCCACCTGCTCTCGTGGCCATGCTTGTGTATTGCTCCCAGGCATCCCTGCCATGATGGACTATTACCGCCAGGAACCAGCATCACTCTCGTCCAAACACCTCTCTGGTCCTGGTGATCTATCACAGCATCAGAAGGGTGACTGACACAAATAGTATCTGTCCAGGAAGCAGAGCTCATGAGGAAGGCTTTTTACAGATAGCCTGGACTATGTGATATTAGAATTCTACAGGAAGATTCCTGAATCCCTTGTCTTTCCTAAAGAACCACTGTGTTTGGATGGTGAGACTGGGGAACCGGCATTTCCTCAAGTTTTCGGTCAGTGGTTCTCAGCCTTCCTAATGCTGTGACCCTTTAATACAGTTCTTTATGCTGTGGTGACCCCCCCAACCATAAAATTGTTTTGTTGCTACCTCATCACTGTCATTTTGCTATTATTATGAATTGTAATGTAAATATCTGAGGTGCGGGATATCTAATATGTAACTCCCAAAGGAGTCGTGACCCACAGGTTGAGAACTGCTGCTCTAGTGATTCTTTTAGCCATTGGAATTCCAAACCCAATGATGTAAATTTCCAATACTCAGTTTTCCATATCATTTCCAGGTGCCAGACACTAACATGCTTCATATTTTATGTGCAATGTGTACTGTCATATAAATGAGAAATAAAGCTACATAAGGGCTGCATATGTTATTCTAGGTTGTACATAGGTGAAGTCTCAAACAGAATTCTCCTGCTCATGTATATAACATTACATCATTAAGAATCCACGCTAAAGAGCATGCAACCGATATAAGGGGGTGCCAAATTGAGTCCAAATATGAGGGAATAAAAATGTCTTAAAACACTTATTCAATTTTCCCCATCTGTGTCAGCTGTTCTAAAACCACCATGGCTCCCACCCAAGCACAACAGACCATCTACAAAAGAACAGGTGTCAGCTTTAGACCTCAGGAACACTAAGGAAGAAAATGAGTGAAGCCGGACTCTTTTGAGGGAGTAGCAGGGGAAGTGAGCCTTGGGTGATCCTGTCTCACACTTCCCATGCTGCTGTCAATTGGCCTTGCCTTCCACAAACTCAGAAACCCTGCTACCCTATGCTTTTGAGCTGTAAAGTTCACATGGGCCCACCAGACTATGATATTATAGGTCTAGATGCTCGGCCCTGGGGCTTAAAGGAGTATTTGAAGTGTCTGTCATTTTCCCCCAGACCCGTGTTAGCACTAACCACATAACCTCATGGTAAAGGTTCTTAACCATCACTCTGAGATGAGAGTCTAAGTCTGAAAGTCAAATTTACTCCCAGATTTAGGAGCAAATAGAGTGCATCTGTGGCTTTATTTGTTGCCATCTGTATCAATTGGGGGAAATTCTTAATTCTTGAGTATTGCATGATAGAGGGAGATGTCAAAAGAAGCAGCCTGCCCTTTCACCTTTCCCCCACCCTGTCCTTCTCTGTATGCCTTCTCAATGGCTGCTTTCCCAGTTAATGACATAATCCTAGGTTTAGACAAAGGAAGAGATGCCAAAGCTATTAGCATGGAATTTTTTTTCTGAGAATATTCTAGACTCGTTCATTAGAAATTTAAAAAAAAGGAAAATGAGACTGCCTTCCCAATGTTGTGACACATTTACACACACACACACACACACACACACACACACACACATAACACACACACACTTTATGATCCAAGCTTCTTGGAGAGGGAACAGAAAGCAACAATTCAGATTTAGAAATTCAAACCAATGTTGCCCTTCATCCTGTGAAAACAGATAGGAAATCCCCAGTTACAGCAACAACAACAAACTCGTTCTTCACCCGACTGTGTGAGTATGTAGACTTTTTTATGTAGGCCCGTCATGCTAAATCCCTTGTACTCATTATTTGTCCTTACAAAAAAGACTCAGTCAGCTTGTGTTCCCAGTGAGAGCTAGAACCTGCCTCAGGAGGAGAATGGACAGGGGATCACTTTGGGGTAGGACATAATCAGTTTAGACCTTTCTGTCGTTTAGCATTTAGAAATTCCCTCTGCTAGGGAGAAGGGCACTGGGTTGGGGTGAGGAGCTCCGTGTGCCAGGGATACTCTGCTATCAGCTTGTGGCTACCTTAGGGTAGCATACCTTTGCTACATTCTTTCTGAAGCTCGTTGTATCCCACTATCTCAAGTACACTTGCACACAGGTGCCACAATAGCTTTTCCGAAACAAAGCCAGCATTATATAGCCCCCTTGCTTCAGCAGCGACACACAGCTTACACACAGTGGCTTCCAGCCCTGCTAGGGACCTCATGTCATTTGCAAAGCAATTTGCCACTTCTGAGTATAGATTCCAAGCGTTCCCTGCTTCCTTGGGGAAAAATCGCTTGCACCCCACACTCCCAAAATGTTGAGACCCCTTCACAATCTGGTCACAGCAGCAACCCCAGGCTCATTCTAGCTCTGTCTACCATGATACATGCTCTCTGATCAGTTGGCTGAATCGTGGCCTGCCTCATCTCCAATGGGGCCTATCCAGAGTCACAGACCAGCTAAGGGTCTCCAAGAGAGAGGGGAAGTCTCCTTGCCAGGACTCTACAACAGTGTGTATTCGGATTTTTATTATAAGTAGTATGGCATTTTATCAAGGATTTCCATTATTTAATTTATTTTAAGACTGCTCCAAGAGTAAAGACAGCAATACTACAGTTCTGTACAGCTTGCCTACTGTATTAATATCACATTGGTTTAGTAGTCGAATTATAGATAACACGCGAGTCCTTGATAATTATACTTCTTTTTTGTATTTTCTATAATTACCTCACACTTAAAGTTTTATTTTAGTATGTGTGTACATATGTATGTATATATGTGTCTGTGTGCACACATGTGCAGTACCCACACAGGCAGAGGAAGACATCGGATTCCTAGGACCTGGAGTTCCAGGAGTTTATGAACTGCCACGTGAGTGCTAAAACCTGAGATCAGGTCTTTTGTAAGAACAGTAAACTTTTGGTACCATGAAAACTAGCTCTCAAATGAGGCTTTTAGGTGAGCTCTAGCTCACGGGCCTCTGGGCCCTGTGTCTGATGCACACGGTGTTTTTAGTAATAGGGACGTGACTTTCTCCTCTAGGGTGGGTAACAAAGGATGACAGCAATAGCCTGTGGGTTCAGGGAGTTTCTTGGACAGCTGTGGTCTACAGCTCAAAAGAGGGCTTCTCAAGCTTGGTGTTGGGGTTGTTACATGGTCTTTGGCTCTTAGAGGAAACATTGTCAGCCCAGATGGGAAAATTTCATTTAAATTTTATATGGCATTTATAGACAAACTTATGTATATGATAGGTTTTCTTAGGTTAATTAACAGACAGTTAACAGTATAATTTCTTATAATTTTTTTCAGATATTCAGAGTTTTGTTCAGATGTGTACAAGATCCCAGCTGGTCCCTAAGTTTTGATATGAACTACCCTCCCCCAAATCATTATTTTTTTTTCTTTAAAAAAAACCTTGAAACTGCAAATTTGACTTCCTCTTTTACCCAAGAACTATTCATGGAAGTGCCTCCTCAGCTCCCTTTTCTGGTCATGTGAAATACACAGGGCACACGTCTTAGTAGCAGGGAATGCTGAAGGAAGTCTAGACCCAGACAGTGCTGATAGGCATGGTTGATGTGAGAAAAGCGCTTGATTAGCAGTCTGGGGATTCCGGCCTTGACTCCCGTTAGCACAGACAGTGATGGATAGGTGCACTCATTTCCCCATGATGACCTTCTCTAGACTCAGTGCAGCTGAGTGCCAGGGGGCATCAAGAGTCGTTCACTGGCATCTCTCATCATCACAGCTAGGGGCACAAAGCAAGGTGCATATGCCCCCTGGGAAGAAGAGACTTGATGGCCTCCCCTTCCCTTCCCCCTCCTTATCCATGAGGGACCCTCCCTGTGAGTGATTGAATGTGTGAAAGCTGGGTAATAAATTTCTCTCTCTGGCATAAGGATTGTGCCAGCCACTCCGGGGCCTTTACCAAAACTCCTTTGGCAAAGATGACCTTCGTATTAGAATTCTGTATTTGTCTCTCTTCTCTGCCTATTTTTGGCACAACCTAAGCATGGCTTGTGTACAACTTTATGGGTGAGCCTTCAAAGCCGTGAACAGTAGCTTGAAGGATCCTGGGATGAATGGAATGTGGGGGCAGCCTGTACCTTTCTGTCATTCTCTCAGACTTGCCTACAGGCCAATCTGTAGGTTGGTGAAGGATTTTTATCAGTAGAGGGTCCCTTTTCCTGGATGACTCTTGCTCATATCAAGTTCATAAAAACCTACTCCTGGCCCCTAATAGGCCCCTACCTTAGTTGAATGCTGGGTCATTTGAAAGGAAGTTGTTTTGTTTTGCATTCTGTTTACCTTGAATCAGAAGCATTTTGCCATTTGTATCAATAATAAATAATAATAATGATGATGATAATAGTAATCATAATCATAATAATCTTATCTGAAACATGTTAGCATTTTAGTGAGCTATATGCTTAGACAGACGCTGTCTCACCAGTTGCCTGACAGAAGCACTTGCTGCTGCAAGAGTCAGGGCTGACCCCTTCGTACCACCACTTGTGGACAGACTGGCCAGGAAGGGTGGAAGTTTGACTGACAGGTATTTCGGATAATCTGTGGGAAAAGTAGGCGTGCTCAAGAAAACAAAGCCGAATTATTGTGAGCTTTCATCCTTACTTTTCTTTTCCTTCCTCCCCCTCTCTTCCTTTCCTCCTTTCCTCTCTTCTTCCTTCCAGATCTGACTTTTTAGTTTTAATATTACTCCTAGCAGCTGTGGGAAAGATGCAGAGGGTAGTAAAGCTTTCAAAGATGTGTGAATAAAAAAGTTTTAATACATCTTCCAAAGTGGGAAGGCAAGGATTTTTCTTCTCCTCAGTCCATTTTTAAATTTTTTTCACATCTTATTTTATTGAGCTATATATTTTTCTCCACTCTTCTCCCTTCCTTCCCCACTTCTACCCTCTCCTATGATCCCCATGCTCCCAATTTACTCAGGAGTTACTGTCTTTTTCTACTTCCCATGTATAATTAGATCCATGTATGTCTCTCTTAGGGTCCTCTCTGTTGTCTAGGTTCTCTGGGATTGTGAACTGCAGGCTAGTTTTTCTTTGTTTTATGTCTAAAAGCCACTTACAAGTGAGCCATATTATATTTGTATTTCTGGGTCTGGGTTACCTCACTCAATATGACGTTTCTATATCTGTCCATTTGTCTGCAAATTTCAAGATGTCATTATTTTTTTCCTCTGTGTAGTAATCCATTGTATAACTATACCACATCTTCTTTATCCATTCTTTGGTCAGGGGCATCTAGGTTGTTTCCAAGTTGTGGCTATGACAAGCAATGCTGCTATGAACATAGTTGAGCACATGTCCTTGTGGCACGATTGAGCATCCTTTGGATATATACCCAAGAGTGGTATTACTGGGTCTTGAGGAAGATTATTTCCTAATTTTCTGAGAAATACTGATATCCAATGGGGTTGTACCAGCTTCTACTCCCACCAACAACGGAGGAGTGTTCCCTTTTCCCCACACCCTCTCCAGCATAAGTTGTCATCAGTATTTTTGGTCTTGGCCATTCTTACAGGTGTAAGATGGAATCTCAGAGTTGTTTTGATTTGTGATGTCTAAGGATGTTGAGCAATTCTTTATATGTCTATCAGCCATTTTAGATTCATCTGTTGAGAGTTCTCTGTTTAGGTCTGTACCCCATTTTTTATTGGATTATTTGTTCTTTTGATTTCTTGAGTTCTTTGTATATTTTGGAGATTAGATCTGTGTCTGATGCGGGATTAGTGAAGATCTTTTCCCATCCTGTAGGCTGTCATTTTGTCTTGTTGACCATGTTCTTTGCTTTACAGAGACTTCCGTTTATTAATTGTTTTTCTCAGTGGCTGTGCTACTGGGGTTATATTTAGGAAGTGGTCTCCTGTACCAATGCGTTCAAGTGTACTTCTTTCTGTTCCTTGAGGTTCAGTGGACTGGTTTTATGTTGAGGTCTTTGATACATTTGGACTTGCGTTTTGTGTATGGCGATAGATATGAATCTATTTTCATTCTTCTACATTTTTATATCCAGTTATGCCAGCACCATTTGTTGAATGTGCTTTTTTCCATTTTATTCAGATCTTTGATTCAGTTCCATTGGTCCTCCTGTCTGTTCTTATGCCAATACCAGGCTATTTTCAGTACTGTAGCTCTGTAGTAGAGTTTGAAGTCAAGGATTGTGATGCCTCCAGAAGTTCCTTTATTGTACAGGATTGTTTGGCTATCTTGGGTGTTTTGCTTTTTCCATACAAAGTTGAGTATTGTTCTTTCAAGGTCCCCTAGTCCATTTAAGAAAATATTTTTCTCATAGGCCAGAGATGATTGGGGTATTCACCTATGCTTTTCCTCATATTTGGGAAATCCTTACAGAAAGAGGGCAGATCCATTGAGAATTTAGCAAAACCAGTGAGCCATGTTCCAATATTGGAAGATCCATGCGCCATGGGCCTGCTTCTCCCCCCCCCACACACCTCTCTCTCACACCGGCACACTTCTATATGGTCTCAAGTCTGTCAGTGGGTACTGACAGGGAGTACTGTCTTTGAGTTTCTGAAGAAACCACGCTCACCTCATCAAACTTCCACTTCAGACTGGGGGCAAATAGCCTTGTGAACACAAGATAAAAACCTTCTGCAAACAGGGCAAGCTTGAAAAGGGAGCACAGTAAATACTCTGGGTGCTTTTCTTCCCGCCTTCCCTTTCTTAGGCCGTATATGGTAGAAGGACCAGAGGAATCGCCTTGACCCTTTAAACAAAAGGCGTTCTTTGATGTTGGAGACAGCACGAGCTTTCGGCAGCCTGTGGTGGGAGGGAGTCAAGGAAAGGGGAAGTGCAGTTCATAGAGGAAACTGCAATCTTTAGGGCACGCTGAGATGTGACCTTCAGAGCTTGCCAAATCCACGAGGGAACACAAATTGCCTTTGGACGGCTTCTCAATGGCCCCTCTGTGGCCCAGAGTCCCAGGCCCTGGTGGGGTGCTCTCTGATGTCATCTGGAAGATAGCCGATCCAACAGGGACCTGCCTTTGTGCACGTGGAAGGCCAACCAGTGGCATGGATTCTGCGAGGACCTGGGAAATGGAAGCATACATATCAACTTTCTGGCTCTGTTGTCTTGACCATACCTGCTTTCCTTCAAAGCATTTATCGGCTTTTTTTTTTTTTTTGTAAGTTTCATCTCCACAGGCTCTGAAGGTCACATCTCAGCTTGCCCTAAAGATGGAACTTGCCCAGGCTTCCATTCCAAACTCTCAGCTGAGCCCCCCTGATATTTTTCAACATGTGTCTTGCCGACCCCTCAGCCCTGAAATAGCTGTTTTATATTTTTCCCCCCCACTGACCCAAACTCTTGTTTGTTTAGTCCTCTTAAAGGCTGGAAATTTTGACAAACCATAGTTTTTCTTCAATTTTATGTTTTTATTCTCCCACGTACACAGCAAGCTCAATCTTTAAAGGACCTGTGTTTATGGCTGTTGTCTAGTCTGGGCGTCTGCTTCTCAGGCAGTGACTCAAGGTGCTGTGTTTGGGTTTCCACAAGAATGAGGCTGTTGACATTTTAGGGTTTTAATTTTTCTTTATGTGTTTGTTTGTTTTTGATGCAAGGTGCCCTGTAGCCCAGGCTGGCTTTGGACTCACTGAATAGCTTGGGGTGCCCTTAACTCATCTAATCCTCGTGCCTCAGTCTCCTGAGCACTACCATTATAGGTGTGATCTGGGAGCCCAGGGTTCTCACCTTTCAAAGTCACTCTCATCTCTCTTGAGTTTGAATACACAGATCAGAAAACTTCCCAGCCCTAGTCTCTTTCTCTCTCTCTTTAACCCCCAGAAAAAATTCGGGGTCAAAAACAGTACCCCAGAAATTGGGAAGACACAAAATAAAATATCTTGACTTATATCCTAGGTGTGTGAACATGGAAACTTGATTTGTTTAAATCTCAGTTTCTTCATATAGAGACGCAGGTAAAACCTGCTTTTGGCTGTTTTTGGAGAGTAGATGTGCTCATTTCTCCTAAATGGCTGAGATCATGTCTAGTGATGTGTAGAAGAAATTCTTCCTCATCTCCCCCAACACCATCCCCGTTCCTGCCTATCACCCCTCTAGTTTATGGGTGTTAGTCACAGTTCTGCAGAGGAACAGGACCAAAAAGAACACAAAAAGGGAGATTTAGTATGTTGGCTTGCATGGTCAGGCTGCCTAGTCCTGCAAAGACTATCTGCAGGCTGATGAGCCAGGAAAACTGGAAGTTAGCTTTTTTATCTAAGAAACTGTATCAAGAAAGACCAATGGTGCAGTCCCAGACCAAGGCTGAAGGCCTGAGAGCAACCTGGAGAACTATTGGTTAGTAAAAACCTGCACTTAAAGGCTCAGCAATCTACAATCTGTCATCCATGGGTGACAGCTGCAATTAGTAGTTGCCCACTTTTGTATAATGCTCTAGAACCTTCCCTTCCTTTTCTATTTACTCCATCTGGGTCCTTCAATTATTAGATGATACCACCCACATTTTACCGCTCAGTCTTCAGATATCCTCACACACACACCTACAAGTATATTTTACTTATTTTGTAGGCACCTCTCAATCTAGTTTAGCTGTCAACCTAAATTAATCATCTTTGTGCTCATGAAGAATACAATGAAGCTAGACCTTAACCTTGTAGCAGCTTGCACAAGGCCAAGGGAAAGCCTGGAATGTGGTCTCTGAGATTGCATGTTCAACAGAGGCAGGGCAGAGACAATCCCTGTAGGATGTCCCAAGGGAAGGGACGGCAGACTCTGCTATCCTGAGATTCTTATGTGCTAGGCAAATCAGCGCTTCTTACATCTCTCTCTGTCTCTCTCTCTTTGTCTCTCTCTGTCTCTCTCTCTCTCTCTCTCTTGGAATCACCAAGAAGATTGAGATGAATAATATGGGAGCAACACAGCTTCTTATAGACAGAGAAAAAGAGTGGGGGGTGAAGAATGTTCAGGTGGCATGGTAACCACTGTAGAAATATGCAGATCATCTTACTGAGTGTTTTCTACCCTCTCTCCCTTCATCTTCCATATGTAAAGGGTCAGGGAAAAGACACCATTTACAATATTCTCTACAGGTAAGAGGCCTGCTTCCAGGAGCTTTGCCTGTTCTGTGAATAGTAGGTGGGGTTGCATTTCGGGATAGTCCTTGTCAGAACAGGTTTTGTATGGTATGGATAGAGGACATCAAAAAGATTGAATGCTTATTTGTCTTGTGGAGGAGGAGGACATTTGCTAGCAAGTTCTTGGCTACATGCCCATTGATATTCTAGGAGTTTGTTCAGAGAAACTGGCTCATATTTGTCCAAATGATAGATTTTTTTTCATACAATCCTCCCCTCACATTGGGGACTGTGTTCTATCGTGCCAAATGGTTGTAGATCCTGATACAGCTTGCTTTTTCATAAAGACAAGCCTGACTACTACACAGAGCATCACAGGCTCCAGTGTTAAAATAAGAAAGACTGCTGAAAAGCAATTAAGCTGCAATCAAGGGAAGACAAAGAAAACTTGAGGTCACCCCAGCACTAGCAGCCCGTTGGTTGGGGCTGTCCCAATCTCAAGACTTTCGAGCCACTTACTGTTTTGACATTGATGTATGGGCTAAGGCTGTTGATTAACAAACTTTGAAAAGTATTTTTTAATGAAAGATGCCATTAAATACTTCTATCGAGCTTATAAAAGATCCCCTGAGTGCTGACCCTGGCAATCTATTGGTGGAAATGTCTACAAGAAATGACCTTTTTCTTTATAAGAAGCCTTGCTCAGAAGATGCTGGAGATTGGAAACATTTTAAGGCCAGGAAAACACAGCTCCTCGGAAAGGCCTGTAGAGCGTACTGTACGGAGGAGGAAGTACATCTTCTGTGACTCCCTTGAAGATGAAGAAGGAAGAAGAATGGCTTGAGGAGGGGTGCACAAGGAACAGTAGGGTGTAGGACACATGGCCAGATGGAGTACATCATAGGATGAAGGCTGGAGTACTCCCAGACTGCTGAGACTGGAGCCATTGTGTGAGACCTTTCTGCAAAGTAAACAAATGATGGATACGTTTGCTGTCACAGGTACCTTTCAAGGCCTTGCGCTAGTTATTTCTGCATAACTTTGGTGAAATATGCAACACAAGCATCCTATGGAGGTAAGGTCTTAGCTCATGGGTTTAGAGGGCTAGTCCATCACAGCAGAGCAGGGATGGCTGAACTCATCACAGCAGTGAAAGGATGCCTCAAAGACTACTCGCATTTTGAAGGACCAAGAAGCAACACAAAGAAGCAGGAGCCAGGCCTAGGAAGCCTTCAAAGGTCCACTGCCGGTGACCTAATTCTCCTAGCCAGTCCCTACCACCCCAAAGTTCCACAGCCTCCAAAACATCACTACCAAGGGATCAGACACTCAAAATATGAGCCTGTGGGCATATTTGAGACAAACCAGAACAGAGCTCTTGACATACTGAATGTGTCCATCCCATCAGTATTTTGTGCCACACATGGGTACTGGGCTTGTGAAAGGAATATGTGGGTCCTGTCCATCTTCACTGAGCCTATGCTGTCTCTTGGAGCTCATATCTTCCCAGCAACCCAAACGGTCTCCTTTGCTTAATGGTGGGACATCCTGGGCAGATGGCCAGTGTAGTACTTCTCATCATAGAGAGGATGAATCAGAGACTCCTAGTCTAAACTCTGATTCACTACCCAAATGTAGTTCTGGTATTTTAGTGAGCTCATATTAAAATATGAATTTCAAAATTTTCTGAAATGACCAAAGGCTATTTTTGCTTTCAAACTAGAATTACATAGTACCAGGAAGCTGAGATCAGGCTATGTCTTGCCTCAAGTTACTCCATATTGCGCAAAGTAGTGACTTTTTTTGGACTGTAGCTTGCCTTTAGATACTTCATTTTGCAAGCAGCATTTGACTCCATTCTGAGAATATATAATGACCCTGTACCTGGGTAGACATATAAAACACTGTTGAGCACCACCTACATAGCACAAGGTGACCCAATAACTTAGTCTGAAGAGCAGAACGGCACCACCCTATAAACTGACCAGTGTTAATCGGTGCTGTGGGGGCACATGGACTATTATAAATGTGTCAGGAAAACCAGACGTGAGAACTGACTGAACTCCCCAGATAGGAAAGGATGTAACTCACTCATGTGAACCCCATAAAAGGAAGATACCTGTGTGATAGGTATGTCCCCTCTGACCTGTCACCGGACCTGTGTAAAGGTAACAACACTCATAGGACTCCAAATAATGCTAGGTACTCTAGCTCAGCTTGGTCTGCACTGCTAATGTGGCCCTTTTAGAACTGCCATCTACCTGTCCGTCCATTCCTTTGAACCTGGTCCTACCCTTTGCCTCTACAGCCTTCACCACCTCTTGCTTCTATAGCTTATCTCTGATCCTGCAGCCTGATTTATATTGTCATCATTGTCATCGTCATCATCATCATCACCATCACCATCATCAGAACTACAGTCTAGATTTGTTATCTTATTTTCAAAGAGACTATCTTTGAATCCCAATTAGTCTCGCTGCTTCAGCCCCTTGCACCTCTGAAGCTTCTTGAAGTCTGCTGCAGCCTCTCACCCTCTGCAGCCACAGTGGCACCTACATATGTGCATACATAGATAGATTGACTGTGTAATGTCTGATCTGAGACTTAATATTAGCAATTAAGATTGAACTAAAAAAAACCTGGGTTTCTCTTGGTTAGTTATCAGAGAGAGTGGCATGATTTGTAAACTTATTGCCAAGGAAACAATCCTATCTTGTGAATCTATAGTTATTAAAATACAAACAGAAAGTCCTAACATTGTGCAGAAACACAAAATTCTTTACATGTTTCTAACAACATACTTGAAACAGACTACCAACTTTTTTCTTATTTGCTCATAAAGGCAGCAACAGAATAAGAACTGAAAGAATCTATGTGTTGGGGATGTCAAATGACAGTGGCAAAGATTCCTCGTTGGAATCTTTGGGGCAACTGTGATGTTGGGAGCCACTTGCTTATCCTAAAGCGTTACAATCTGTCTTCTGCGTAATTTTTCCACTGTGTTGTTTCTCTTATAGCCAGAATCCCTGTGGATCATTTTCTTGTAACATGTAGTATTTTGATCTCCAACTGTATGTAGGGTGTAGTGTTAGGGGTTGGCCATCCAAAGAAGTACAGGCCCAAACAACCATGCTATTAAGGGGTTGAAAAATCTAGCCAGGGAGACAACATTATTTGTTTAATATAACCATGTACATTACTTTTGTAATAGTTCCACTTAGAAATTGCAATTAGGTCCATTACAAGATAATTTAGACAACACTCAACAGCTAACGGCCCTGGGTAGTCATTCTCCAAATAGCCATGTCTACATCACCCTTTAATTACAGTGCTGTGATAACCTACTGGAAAAGTGGTGAGGTTGCACCCTGGCAGTGCACCTGAGCCAGCTAGGAGCTGGGGGAAGCTTTCACAAGAAAGTGGGCTTGAGAATACAGTTGCCAAGTGAAGAGAAGTTGGCCATGGGAAGAGGAGGTCAGGATGAGCCGTACAAAACCACCCAGGCAGAGGCAACAGCATGAGCACGGGTCCTGGAGGCCTTTGAGACTGAGTTCCTTTGTGGATTTGAAAGCCCTTCCAAGGGTCCTCTAAATTCTCCTTTTCAAGCAAAGAGAGTTCAGTGTGTGTTCAGTTCTGTACACACACTTACGTCTAGCTCCCCTGCCCCTTTTTCTGTCTTCCCTACGCACACTTCTCTGTCCACACTAGAGAGCCCCGTGTGTGTTTACCAGCTCCTCCTTTGACCTTGGCCAGTGGAGTGCTGGTAGAAATCGTCTGCGTCTAGACGAAAGATTGGTTAGTCTTTGTTTCAGGTCTGACTCAACCAGACCGAGGGCCAAGAAAGAGAAGATAAGGCTGATGGGAAAGATCTCCTTAATGAATGGCAATAAAACACAACCCAAAGGTGAAGGCAAGTAATAGCCTTGGCGTTTCCTGAGGCTGCGGCCCCAGACAGACTCATGAAAACTTCTGAGGATTAAGGCTCAGGGAGGTTATTTCATTTCCTCTTCACCTTCGTCTGTAACACTTTCTTTCTTTCCTTCTAATCTCTATTCCCGATACCTCAGGCTCTGAGTAGTCGACCTTTGGTTTTCCAGTGTAAATATCATCCCTTTTAAGTGGGATAAAATGTCCAGGTTACACAGTGCCTACAGATGGAGATTACTAAATTAATAAATACCCCCTTTGAACTAGGTGTGTTGATTTACAAGATGATTCAAAAGTAGAATCTATAACGTAAATTAAGGGCTGATAGTTTAAATAGCAGGTTACAAATTTTGTGGGAAGGTGAACATTGAGAGAAATAAACTAGTACTCTCTGAAGTCATCTCCAGGTGCATGTTATCTGTGGTGGAGGAATTCACAGTTTAAGTGCATACAAGAGACCACCCAGGGCCACCAATGTAGGAATAATCTTCCCAGAAATAGGAGATAGAAGGAAGGTTTAAGATAGGAGCCAAGAGATGTGTCTGGATTTGTGTGTGTGCGCACATGCGTGGGTGTCTGTGAAGGTGTAGGTGTGGGCAGACACATTGATTTTATTGAGTACCCAGGAGGCTATCTTGGGTAACATAAAAGTAGCTCCTCAGTGTTGTCCATCACCTGGGAAGCTGAAGGATTCTCTTGGGATCCGGTTCCGTGTCCAGGGTGAGTAGATAAAGTTGCTTTCGAGAGAACAGGAGAGTATAGAATAGGGAAGTGCCCTGGAGGGCTGAATTCCATATGCTAGGAGTTACTGCCTCTCTCTTCTAACACCTCATCTGGGCCTGGAAGCATTTCCGAATGTTAAAAGATGTGCTGATGTGGATTTTGCAGTTACTCTCAGGTTCATGTTTGAGCTCAACCATTTGTGCTCTAAACTCCAGTTTTCCTGTTGATCGGGTAAAGTGGGAAGCACACAGTTTATAGAATTTTACTGAATAATGGCCCCCAACACTGTCAGTCAGCACTGAAATGTTGGCAAGCATACCCTTACAGCAGGATGGTTTAATTATATGACCATTTAATTATTTGTCTATAACTTGCTTCCAGATTAAATGGTAAACTCCAGAAATGCCACTCCATCACCTTCAGGATCAAGCATGGTTCCTGGAATATGATAGCTACAAACAACCCCTGCACAATGCAGACTATTTATTTCTCAAGTAAGTAAGTCAATAAATTCATATTATATATTTACTCAATATTAGAGCAGAAATCCAGAAGCAATGAGGAAGCTTCAAGAGAATTTGGTCTGTGTGGTCAAAACCACACAGGGCTCAGGGAAGACAGCAGCCTAGGGATCCCATTGGTGTCTGCCCTACCCAGATGCTTATGGGTAGGGTACACTGTAGGGTCATGAAAGGCATAGCTTCTCCCTTTGAAATCTTTCAGATCTCTGGACCCCGAGCTTCTCTTGGATGGTGGCTCAATAAACCAGGTGTGTAAAAGCACAGAAGAAGAGGAGTCCCAGAAGCACTAACTCTCCTGGGTCACCCGTGTCTACTTACTTGACATGTAGGATTGGAGATCAAGATTTGGTCTGGTCTCGTTTAGGGTTCCATGGGCACCCTTTACATTCTCAGCCAGTGTGGTCAGGACCAGGGGCTCCTTTAGCGGACCACAGTTGCCTTCTGGATACTGTGTGAGGACAGAAAGAGCTTGGCGTTTCTAAACTGGTGTTTTCCCGAATGCAGAGGACTGCTGTGGCAAATTGCTGTGGGCACACTCTGTTGCCTGAGCTACTGCTTACTTGGAAAGCTTGAGTCCTTGCCCGTCTCTGATTTTAAGCAGACAACTCATAGCTCACAGGCTTGGCAGAGAATAAACCAGAGCCCGGTACCTGAAAGTAGTATGAAAGGAGAAGCCTCGTCTTTTTGTTACGAGACTGATAAACCTAAAAGTGAACACGCAATACAATGCTCATTTGTACCTCCTTAGTTTTGGGGTGGGAACACCCTTTGGCTAAAATCAGAAACAAACTCCAATTCTGGCACTGTTGGTTCAGGACAGTCGGAGCCTTACCATGCAGAAGCTAAGGGAATGCCCCAGGATCTATGAAAAGGCCCTGGAAACTCTAAATACTCATTGCACAACCCAAGTTGGAGGACAAACGTCAGTGGAGCAGAACATGAAGACTCACTTCCTATAAATCAAGTGTTAGATTCATTGCGTTTGTCGAATGTGAAGGCGCTATTCAAAGTCACGATGACACATGCGGTAGGCTTTCTTAGTTGCTTCAACATAGCTGGGGCTTTGACTAACCACAAGAAAGCTGGGGTGAGATCAATCCCTCCCCTACTATGTATCTTGTTCAGTGATTCAGGGTGGTCCCCAGCATAGATCCAGAGAGCCAGATTTGTGCAGGTTCCTTGTTGCCAAGTGACAAGACTCATTTGGTGCCAGCCATGGAGAGTAACCAGGGTGGGCCAAGCAGAGAAAGGTAGCCCCAAGAACTGGGGGCAGCCTTTGCAGCCACATGCATGCAGCCTGCTGCTTTGATGCTGAGGCTCGGACAGGCATGTGGCTGACAGATGCTGTTGGCAGTCAGGACTGAACAAACTCAAAGAAACGGAATGCTGTGTAGAATAGTCAGGGATGAAAATAGTCATCAATCTAAACAGCAGGAATTACCTTGCCTCTGCCACTTACACATTTCTTTATGTCTGTGGTTTACTTCTGAGGTCTACTTTATCTTCACTCAGTTCTGGGCCACTTTAACCTTGTTAGCTTCAATTTGAGCAGCATCCGTGCTAGGCTCTGTACCAGTTATTAGAGAGAATGATCACACCATTTCTGTTAGGTGTTAGCTCCTAGGTGGTCAGAGCCATATGCATCCATTTCAAATAACCCTCCCCCATCCTCTCCTCTCCTCTCTTCTTCTCCCCTCCCTTCCTATCTTCTCCCCTCCTCTCCTCCTCTCCCCCTCTCCCTCTCCCCCCCCCACTTGGAACTCATGTATTTTAGGTGAGTGGTAAATGTTTGCTGGACTGAAGATGAGAGCTGTCACTTTTGTTGTTTTGATTCTCTTCTGCCACTGTTGCTAGAGTAGTTTGTTCTTCTTTGTGTATGATTCTGCTCTCCTCCTAAATATTAGGATAGAGAGCACATTGAGAAGACTTTCTGTGTAGGTTGGTCCCAGACTTGGTGTTAGGGAGTGATTTAGGAAGAGGAGCCATGATGTGAATAGAGAGGTTCCTAGAGTGATGAGGGAGGAACAGCCAAGAGTCCTGTGTTGTTAATTTCCTCTTGTGGCTTCTCTCAGATGCCATCAGCAACTGGTCCCATCGGCAGACCCTTCAGCCATCTCCTTCAGGGGCTCTATAAATCCCAGGATTCATTTATCTGGGGAAAAAATTTCTTGGAAATAATGGTGATATTTTGTCACATAATTGTTGAGACTATCATCTTCAACTCAATATTTCAGCTCCTGGTGTGACTTGCTTTGCATGGTGACCTCTTGTGAACAACATTGGTGACTTGGTTTGTTCAGCAAATATCTTCTTGTGTATCTGTTGCGCAGGGTGAATGCTGGGTAAATGTGGGGCAACTGTTGGGAGAAGGTGTATTGGGTGAAAAGAGAGAATTAACTCCTGCTTTTCCTTTCCAGTAGAAATAGTTGTCACCTAGCAAGGGGTGCCATGGTTCCCCAGTGCTGGCATCTTCCAGTTGTGGAGTCCTGACCCATTGACTCTGACTGTGCTGGGCTGGCAGGAGTCACATCGACTGAACCACATGCCTACTTACAGAAACAGCACACTGGGGAAACAGAGGCAGTCTGGCCTCTGTAAGTTTTAGAACAACCAGGGCTACCTGTCTCAAACAGCAGCAGCAGGAGCAGCAACAACAACCACCCCACAAAAAGAAACCCGAAAACAAAAACAAACAATGAAACCATGTACCTCTTTTGTCTTGGGAGGCTCAGAGAACAGAAGTCTTGTAGGATTTAGAGTATTATACTCCCACAGATACACACTCCCTACAGCTCTGTACTTGAGATTCATTTTCAATACACTGCCAGTGTGCCATCAGGACTCACCTGTACTTCAGTCTTCCAAAAGTTTGTCATCTGCCCGCTGACCTCTGCCTCCACGTTCCTTCTATCTTCCTTCTTCTATGTGATGGTCGCACAGGTGAGAGAGACAGCTTAGGACAGACAGCTTTCTCTTTGTCTGGTTTTAACCTTACTCACCTAAGGAGAGGGGTAGGGAGAAGCTCCATCACTAAGACTTCTAGTTTACAGTTAAGTTTACAAGGATGACTTTCCACCGCTGCAGCCTGTCCACTTTGACGATTTGGGACCATTGCCAAGAAACCACCCGTATCCGAAAAGCCAGTGTGCCAGTGTAAAATGGTTCAGCAGAGAGTCTGGAGTCAGGAGTGCATTGTTGCCCCAGTCTTCCATGTACAGGACAGTCATGTGCACATCCCGCTTCTCCAGTGACATCTAGACACCCAATAGAGGCACATGGTTCCCTGTCACAGAACTGTCAGCGATGGCTGAAGCCTTCTCCCCCAAAACAGCCCAGCTTCCTCAGTTCTCCAAAGCTTGGCATTGAGTTTCCCTCTTCTCTTTGTTCCACAAGAACACCTGGCAGAGATAGAGTTAATGGTGCTCCTTTTGGGGTTTATTAATTCCATAAGCCTCTATTTGTGAATGGCTACAATAAAGAACAAACATAAAAGTGAGAATCAACAGATGGGGCATCACTCCTTTGATGTCACCCTCAGATTGAGCAGGCAAGTCCTGGGAAGAGCTTTCCAAATTAGGCTAGCCAGGCCTCGTGGAACAAGGTGCTTGGGCCTTTGGGGAGCCAAACAAGCCTGTTTTGCAGACTCCCGCTGAGGCTGAGCTCATACCCAGCCTCTGGGGGCTTGTTAGAAGAAAATTCAGATTTAATCATATCTTGAATAAAAATTGGAATCTGTTTTAGACTCTTCTAAATATCAAGATTTCTTTATTTATGAGAGTAATTTTGTGAAGTTATGTAATTCTAACATGGATGTGAGCACAGGCACATGTGTGCATGTGTGCACACGTACAGAGGGAGAGAGTAGACAGAGAGAAAGACACAGAGAGACAAAGATAGACAGACAGATGTACATATGTGTGATGCACACACATGACCTGGAAATGATATTAAGGAAGGTAGATGAAACTTTCTGTGTCATCTTTGGGTGTGGTTTGCTTCCACATCTGGAGGATTTTATCTCCTATAAAGAATTCTCGGGACTAGTAATGGAGCTCATTCGGTAACTGTTTTACCAGCATGTATGAAGTTCTGTGCTTGGTCCCCAGCACCATATAAACCAGTGTGGCTATGCACGACTGCAGTCCTTGAACTTAGAGACAGAGGTTATGAGGATCAGAAGCTTAAAACCATCCTATGGTACATAACAAGTTCAAGGCCAGCTTTGGCTACGTGGGTGCTATTTCAAATAAAAAATATTTTTTAGCTCCTTGGGAAAGTACCCTGCATGTTTCTGAGCCATATCCTTCCCGCCCAGGCTGTAGACTGCCTGAGAATCTCCATTCTTTATTAAACAAACATACTGCTCTGTAAAACTAAAATTCAAAAAAAGAAAAGATGCCCCAGGGTTTAGTGGGTACAGATACTTCCTACCCAGTCTGACGATCCACATGGTGGAAAGAGAGAACCTGTCCCCCAAATTATCCTCTAACCTCCACACATGCCACAGCACACATGTCCCCTCATAAAAACATACAACAGAGACATTTAATTAAGAAAAAACTGCTCAGTAGTACTTGTTGGCTAATGCATAGTAGATTCACTGTTCCGCACTGCCCCAAATGAGTCCAGGTAAATAGATGGCAGTGTGTAACATCTGGTGTCAGTCAAATACCCCAGAAAGAAGATGTTGAGATGGAGGTAAAGGCAGGAATAATGTGACCACAGAGAAGGAGCAAGGTTGGGTGAGGAATGTCATCAGGAATACATGCAACTTCTTCGTCGGCAAAAAGAAACTGGAGAGGAAGCAACAGTGTGCAGGCAGAAGAGTCCAACTGCCACGTAGGCCTAACAAAGGATTAGGAAAGTCCAAAGTGAGCCTTTGACATGGATGCTGATGCTAACCCCACAGGTGCCAGGGCTGGATTATCAGCTAGCTACTTCTACAGCAGAATGCCAAGTTTCTTTATCTTTTCTTTATGAAGGGGAATCCACACAGCAAACCCCTGTCCAACCTTCCTCACCCATATTTTTACTGGTTTACCTTATTCTACTCGGCTGTACCAAATCTAACGAACTTCCATGCCAAATTAGTTTTACCTGAGCGTTTTTGCTCAGATGGGTTGTCCCCGCTTGTCCTCAACACTAGCCTAAGGGACCATTCTCTCTGTCGTAGGCTGATGGCTGATTTGTGCGTCTATGACCAGTGCGGACACACAGACCCACATGCTGCACAGGAACACTTGGAGTTGAATGTGTTGCTTGAGCTGTCTTGGATTTCTTAGGGATTTTTGTCTTACAGTATATGTCTTGTAAGTGGAGTCTGACAGGCTGGACTATCAAACCTTGACCCGTGTACTATCTCATCTGTAGCTCCCTCCCTACCTGTTTGGATGGTTCTCAGCTGGGTCCTCACCTGGTTTCTAGTGCCCCAGTCTGCACCTTATCTCCTCTTCCACACTATATGAACACACCCTCCACCTACCTACCACAGTAGAGCGAGAGCAGACTGTGTGCTCCTCAACCAACATAGGAAGGGGTAGTGATTTTAACTGGGTATAAAGAGCCCAGCTACTCCACCCAGCTACGAGGGTAAAATGTCAGAATTGTCTCTTATGTTTCCATTTCAATACATTGAAAAGGAAAAGGGAAGGCTCCTGATAGGAGATGGGGAATACATGTTGAACCAAGTAGTGAGACCAAGGAAAAGAAAGACTACAAAAAGTCATACAACTCAGCTTCCTCTGCTATACTTTTCATCTACCGTTAGTTTGTTCTACTTGGCTGCTGTAACAGTGACCATTTCGCTTCACTTTGAGGGAGATACTATACAGTGTTGGCAGAGGAAACCCTACCATTTCCTCATAAGTGAAGCAGATTCTCTGAGAGCCACTTTTGAGAGGAAACGGGCAGGAGACCTTGTAATCACATATATATGTCTGAACTGTGAGAACGCTAAGGCAAAATACAACTGCTGAGGGCTTATTTGTAGACAGAGGCTGTTCTTATGTTTCTCGGTCACTCAGACCTGAATAATCATACAGAAACTATATTAATTACAACACTACTTGGCCTATTAGCTCAGGCTTCTTATTAAGTAACTCTTACATCTTAAATTAACTCATTTATGTTCATCTGTGTATTGCCGCATGGTTGTGGCTTACCAGAAAAATTCCGGTGATAGCGTCTTTCTCCTTTGGCAGCTACATGGTGTCTCTTTGACTCTGCCTACTCTCTTTATATATCCCTTCCAGCCTGGCTGTATTCTGCCATGCCACAGGCTGAACCAGCTTCTTTATTAACCGATGACAATAAGACATATTCATATCATACAGAGGGTAATCCCACATGACTTCTTTTCTGCGGAGGGTACTAGGCTGTGCGACCGGAAAAGTGCACTTAAAGACAAGAAGACAGAGGCTCCCTGAAAGTTCAGGAAGAAGAGAACCCCAGAAGCTTTCAAGAAGACTGTAAAAATCAACCATTTCCATGGTCAACATGTGAAGAGCACGCTCCATTCATTTGGCGGTGGGTGGGGTGTGAGTGTCAGCCCACAGATGACTGTGATGAGTCTGTATAATTCCTTCTTGGGACCTTACACTGGGGTGGTGTGAGCTTACCTTCTGTCTCTTTAGCATTCTGTTGCTCCCGTCATGAGCAAGAAATGTGGATGACTAGTGGTTTCTAAGGGTGGTACTTCTGATAAGCTGTGGGTCATTGGCAAACCATTTTCCTTCCCTGTGTCCCAGCTTTAGGTCATCGAGAATGAGGAAATAAGAGGTCATGAAACATTTAGCTTTCAAAATCTATTGTATGCAAGCTCTCTAACTCATAAACACACCATTCCTCAAAAAATTCTTCCATATAGATTTGAAATTTCTTATGTGTGTAGTTATGTGAGGATTAGAATATATGTGTACATATATGTGTAATTTGTATGTATAAATACATACTTAGAATTGAGCAAATTAGAATAAACATATACATGTAGCAAAAGCTTTTCCTCAGTACATCTCATACACATGGATTTATACATGTAATATTTTAAACAACAAAACCAGCTGTGGTTGAAACAATTGAGTGTCTTGGGTATCTCACTGTCCTGTAGATAATCTTCCATTTCTATGTTATGACCAGGCTTTGATCCTGGGGGAGCCCACAGCCATTCCATGCCTGTCTGTGGTTTTACCACAAGTCTGATCTTGAGCCTGGGTATGTGCAGGCATCCAAATTTTGGTCTCTAATAAACCTTGTTTAAATCTTCTTGAGGCTCTGGGGCTAAACATACCCTGGGAGAAGAGTGAGGCCCAAGCTGCCAGGATGAAAAGAAAATAGCATCTGCGTGGTTTAATGGGCAGAGCCAGCTCCAAACTAATGTTTGCCTTCCTGCTCAGACAACTGATCTCTGGCTTAAAAACAACGGGGTTTGCCTCATCCATCTTGTCTTGTTTTGTTTTAACTCGGCATACACTGATTAAGTGTTTCCTAAATGCCTGGTCTGGGCAATGAGTGGCAAGCAGAAGGCATACAAAGCTCTCGTCTGGACGTGCTAGTGGGAGAAGACAGACAGTATGAAAACACGTCTTATTGTAGTGATGATAAGTGGAGGAGAAAGAGCGAGCGATGGGGCTTTAATGCTTTTAGTGTGGTGGTCAGAGGAGGTGTATCTGACGTGGAGATATAAGGCATCTGGAGAGGGAATATCCCAGCCACCAAGGAGAGTGCCGGGCCAGAGTTGAAGAAGGACGATGGTGTGTCCAGGAAGCCTGGAAGAGACAGTTAGTTTGCTACATGTTTCTGCCTATCCGTTTTTTCCCTCAGAAATGTATCAAAACAAGATGTGCTCTAATTTGCCAGGAAAACCTGGGTTGTACATCTATGTAGAACAATCGGTGTAGGAAAAGAAATCCAACCAAGGTGGAAGCTTGCCTAGGAGCCAGTACACATGCCTTGAAGGGCCAAGGTTAGAGAGCTGGTGACAAAGAAATGTCCGAGAATTGCAGCTATCACCCACAAAGCATCCCAGGACACTGTGAGTGAGGCCCTGGAGAAATCTCTTGGTCCAAGCACTGGAGGGAAGGTTGGCAATGAGTTATTTGTGACTCCAAGCCATGTTTAATTTTCTGCTAGATAGGGGCCATGTCTCCACTTGTTGGCATCTCTCCATGCACAGAGTGGAGCACCAGGCTCATCATTGGCACACACCTATTGTTTATTGAACAAATGTGCTGTAGTTGGCATCTAGCGAAAGTCTGAGAACTTGGGGGAGCCTTCGGTCCTAGACTTGCTTAGGAAAGCATGACTTTGCCTCAGGGTGGAGGCAGAAGACACCTTCTAACTCATACCAGGCAGGGCTTAGCTGTTGATAGGCAGCCACGTGCCACGGAGGGGTCTGGGAGAGGCGCTGTATTGTGGGGTGCTTGTTGTCAAAACTGGAGCAGTCCTAGTGTTCCAGTCTCATGGTGACAATGACGCTTCATGATCACATGGGTAAAATATCTGTACCGTTGCTCAGCCTGGGAAATGCATTTGCTAGTGTGCCTTGCTCCTGCATCTCACCCGTCAGGGCTGGGGTACCATTCACGGAGGAATAGATATCTGCATTCCATATTTGTGTTTTTAGTTAGAAAGGGAGGGATTCTCGGAGGTCACTCACAAGGAAACACTAAATCTGCTTTATTTTCTCTATTCCCCCCTGCTATTATTTTTTAATTATTTAACATTTTTTCATTTATTTTACATACTAACCAGTTTGCCCTCTCTCTGCTCCTCCCATCCCCTCCCCTTGCCCCATCTACCCTGCTTCCCATCCACTCCTCCACCATCTCCATTCAGGAAGGGGCAGGCCTCCTTGGACTTGCACAGAGCATGGCACAGCAAGTTGAAGCAGGCCAGAGCTCCTTCCCTTGTGTCTGCAATCTGACTTGCTTTGTGATCTCAGGCGTCCTTCCTAACATCTCTGAACTTTGTTTACATTGTATTCAAAGCAGGGCAAATAATAGTTATCATACTAAAGGGATCACTGTTCTTAAAATTGCTTGGAAAACAGGCTATTGGAAAGGCTTAGCAGGTCAAGCCATTCACTGCCAAACCTGACAATCCTGGACTCGATCACCAGGATTCATATGGTGGAAGGAGAGAAAAAATTCCTACAAGTTTGTTCTTTGACCTCCACATGTACATGGAGGTCCATTGTATCCCCTTAGCTCCATACACACACAAAACACACAAAATAAGTAAACATAATAAAATTTAAATGTCTTTGTACATAAATATAAAAAGTGAATATATAATAACTACATGCATAAAAACATCCATGTGTATCTCAGAATCAGCTGTCTGTCATGAATTGAGATCCAAAAAATAGGAGATGGAATCATTAGTTATGATAATAATTAGAACTGAAAAAAGACCATCACTAGCTTCAGTTACTGTATTGTAACGTCAACAGACACATGGCCTGACTCTGTGCAGGTTCCCAGAGCTCCTCAATGGACGAGGGTCTTCAGGAAGAGAGCTAAAGCGTGTGAGCCTGCATGTGCAATGCTTACACACTTCCCCTTCCAAGAACTCCTATCTGCATCTTGGTTGCACATCTGTCCTTCCTTTAGCATCATCACTGGGCACCTTGGCTTTTTAGGGCCTGCAGATGTGTTGACTTTTAACTCTGGCAAGATGTTGTTTGGATAATGTAGAGTTCTCTCTCTCTCTCTCTCTCTCTCTCTCTCTCTCTCTCTCTCTCTCTCTCTCTCTCAGAAATGAGGTCCCTTGCATGGGAACATTGGCTTGTGTGCAGTTGTCATGGAAACCATTGAACTCATTTATAATGAGCACACTGAGATGAACTGGGGCAAGATGGTGACTCACAGCTGGTTCAAACCCTTCTTAGCTGATTTTCATGAATAGGGGTTACCTGACAATAATGAATATGGCCCATAGTTGTACAAATATAAAGCCTTCAAAAATTCATGTGGTAAATTTTATTTTATTTTAAAAATGCCAGCAGAATATTAAGACATTGAGTAATAAGGGTTTACACAAAAGTGAAATGTTCATATAATATTTAGGGTATGTAAATCAGGTTGGATATTAGACGAATCAGATAACAAATTTCTTCAACAATGCTGTCTTACATTACTTTAGACAACAATTTGACAGCCTAAAGTCGCAAGTTAAGAAGACTAAGCGACTGAGGTTAACATTTTCATTTAAGAGAATTTACACTAAATGTGAGTACATTAGGATCTCACAGCTTCTATGTTTGCTGGACATTGTATCATATGTTCACAGATGACTACCTGTATTTGCAATGTCTGCACTTAATATTATTATTACTTAGAATTATTTTACTTCTTTATTTTGCTCCTAGTACTAGTGACTACTCTTACAAGGAGGATTTTCTCTGCTGCTCTATCCGCCCTCATCTGCCCAACCTTGACATCCGTGTAATCACTTAATGTAATATCACCTACAAACACACTCAGATCCCAATCTTGGCCTCAGTGCGCTTCTCTCCTCCTTGGTTTTGGCTCCTCTCTGGACAATGCTGGGTTTTAGGTACCTAACCCAATAATGAAGCTGCTTGCTTTTCTATCTCGTGGCATAGCCAACATCCTATTTAATGTAGCTTTAAATAACTTTGGGTTTTTAAATTAAATCAATTTTTTCCAGATGATAGGTTAGTTATGGATCCTGCTCAGAGAATGAGACCAGACCTCAAGAACTAGATGTCCAGAAAACTTAGAAACTGAAGTTGTCTGGGCAAGGCAGGGATGGGAGGAAAGTCGTGGCATATTATAAGGGAGTTAGGATTGCCTTGTTCTGGAGTAGTGGCTCAGAAGCAGAACAGATTCAGTCAGGAAACCTAGAACCCTGAAGCGCTGGTGTCCAGTAGCAGGAGGATGGGGCTAGAGCAGGTATAGGCCGGGTACTCCCTTGATCCATTTAGTTTAGTGTTTTGAGCCTTTATTTCACCTCATCAATTGGAGCAGAGAAAGTTCCTACAGGCAGTTTCAGCTTAGGACAGTGTGTGTGTGTGTGTGTGTGTGTGTGTGTGTGTGTGTGTGTGTATGTTCATGGGAAGGCCATTGTTGTCATTCCTCACAAGCCACCCACTTTGCTTTCAGAGGCAGGGTCTTTTATTGGGACCTGGAGCTTGCCAATTAATCTAACCTGGCTGTCCAGCAAGCCCTGGGGTGTCACCAGTCTCTGCCTCCCCAGCTTTAGAATTACAAGTGCACTCCACCAAGGGCTTTATAGCATGGGTTTTGGGTCTCAACATCAGATCCTTATTCACATGGAACAAGCTTTCCTGATGGAGCTGTGGCCCTTGCCCCGAACTTCGGACATTTCAGCTGCAGCGGAGAGTTACCAGTATGAAACTCTCCGTTTCTCTTTGTTCTGCCAAAGACGTTGCCGTCTGTTTTCTAGTGTCAGACATTCCTTGGACATTTGTCTTTAGTTGTGCAATAGGATAGTGAAGTCTTAAACATGCAAATGTGATAAACGATGACTCCTTTGTTGAAGTCTGGAAAGGGACTGCAGAGGGGGATTTGGAAACCCCACCATGACGCTTCACTTCATAAATTTTCTGCAGGCTTAGTGCTAACTTCATATTAGTCACACCTGTGAGGAGAGCCTTTCCTTTCTCTTCCCAGAATCTGTTAATGTTCTGTATCTCTCATCATTAACTTTGCCATCCAGCCTAGTGATTTCTTCCCACATAGTGACTATGTTGCCCTCGGTGGCTATGTCTGGCATACTGGTTATACATATGTCTTTCTAAAAGGATTTACATGGTTTCTGGAGATGGACAATGAAATTCAATGTATTAGTTGAGCAATAAAACTCCAGTAAACTGGAAATTGAGGCAAAAATAAAGAGAAGAGCACTTGCCTTGAGTTATGTGAACCAACTACAAATATTGCATTGGACCATTGTTTCTGTTGTTGTTTTGAGTGCTCACCATTAAAAAGTAACACTTGGCAATGATCATGTCTCAGAAGTCTGTGTTCGACGTTGAATTTACAGCAGAGATTAAGAAGACGTTGTTGCTGTTTGCTTAGAGCCTAGTGACTAGCCATGCAGCAAGAGTTCACAAGACCGTTTTCTAGTGGCATCTTCATTTTTACAGAAAAAGCAAAACCAAATGTAACAAAAAAAAACCCCAGGAGCACTAGAGATTAAAGTCATTTTATTGCAACTGATGATTAGCAAAGCTGGGGCTGTCACTATGCTCATCCAGCTCAGAGCCTGTTCACAGTATAGATCAACCAAGTGAACTGGCACAGGCCCACAGGAATTGTGCTAGAGTTAGCTCAGTGGTCCCTCCCTAGCCTCCTCCAAGGCTCCTAGGTGAATTTTGCTCACGGCACCAAATGGGAGCAGTTGTGGATATGATGAGGCAGAGTGAGGTGCTCTGTTGTTTGGGGTGACTGTCTTCCCCTACCCCTTACACCCCTCAGTGCATTTCTGGGCCTGCCTCAGCAGAGGAGTTTGGATAACTATGGGGTTTTTATTGCATGGATAATTAATGTGTGAGTGAGAAGCATGAGTGAAAGTCGTCAGCACTTGCTGGATAATTAGTTCATTATATCTCAGGTTATGACTCAGCTGAAGGGAGCCTACACTGCAGCTTTATATGAGTCAATAGAGGGACCCCAACTGATGGACTTCGTCAGCAAGTGCATGTCAGGAATGTAGGAAGGTGCTGCTGCTCTTTGTGAGACTTTAGTATCTGTGTGAATGTACATATGTACACAGATAAATGTGTGTGTGTGTGTGTGTGTGTGTGTGTGTGTGTGTGTGTAAGCAGAGGACAACCTTAGCTGTTGTTCTCAGGAATGCCACTCGCCTTATTTTGAAATAAGGCCTCACATTGGCCTGATGCTTGCCCATTAGGCTAGGCTGGTTGGCCAGTGAGCACTAGGAATCCATCTGTCTCCCCATTCCCAGGACTGGGATTATAAAATGGTGTCCCATGCCTGGATTTTCGGATCTGTTTCTGGATTTGAACTCAGGTCCTCATGAGTACACTACAAACACCTATACTAATTCAGCTAATGCCACAGGTGTAAGCAACTTTTAAACCCCTTTCAGTATCATCATTTAGAGTCGCCCATTCATAGTCTTAGACTTTGCCTAGAAAAATGGGGTTTTTAGTGTCTAATGGAGAGCTTTTACATTGGAGATTTGGAATGCATTTTGATATACAGGATCAAGGATTATTCCTACACACATCGCAAGCTAAGCCACCAAAAGGAGTGTCCTTTCTGAGTCTTGTTCCTTGTTCTCCCTGGAGTGGGAACTAACAACAGCAGTGGGACTCCTGAGCTGAAGATGATGCCTTTTTGTCCCCCATGAGGACTTTTTAAGGGGAGGTGAGCCTCAGAACAGCAAGGGAGGATGCACCCCAAATGTTTCCTTACATCGACACCTCATTTCCCATCAGCATGATGGGGAAAGTGTCAGCTGGTCACTCGATCAGTTAGTCATACTAGGAAACTTACCATTTTTGGCACCAGTTCCTCTGATCCAGGGGTGGCAGATTTGTGGTCCATCTTGCATATGCTAGCTGTTTCCCGGTGCTAGCACGGATTTCACCAGTGTGCTATTCCAGCATGTCATTTGTCTTCTGGTTTTTGAAACGACCATCCAAGGAGGCAGAAACATTTCTTCTCCCTGGGGTGTTTCTCACTGACATTCTTTGTTGGTTACCTCTCAAACAGATGTGATCATTTCTTTGCATAGTCAGAACATCAGCCAGTGGCATCTCTTGCCAGACACCAGCCAGCCGAGTTGATACCAGACTATGCCAGTTAATAGTTTACAGAGGCAAAGCCTGGGCTCGGCTCCCACTTAAGCGATAGCTAACAAATCAAAACTGAAGACATGTTCATCTGGAGGTGTTCTGTTGGTGGACTGGTGGGAGAATAAATAGAAGGTTTACCCTCCAGTTTTTGAGAGGAGTGAAGTTAAACCAGCCTAGACTGGAAACAATGAAGGCACCATCAAAGCTCAGTGAGACGGAAATTCTAGAGTCACATACATTTGTGTTTCTGGCAATGAAAAGAATCTGATTGGCCATTCACCACAGACATTTTCTTGGGTCCTCTAGATTCACAGACACAATCATATAGAAATAGCTATTATCACTAGGTGGTATGGAACATATTCTGGGGAGTATAAAATATAATAGGCCACCCCAATATGAATTCTATATATTAATATAAGAGGAATTTCATCTAATAGATATGACACATAAGCAAGGTCAAAAACTTTAAGAGCCACGTAAACTTGAGCAACGAGCCAGTGTTGTCTGAGAGTGTGTTGTAAGATGCAACTTCAGCTGAATAATAAAATATGATCCTGTCACTTTAAACATTGACTGACCAGTTATTGAATTTCTGGTATGCTTCTAAATACCTGCATACACCAGGGTAGGTGTTTTATATGTGTATTTAGTCATCAGAGCAAAGGCCTTCCTGAGAGGATAGGAGACAGGAAGGTTTGATGGAAGAGGTGGGCTGCTGGGCACTTGGTGTCATGATTGGCAGGATGCCTGCATAGAGTAAGAGCCTGTTTGTCACACGTTTACTTTTGAGTGATTGATGGAATGGTCACTGAGGGAGAGAAACCAATGATGCTGGGAAGGAAGAAATGCTAAGATTGTGTAGAGTTTGGAATTTCAGTCTAAATGCTTTAAATTTGTTATTGTGGATAATATTTTTTTCCTACAGTATTTGAATTTCTTCAAAGGCCAACATCGTCACCCCCAAACACATACTTTTTATAAACACATTATACATTTTATCCTGAGATGTCTTATTTTCAGTTCACTCATGTTCATTTGTCAGTTTTGAGACTAAGCCCTTATATAGCTGAGGAGAGTCTTGAACTCTGGCTCTACCTCCCATTTTCAGTGTTTTCTTAAGAACTGATAGGGAATTGAATTCAGCGATCTTGAGAAGGACGGAGTAGGAGAGCAATGAAAGAGATACCTTTATAGAGGGACCACTATGGAGGAACCCGGTGCTAGGGAATTTCCCACGAGTCCACAAGGATGACCTAACCTAACTCTCTGGCCTTCCCCTGTAATCAGATTGGTGGATACCCTAATTGTCATCATTTGTCCAGTAACTAATGGAAGCAGATGCAGAGATCCAAGCACCAGGCCCAGCTCAGGGAGTTCAATCAAAGAGAGGGAAGAGGGATTATATGAGCAAGGAGGGGTCAGGGTCATGAAGGGGAAATCCACAGAGACAACTGACCTGAGCTCATGGGAACTCACAGACTCTAGATGGATAGCCAGGGAGCATGCATGGGACTGAACTAGCCCTCTGAATGTGGGTGATAGTTGTGTAGCTTGGTCTGTTTGAGGGGCTCCTGGCAGTGGGAACAGAATATAACCTTTGTGCACGAACTGACTTTTTGAAGCCATTCCCTGTGATGGGATGCCTTGCTCAGCCCTGATGCAGGGAGAAGAACTTGGTCCTGTCTCAACTTAATGTACCAGGCTTTGTTGACCCCCCCCCCATGGGAGGCCTTGCTATTTCAGAGGAGTGGATGGGGGGTGTGTGTGGGGAAAGTGGGAGAAACAGGAGGAGGAGAGGAAGGGAGAACTGCAGTTGGTATTTAAAATTAATTAAATAATGGAACTGATAGAGAAAGACTTGCCATTAAGCTCAGTTCTATTATAGAAGGCTTGCTAAGTTTTGCTGAAGCTTCAGCTACAGAACTTAGGTACCAGTTGAAGATGACCTTAGTCATCGCTTGCCGTTTCTGTAGGCTCTTCCATATGCACAGTGGTGGGAAAGACTTCAGGTAGACTAGAGAATGGTGTGACCCAGTCTTCTCGGTTATAGGTGACAGGACCTCTGGAGGGTGTTACGACCTGACAAAAAATCCACTTTGAGGACAATGGACACACAAAGCATTTTGCAGTAGGTACAAAAGCAAAAGGATAGATCATTGGAGAAGAGCTCCAACAATGCCATGGTAAGTCCATGTTGGCTGAAAGCAGGATGGAGCAGGTAGAACATATAAGCAGAAGGTATTCTGTAGGGAGAAATTATTTCACATGTGCCTTCAGCCCAAATGTTTCTATTACAAATTCAGCTCCTGATACATCCTGAAATTCTCACTAACATATATTCTTTTCAAATAGTCTTCTTCTCAGTCTTTTTCACGCTGCATTTTGCATCCTTGTTCACTCACTACTTTGGAAATTATTCTCTGTGAAGTGTGTTCCCTGGTGGCCCCATCTTCTTCTGTGCTCTTTCCTTTTCTTAGGCTCCCTTTCTTCTGTGTTCAAAGGTTAGTTCGTTGGAGCACATTTCCCTCTATTTCTTTTTCCAAAATTTTTATCTGTACAATTTCATTCAATTTTAGACTAAAGTATATGATGTGATGATTTTCTTTGTCAACTTGTCATAAACATCACCTGGGAAGAGAGTGTCAGTGAGGGATTGTCTACATTGGATTAGTCTATGGGTTCCTGTCGGGGAACTGTCCTTTTAATTGAAAATAGATTTTTTTATACATTCTACATATGTTCTAATTATGGTTCTTCCTCCTCCAACTTCTCCCAGTTCTCTTGTACCTTGCCCCATCCTGATTTGTCCCATTTCTGACTCTCATTATCCAAAAAAAGCAGCCATCTAAGGGGATATAATATAAGATAAAACCAAACCAAACCAACCAAAATAGGACAAAACAAATAGACAGCAGAAAAAGGGCTAAAGAAAAAGCACAAGAAACACACATAGACCCAGAGAAACATAGGTTTGCACCCATGGGAATTGTGGGGAATTCATGAAGTTAACGTGAGAAGACCCAGCCTACTGTAGGCAATGCCTTTCAATAGGCAAAGTGTGGCTATACATACATTTCTTCTCTTGATGCAAATATAGTGTGATCAGCTTCCTCAACTTCATGCTGCTTAGATTTTCCTGTGTGAAGGATTGTGCACTGGACTTAGGAGCTAAAACCAGCCCTTTCTCACCCAAGTTGCTTTTCATCAGGGGATTTTATCATAGTAACAGAAGTGATCCTAAAACATACTACTTTTCATATGGTATCCTGAAGTATGCATGTCTTCTGGACATCTATTCTGAGGTTTTTTTTCTAGTTACTTGTCTAATAAAGAAGGCACTGTGTAGTGTCATGGGCACCCTCTTGTATCTAGACATTATGATCTTTTGTATGACAGCTTGATTTTGATGGATTTCACATTCTTCTCTCAGACAAATCCTTGAAGTACACAGCTGTATGCTGTGAACTTTTGTCATTTCTTTGCCCCCCAAATCTTCACCAGCTATTCCTTACCTATTGGGAAAAGTTTATATCCCTTACCTTGGCACTTTGATCCAACAGCTGATTCTAGGCTTTTACAAGTGTAATCCTTTTTATGTCTTCTTTAAGCTTTGAAGCCCCTATGCATCTTCAGAGTGCTGCCCCACTTCACGAGGCGAAAGTATATAGAGTTATTAGGCTTCAGCAGGGGCAGCATGTTTAAAAAAATCCCAACTCAGAGGAATGCCAATTCTGTGGCATAGGTTCTTCCTAGAACATCCTATTCTGTCTCTGGGTTGAGCTATGGCCTTGCTTCTCCTGTCCCAGCCTTCTTCAATTATATGAACATGGCACAAGTAAAAGCAACAGAATTCTGTGGGAGAAATAACTTGATAAGATACCGGATGAGCTGATGGCCAGGAAGGGTTCTGAACAGAGCATCTAGAGAAGAATTCAGCTGTTTAACCAACAATTTATTTATGTAAAACACCTCCCTTTTGGTCAGGCTCCTTAGAGCACTTTGCCTGATGGAGACAGACTACTCACTCTGTTTTTGTAAAGTACCCTGAATAACAATTCTGCTAAGTTCAGACAATAAGTCTACCATCATAAGACTATGTCATCATCCTGGGCCACCTTTGACACTAGTTCCGTGGCCTTGACTTGGCCAGACAACACCACATCTTTGCTGTTTCCTCTTAGGAATTTCATTTGCACTGTCTACTGCTTCCCCTTTGGCTATAAACCCTAACTGGTTTCTGTTGGAATTGGAGATAAGTCTGGTATCCCCTGAAGAACCCGTTACAATGGTCCTTATACTGAGAGCCATAGTTTCCCATAAATGAAGCACCTGAACCACCATCCCTAACAAGTGTTATAACAAAGTTTTGTCCTTTATCACTATTCTGATTCCACTGGGAGTGGAAAAGGAGTTATAGATAAACTCTGCCCATGCTTTGCTGCAGCACAGCCTGGCAGACCAAAGATCTGAAAAGCCATCTGAGTATGTCAGAGTCTTAGGGTCAAGGGAAATAGGAGAAAACACACCTTTTTGCCTACTGAAGTTAATATTTCTTATTACTTTGCATGATGAAAGTATCAACTTTGAACACTTGTGTAAGTGGAGACTGCATGTTGGTTTCCCAGCTTCCTAGACCTGAGTAATCACACAGAAACTATATTAATTACAATACTGTTTGGCCAATAGCTTAGGCATATTCCTCGCTAGCTCTTATATCTTAAATTAACCCATTTCTTTTCATCTGTGTATCGCCATAAGGCTGTGACCTACCAGTAAAGTTTTGGCATCTCTCTCCTTCAGCAGCTACATGGTGTCTCTCTGACAGCCTACTTTCTATTAGCATTCAGTTTAGTTTTCCTGTCTAGCTCTTTTCTGCCCTGCCATAGGCCAAAGCAGCTTCTTTATTAACCAATGGTAATAAAACATATTCATAACATACATAGGAGAATCCCACATCACACTTGTACTGGTGATGATGTTTGAAGCCTCCTTTAAAAACTTACCCGTATAGCCTTGCTTTTAGAGTAAGCTTCTTTCAGTTGGAAAAATTTATTATTAACTAATAAAAATATTATCTCTAGTTGTGGGCAAAGAAACTGAAGCTTAGAATGATTAAAAATCCTCATTAGATTTAAAACCAGGGATATTTTATTGTACTTTCTACACAATTCTTTCTTAACTTCCACTTTGCTTCTATGAGTGGATTTCTGAGGTTCTTCACCGTGGCTTGGTTGTAGCTGGCCTCAATGTTGCTGTGATACATGTCACGACCAAAAGCAAATTAGAGAAGGAAAGAGTTTCTTTAGTTTACAGGTTGCAGTCCAATATTGTCGGAAGGCAAAGCAGGAGCTTGAGGTGGGAACTGGGAGGCAGAGACTGAAGCAGAGACCACGGAGGAGTTCTGGTCTTGACTTGCTACCTTCCATATGCAGGTCAGTTCCATTTTCTGTCGGGTGGCACTGCTGACAAGGTGGGTAGGCCATCCTGATCAATCACGAATCAAGAAAATGTTCCACAGATACGTCCACAAGCCAAGCTGATGGAAGCAGCCTCAATTGGGATTCCTTTTTCTTGGGTATGTCTAGGTTTCATTGTCAAGTTGACAAAAGCTAGCATAGTCCTCATGAGGAAAGATCACGATGGGCTGTAAAGGTCACAGGGATGATTGATCCTGTATGACGCATTAGAGAGGCCCTAATGTCCACACTTCAGGGTTCTCCTTGTGTGCTAGCTTGCTATCATTGGTTCTGTGACGCAATGTCTCTTCCTGCTCTGCTTATGGCTTGAGTGATATCCATGGCAGAACAGTGCAACATCTGCCCTTCAGAGACCACAGAGGAAGTCACTGTGCTCTGTGTGACAGCATCACACAGAGAAAGCAGTACTGCAGAGAGAGCCAGAAAGGTCTCCAGACCAAGGAATCGCAATGCCAAATGTCAGAGGAGGGAAGAGGATTTTTTTTTTTAATTTTAGCATGTAAATGATTGACTTTGTCAATCTAACTTTTATTCCAAATAATTTGTGTTTTATACAGAACTTCAACACATTTTATTTCCCTCTTATTATCACTAGTATGTGCTAATTGCATAAATGTATGGATTTTAACTTGCCACTTTCATATATACATATACCATGCCATCGTCCTGTCCACAGATTTTTTTCCCCTTCCTTACACTTCTACTTCCTTCCCTTGGGTGCTTTCTCCTTCCCAACAGCCCCTTCCATGCTCTCAGGTCCTCTTCCTTGTTTCTTTCTGTATATTGCTCATTTATAAAGTTCTGGGGTTTGCACACAGCTACCAACGTTAAAAATGATCAACCTGTATGAATCAACAAAAGTCCATCCCTGCTTAAACTCACAGCTGAAATTAAACCTGCCTTTCCACCTTGCACATTGTTTTGTATGACTCAAGCATTGGCAGATCATACCCCTCTCCGTGTGGTATACCTGGGAAATGATTTGTAATATAGCAATATTAGTCACAGTAGCCAGAGCAATAATAACCACTTGACCCCATTTACTCATGTTTGTGTTTATCATTAGCTTTTCTATACCAACTGGGGACTCTACAAAACTCCCCCCGAGCCTCTCTTCTTTAAGAGTACCCCAGCTGGGCGGTGGTGGCGCACGCCTTTAACCCCAGCACTTGGGAGGCAGAGGCAGGCGGATCTTTGTGAGTTCGAGACCAGCCTGGTCTACAAGAGCTAGTTCCAGGACAGGCTCCAAGCTACAGAAAAACCCTGTCTCGAAAAACCAAAAAAAAAAAAAAAAGAGTACCCCATTTTCCCTCCTCAATTTGTAAACTATGATACTGCACCGTATGGTCAAAGGAAGAATAGGTAATTCTGTCTTTCCAGTTGTACTTGAAGGTGCATAAGAATTAGGAGCCTGATACAAATAGAATTCCGCTCTCGTGATTTGGGATGAAGACACACCCCTGTGCGCATGGGCAGAGGCATATATAGGTGCAGGCGCATATCTATACATGCATATCCACATGGTGGAAAGAAGTCAACCTTGGAGATTGCCTCTTGAATGCTACCTACCTTGTTTGTTTAAACAAATTAAAATTTATTTTATTGTTTTATATGTGTAAGTGTTTGCCTGAATGTAAGTCTGTGTACCATGTGCTTGCCCGGTGGCTGAGAAAGCCAGAAGAGGGGACTGGATTCCATGCAACTCGAGTTACAGTTGTGAACCACCATGTGGGTGCTGGAAATTGAACCCAGTTCCTCTGGAAGAGCAGCCAGTGCTTTTAAATGCTGAGACACATATCCAGCACACTCCGTGTATTTAAAATATTTTAATAATTCTTTGGGAATTTCATACAGTGTATTTTGAACATATTCACCACCTTCAACTCTTTTGACCATCCTTTCCACGCTCGAATTCCTTCACCATCGACCTTGAGATGACTTTTTTCTTTCTTCCTTCTCCATCAGTTCAGCCGGTGTTGTTCAGCTAACCTTGGTTTTGGGGTCTGTCCTGATGTGTAGTTGACTATATTTTTCATTTTTTGAAGATGAGTCTCTCAACCATCAGCTATCAATCAACTAATTAATATATGGGATTATGTGTCCGTCTTCCTTCTGTCCATGCTGGAGTTTTGTCCGTCTGGGCCCTGTACAGGTTATTTTCATGCTCTCACAGTTACTCTGAGTTCATGTGTACATCCGCCTTACTGTGTTTGGGAAACACTCCTTCCTCGAGGTTTCCCACAGCTGCTGCTTTGCAGTCTTTGCTCCCTGTCTTCAGCAGCTGAGGATTTGCGATGAAGAGATTGTGTATGGAGACTGGGGGGGCTTCACATCTTCTCTGTGCCGTGTTGCTTCACGTGCCTACAGAGATCAGAGTTTCATAAAAACGGGACATTGAGTAAAGATTGAAATCTCCAGTTTTGAAGTCGGGCCAAGTTGAGCTTGGTACAATTAAGCAATTGCCCAAAGTCTCACAGTGAAAAGTGGCATAATTTCGACCACAATGAGCAAAAATTTAGAAGGAAGCACAATTTGTTCCTTGATTTTACTATATCAGTATAGATAGTTTTCAGATCTTAATTATGCAATAACTTATAATCGCATGCAGTGCTAAGTTTTAGTCCTTTTTTATAATAAAGCTATGTTTCTTTCAGATAAAAAAATACCTACCCTGAAGTGTTGCCCCTTAATGATGGGGACAGAATGACAAGTAATGTCACTATTGCCTGATTTAAAAGCCAGCTGCTTATCCTGTGGAATTACAAAACCTCACCTAGTTTAAGATAGATTTTTTTTTGTCTGACCTACAGACTAGTACTATCCACCAGGATGACATCAGTCCCCCTCCCCCAGTCTTGCTTTCTCCCACTTTCTTTATGCACACAACAGCCATGGAGTGGCTTCAAAGAAAACTCGTGGTTGTTGAGGCCCAGCAAAGGGACTCAGATAAACTGGGAGCAGGAGGCTTTCTGACACGTGGGTCTGAAGGAGGAAGTAGAGTATAGACAGAAAACCTAAGCTGTCTGATTCCAAGTGTGACTCACACATTATGTGGAAGACAAACCCAGAGATAAGGCACTTGGTTAGGGCTTGCTTTGGCATATTCCAAACTACAGTTGGGCAAATCAGTCTCAGGTCCTCAGATTTGTGTCTGTGTGTGTGTACATGTGTGCGTGTATGTGTGTATTTACTGTGGGGCCATGTCTGTGGGTCTGATGTGGTCAGCAGAAGGCTGTGCCTGTGCAAATGAGCAAGGCGTCCTGGCCACACCTGTGGAGCACGGGAGTTACAGGAATGGCTACTGTGTTGAGAGGACAAGGAGTCTGCATTCCCCAGTGGTGAGAGGATGAGAGCAGGGAAGGGCTTAGCATGGGAGCTGGGTGGCACTGGCTGGCTGGTTTATCTGTGAAGGGCATGTAGGCACGTGTGGGCTTCGTCTTCCTCCCTGTACCATAGAACTTCCAATGTCTTTGGCATGAATTCTGTCCCGAGAACTGTCAACAACCACTGTGCTGCTCCCTCCTCCTCTTCCTCCTCCTCCTCCTCCATTTTTAAAGTTAATATAACCCTTCTGTTACAAGGGCATAAGCTTTGCTTGCTGTCGTATAGTCTGACCCTTTCACTAAGAACAGAAGGGCAGAAGATGAACCTCAGCTCTCCTAGCCCTGCCATGTGTTATGTTTGCTCATAGCAGCTCCCCTTCCAACTAAAATTGGACAATTTCAGACCATGTAGATAGCAGACGAATGTGTGAAAACACACTTGTTATTATTCCATGTTTATTTTGTATGTTTTCTTGAAAATATTTTTTCTCACAATATGTTCTTTTTAAAGTATATATTTGATTTTTAAATATTTATTTATTTATTATGTATCCAAAGTTCTGTCTGCATGTAAGCCTGCATGCCAGGCTTAATATATGCAGTGGGACTCTATTGGAGAGAGCTGGTTTTTCCTTTGCAAGCCGTTATCAGTTGGAGATAGCTTCTTGGCTAGGCATGGGAGCTCTTGCTCACTTCTCCCTCTCAGCACCGAGACCCCACCTGGCTTAGACATGTGTAGGTCCTGTGCAGGCTGCCTCAGTAAGCTCACCGAGAACTCATATGTGCCTCAGTCCTGCTGTGTCTGGAAGACACTGCTTCCTTGGTGTCACCCTTCCCCTCTAGCTCTTACAATCATTTTGCCTCCCCTTCCACATCCCTCTGATCCCTCTGAGAAGAGGGCCGTACTAAGCTTTCCTTTAAACCTGCTTCTATTTCAGAACACTGAGCACTTTAATGGCATAAGGATATGGTATCATGCACTCACCATGGTTACTGGCTCAACTCATTTTGGGGTTTGTCCTCAGTTTATCTGCATCTGTCCTTCTCCTTTATGCCATTGTTTGAGCATCTGGCAGTCTCTGAAAGGGTGAGGTGCACTTTTAGGACACACACCAAGAAGATAGAGCTGGCTTTGCCCATCAGTACTGTCTTCGTGTTCACATCATCCCGTGTTCACAATGCAGTGACACATTTGCACACTTCCACTGTCATTTCCTCCCAGTACATGAACAACACCATGTCTGTGGGCACGGCGCCATTTGTGATATTGCCCACACCTTGCGTGCTTCTTTGTCTTGGTCTCCAAGGTCTACCTGAAGAGGTAGAGGCAGCTAGTTTTGCACCATAAGGCATTTGCTAAACCTCCTGGTGCTCTTCGCTTTGTCTTTTGAGTGTGACTTTGACTTGAAAAAGTATATGTTGGTTCTCACTATGCTTTCTTAACCAACAAATGCAACACACTGTAGCAAACGCATTCTTCCGTGTGTGCCATGAGCTGCGAGGTTTGAAACCACATACTAAACTTTAAGACAAACATAAGGCTTTTGAAAAGGCTTGTTACATTTTAAGGATTCAATAGAACATTTACCGAAGGTCCAGTTTTGTGCAAGGCGAGCAATTGACTGCTCCTTTTGGCCACATGGGCTGAGAAGGTGAGTTCTCTGCTTAGAACCTGAACTAGGGCTAGTGTGACAGCGGGATCCCACAGACGGGGTGCTGTGATACAGGCTGGCAGTGGGGAAATGAACAGTATGGGAAGTGAGGAGTCCTTCTGGGCCAGTGGCTAATCATTTGATTCTCCACAGATTCTTAGATTATAGAAAGCAGATATTTTCAGGGAAAGGATAAGCATATTCATTCATCCATTCAGTCAACCAATACTAAATAAATGTTAAAGAAAACATTTCATTGCATGGAGTCATTGCATGAGTTCTATAAGGACAATTTCATACAAGTATTTCCACAGGAGCAAGATGACTAAAATTATCTAAGGCGATAGACTGGGGGTGGGGAAACAGATTATGATTTAGGCAAAGCTGAGCTACGTGGTTAAACTCTGACACACAGCTATGAGTTGTGATGGCAAATCTTGGCTGTCAACTCAACACGTCTGGGAAGAGGGACCCTGGACAGAGAAATCACCTCCATCAGATTGGCCTGTGGGCATGTATTGATGCAGGAGAGTTCAGTCCTCTATGGGCAGCACAATGTCTAGAAAGGATATCCTGGGTTTTAAGAAAGACAGTTGAGTAAGCCAGGGACAGCAAGCCAGTAATCAGTGCTCCCCTATGGTCTCTGCTTCAGTCCCTGCCTCCAGGTTTCTGCCTTGAGATCCTGCCCTGACTCCCCGAGATGACGAACTTTAAAGCCAGATAAGTCATTTCCTTCCCAGGTTGTTTTTGGTCATTGTTTTATTGAAGTATGAGAAAGTATGCTAAGACAATTGGGAAAACAAAAAGTGAGGCCATAAGATTTAACTCTTACCAAACCACAGGAGGCTTGATATAGGAACCCAGCAGTTAACGTCTGTGTTCCAAGAAGATGGTCTGAGTACTGATGAAGTGTTCAGAAAGGGGGTAAAGGACAATGTGGGGTAATAGGAGTGAGGCTCCAGCGGTGGCCACAGCTGGAGGCAATATGGTAATCTCAGTGTGCTTTGATGTTTTATGTCCACTTGTCAGTCAAGGTTACGTGTTGCTGGTAAAGCCACACATTTTGCGGGCAATTTATCTGTATAAGACTAGGGCATTAAAGGTTTGGCACTCAGTTCTCTATGCCAACTGGGTATCCTTCGATTTGGTGTATGTTTTGACAGCGTGTGTAATGCTGTGTGTTTCCTTAGGGCTTAGCAGCCTGTGAAGCTAAAGGCAGCAGATTCTGAGTTCTGGCTTATACAACAGGTAACGTGGGTTTGATTGTTCATCAGCTTTTAGACGGCTCACGTTCTTGTGTTTGTTATTCATTCGCTTTCATCACTTAGCATGCCAGGCTGTTGAGACTGCGACGTCTGTTAAGCAATGCCAGGGTGACTCAGTGAACCAGGATTCCTCACATCAGCGGACACGCTAGCAGGGACATGTCAGCGTGAGCATCTCGTGCGCCCCAGGTTGGGTGCCCTGCCCTCTAGTTGCTGGTTGTCACAGCTTGTGAGATGAGCTGATCAGCAATACTTTTACTCATGTGCCATGCAGCTCTTCAAACACAGAGGCCAGGATGTCACAGGCCCCTCTCGCTTGTCATGTGGTTGCTTATGATGGTGTATCAGTCTGTCTTTCTTGCTGGCAATCTTTCAGAAGCATCAGATAGTGTGAAGACCACAAGCTTAAGAGATAGACATATCTCAGTCAGACCACATGAATCTCTAGAGCTTTGGGCATATTATTAGAGCTCTAAGAATCCACTTTATTCACCCAGGATGACACGAAAATGATATCATAATTATAATTTCAGGATTCTCTTGGACACTGAATGTGATGGTGCCTACTCCAGGAATCATGCAGCTGTTAGCTAGTCCCCCATTTTAACCATTTAACAACCAGCATGCCCAGTGCCACCCAGGCTCCAGAGTCTTCTGTGGTAGTGAACATCACCCACATCCTCATGTTTTGTAACTGGTTTGGGGTAATGTGGGAATTTCACTTATCTTTGAGGGCTTGAGTACCTGAGTTTTCCATCTAAGGAAGAGGCAGGATCCTATACTGTAAGTTTTGAGAGTATCCAACTATAACTTTTGCTACAGTAATACCTCCAGTCCAGCTCTGGTCTTTAAGAGATGTATGAGTTAATACAGTGCAGCTTTCAAGACTTTGTATATGAACTTATTGGCGCCTCCTTCGAAGTTTTGATCACCTTGTTATATCCTCGGGTTAGTAAGCTCATGAATGTATGAATTATCAACTCCATTATGCCTAAATTGATTTTTTTTGCTGATTTTAAATGGTGCTTTGGATTCCAATACATCTATGGAATCTGCTCTGTGTTTATTAAAGGTTTACAAACTGCAAAGCACCGTGACAACGATTTTCATCATATATCTGAGATTTCCCAATTCTACTGTGTCAGTTTTTAGTGGTGGTCCAGGTTCAAGGCTATCTTGGGATACACAAAGACTATATATCATCTATCTATCTATCTATCTATCTATCTATCTATCTATCTATCTATCTATCGATCTACTATCATCTATTACCTATCTTTCTGCTTATCTATTCTCTCCCTCTCCCACTCTTTTTTTCTTTGACTCCAATATATAGCACAGGTTAAGATCAAATCATCATACCAAAATATAGGTTGATTTTAAATAGTATTTAGACTTCATTTGTTTTAATTTTTTACATTTACTTTTTGTGTGTGACGTGTGTGTGTGAACATGGTATGCCTTTCTTGATCCGCGATTACGGATCTGAGGATCATACTCATGTTTGGCAGCATACGCCTTTCCTCACTGAGTCATCTCGCTGACTCTTCAGTTGTCTGAACAGATGAACGCAGATTCCTCAAGTTTGCCTTCCTCCACACCTGTTCACTTTTCACACCGACGACGGCCATTTTCAGATCACCCATTCTCATCTCTTTTGTCATCTTTCTGCCACTCAGTTCTCAGCCATACGGGACCACCTGCCACTCCCTGAGCATCTTGTTCACTTCTCTGCCTTTGGCGTTCTGCTCAGTGATTCCTTGAGCAAATATTCTTATAAGGTCTTAGGGGTTCACTGTTCTTATAGCACTGAAGAAGATAGAGAGTCCTCAAGCTAGAAATGATCTTATGGCCATTGAATTTCTCTTATGCTTGGTAGGAGACAATCTTGTGACCCAAAGAAAATCAATGGTTTTCTTGAAGTTACATAGCTAGTTAATAACAATCTTAAGTTGAGATTTTAACTCTCAGACCAATGTACTTTATATTACACATCTTTCTTTTTTTTCTCTCACATCTTTCTTAAAATACCAGTTGGGCACCTATTATGTGCTAGACACTGGCATTTATTTGTCCTATAAATATTCATCATAATCTCATATACCTGCCATGTCATATTCACGACACTTGCTTATTCTACTTAGATTTTTCTTTTAAAACATATCCTGTTTGGTATAATTAAATAATGCTCAATATTCATGTACTTACAAGAATTGTGTTTTCTCTTCTAATCATTCTACTATCTACAACATGCACATCTTCCTTATCCCATCCACCTAGCCTGACTTCCAGGAGGAGGGGTTCTTCCTGCCAGAGAGTCTAGCCATCTCCTCCCTGAAGTTCCTTCTGTCAGCAGAGCTGGGACCTCTGCCCACTCCTTTGTCTGAGTGCTGGTGTTGAGTCGCTTCACTGTGATTCCTTGAATTGCCAGGAAGAGTCTTTATGATTGAACTTCAGCTATTTTGTCCTGAAACTCATTTTCCTGCAGTTTGCACTCCACAATTTTGCCTTGGGAAAACATTGCAAGATATGACTTAATATAATGCTTTGTTAGGGTTTACAAAGTATGTGCTTTGGCCAGGATACTCATTTAATTTTCCTTCTTCCAGAATCATGCAACCAAAATCATTCTCCTCTAGCTCAAAGAGCATCAGAGAAGTCCTACTAAATACATGGATAAAATACGTGGAGGGAACCCATGGGGCAATGTACTATCTCTTCTCGTCCCTCCTCACTTAATTTGCCGTGATCACTAGAGAGAGTTCTTTCTGAAGGTAAGAGTGACCCTCAAATCTGTTTCACAACTAAGCATCTGAAGCACTGAGTTAAGCAACACAAGCAAAGCCCTCATCCCTTTCAACATTTCCTCTTTCGCTGTGTGTGGTCCAGTCACCCTCAGCACATCAGCCATGCCAGATTAGAGAAAGAAAAATAGTGACGAAGTACTACATGTCATTAGATCAGATATGGACCAATAAATAGAAAAATCGGCAAATTCAGTGTCTCTAGATTCTAACACTGGAGCCTATCATGTTGTTGAAGACAGAGGGTTTTTTGTTTGTTTGTTTGTTTGTTTTAATTAAAATCACTAGGAGGTGAAGGGAAATGCCCATCACTTTCCAAACTTGTATCATCTGTGCATTCTTTTAGTGAATCAAAAATGAAATGCTGAAAAAAAAAGAAAAAGAAATGGAATGCTGATGTAACTAGAGGGTATATTGTTTATTTGACTGTCACTATCCTTTTGCTTCTGGAAAGATCCATGTCTTTAATAATGTCTTCTGCCCTCGGCACTAGTTAAACTTGGTTTTTGCTCACACTTGTCCTTATGATTTTTCCTCTCTTCCTCCCACCTGATGCTCACATCCCATGTCAGACTAGTCTCTGTGTGCTGAGGATCCCACAATGTTCAAATGTGCTTCTGCCAGTACAGGAGACAAAGAGTCTACTTTTCAAAAGACTTGGTACAATTGACAAAGGTTGATGAACGACAAAAAGAGAATGAATAAATGAATTCAAAAGGGAATTATACTAACAGATTCTGTATTTATTTAAAGAGATTTTAGTTTGTAGAACTGTAGGCTACCAAATTAGAAGTATTAGATAAAATACATACATACACAAGACTGACTCAGGAAAAATCTTCAAATAGCCATATAACTATTAAAGGAATCAGAGCAATTCCTGAGAATAGAGTCCTTTTATAAAGGAAAATTAGAGACTGGGGAGCCAATCAAAGTGAAAGTGCAGAGCAAGCAAGAGGACCTGAGTTCATATCACCAGAGTCCATGGAAAGGTATGGCGACTCGCCTGTACTGCCAGTCTTAGAAGTTGGGGATCTCTAAAGGCTCTGAGAGTTGCCATTTTGTAAGCTCTATATTTGTTTGTAAGATCCTGCCTCAAAGACTATGGTGGCAGAGAAGCGGGGAAAGATTTCCAATATTCATCCCAGGCCTCTATACACACATGTGCAGCCATGTATACATTAGACTTACTGGCACACACACGCACATATATGCATTTGGACATGCACACACACTTGAACAGGCACCATATACACATACACATGCAAAGAAGAAAAGACAAAAAGGAAAAACCTTATCCCCAACAATTTTAGAAGTGAATCCCAACACAGATCCAAAGGAGAGGTAGTGATAAAACACAGGAAATATTCTCATTTTATTTCATGAGTTAAATAAAAGCTTGATGCCCAAGAAATTCAGGCACAGATGAAAAATAGAATATTATATAACATTTCCAGTTATTGGGAAAGATATAAAAGTGTTAAATTAAAAAAAAATTAGTGACTGGAACTGAGCAATACATTATCAATAAATAAGTGATTTTTATTGAGTTATTATTATCTGATCTGGATGCTTTCTAAGATGCAACTAAGTAAAACACTTTTAAATATATGAATGCCATTTACAGTATTGAAGACTGAAGTAAACAAAAATATAAACATCTTGATAAATGTAGAGAAAATACCTGAATACATCCTCCAAATTGCTCACGATAAGCATCTATAGTTGAGAAGACAATGTCCTAAACCTGAAAATGACCTATAGAAAATGTAAGACAGATTGGCCAAGGACTCACAATATTATTTTGATTAAAAATCCAGAACAAAAATAAAATTGTCTGATTTCAAGGCTTTCATGCAAAAAGTCAAACAACAACAAAAGGCAAGAGAAGGTGCAAGAATTTTATGAAGAGGGAAAATTTTATAATTTGCACATGGTAGAAAATTTTCCATAAATAAAAGTCATTGTTATATCTCAGGCAAATTTAAGGTTCTGAGACTCTCAATGGCATCCTAGTTGAAGAGAAGGTGGAGAGTTCATGCCTGTTGCATCTCAGCAGTTGCTAGGCTCAGTGTGAAGCTGTTTTTTCTAAACAATCCCCATCGTAATAATTATCGTTGTACCATTCATCAGGTGCCATCTTCCCTGCCCAGAACAGGACAAATGTTTACAGTTAATTCCTCTAATCCTTACACAAAATTCAAAGGTTCCTTTGGGGTTATTAACCGCTGTTTTGCCGAGGAGAAACTGGGATTTATGGGAGACAGCTGGAACTGGAATGCTATGGAGGGTCCTTTGGACTCGGAGCCCAGGAACTTTGCAAGGCAGCTTCCCTAAAGTATGGATCGTTCGTTCTGCTGCTCTCTGGAATACTAAGTAAACGGAGTGCTTCACTTGGAGGTTAGGTCAAAACTTTATGTCATAAAAGGAGTAACTCTTCTTAAAAACTGGAAGTCGGAGCCCTTGAAGCAGTTACCGATATCCCCAGAGTTTCTGGTCTCTTGTTTTCTTCTTGAGCCCAGAAGGGACTTCCCAAGGAATTTGTGCTGGTCAAACACCACAGGGGACTAGAAACACTAGTAGGAATTTATTACCTTGGAGTTCTGGAGGAAGTTCAAGATCAATGTGTCTGCATTTTGGTTCTTCTGAGGGCTGTGCCCTTGGTTTACAGATGATCGTCTTCTTGCTATGTCCTCTCACACGGCTATCTTTGGTCCATGTGTGTCTTTGTAAGAGGATGCCGGATGTACACCTAGGCTGCACATCCGGCACAGGTCAGGTGTTGTTCTGTCTTGTCAACTTTACGTAGACTAGAGTTACCCAGAAAGAGTAAACTTCGATTGAGAAACACCCTCCATCCGATTGGCATACAGGGGCTTTTTCTTGATTGTCGATTGATGTGAGAGGGCTTTGCCCACTGTGGGTGATGTGAACCCTGGGCCTGTGGTTCTGGGAGGTATGAGTACATGAGTCTGGGGGAAGCCAGTAAGCAGCATTTCCCACGACTCCTGCCTCTGCTCTGCTTGAGTTCCTGCCCTCTCTCCCTTCGGTGCTGGACTGTGGTCTGACGCTGAACTGAGTAATTGCTTTCTTCCCCAACTAAAACGGGCCTGCTTTAGTTTTGGTCAGTGTTTTATCTCATAGCAGAAACCTCACCAAAACAGGCCCATTTTAAGGATGTTGCTTTAAGTTAATTATTTCTGTAAAGGACCCATCTCCAAATACAGCCACATTCTCGGAGTCTAGGGCTTGGGACTTAAAAATAGGACTCTCGGAAGGCCATTTAGCTCTCATATTGCTCCAGGACATAATTGTGTATCTTTACAGCTGCAGAGAAGATGGATACTTTTAGTGTATGCGTAGTGAGTTCTCAAGGCTAATGCTTTTAGGGCAGAGGACAGCAGCGGGCAGCCCCACAGTTAGTGGGCAGCCCTACTGGGTGTCACTAGCATTGACACAAGGGGGGCTACCACAGTGTTTGCAGGGTTAGGAAACTCACTGGAGTCATGGGTGAGAGGGCAAGTGCCCCTCAGCTGGCCCGTAAGAAACGTGACAGAAACAAACAGGCCATCCCTCCTATTTTCCCTCCATCTTTCAAGTCCTTGCCAAGGCTTGCTGAGTGGGAGTTCCAGGACTCCCCCTCTCCTGGCCACACATTTACCAATTCATCCATTTTTGGAGGACAACAGGAAGTTAGAAGCACTTTCAAATCTCAAGACAAATTTAGAAAACAACAAAACATTTTTGACATTTCAAGAGAGTATTTTTGCAGTCGTTTTTTGGCATGGCAGGGGTCATACAGAAGAGAACAAGGGGAAGGAACCTGCATGACAATGTCAGAGGACACCACCTCCTCCCCTCCTCCCTGGCCTCTCAGTCACTTCCCAGGCTCCTTTCAGAAGAGAAACAGCTTTCTCTTTAGAAAAGAAACACAGAGGCAGCTTTGAATCCATTCTGAGGACACTGTCCAAAAAATGCAAGCTACCATTTAGCTTATTGTTAATTCTTTAACCCGCTGCGTTTCAATTAACGTGTCCTGAGTCCACACACAGTACCTGCCACTTCAGAGGCTTGAGCAAGCATGCAGAGGGAAGAGAAGTTGTGATCCTTATCCACTGTGAACACTTGCCTAAATTTCCCTGTTACATAGCATTGCATTGCTTGGATGTTATATGACTTTTCTGTCTCCTTCTGGTGGACATTTGGTGTTTTCTATTTTTGCCATATGTACTGATGAACATGGTAATGGATGTCCCCTGGTGGACGAGGGCTTCTCTGGGTCTTTGGTTCTCAGGTTCTGTTTCCCAGTCAAGATGCTTAGCTTCTGCTAATCTGTCTGTGAGAATCTCTGCGGATGACATATAGGGCATGCATTTTAGGGAGCAGGTGATCCTATGCACATTATAACCACCTGGAAAGTCTTTTTTTCAAAGGCTGGCAGGTGAACCCTACCTCCCATCAATTAAGCCATAGTCTCACAGGGTGCAGCTGGGATGTATCGTGTTGTCAGAATTGAGAGCTAAGGATATCAAGTCTTTGGTTTTGGAATGTTGAAGCTTTCAATAGATGAGGATAGTCATCTCTTTGTTCATTTAAAGCTTCTTTAAGTGCTTTCAATAAACTTTTGCAACTTTCTATTTAACATCTTTGCAAAACAGCTGCTGATTTATTGTCTGGATCTGTATTTGCTTTATGATTGTAGATATCTTTAATTCTCACTGGTAGTTTATAACTATTGGTTTGTATATATAGAAATGAAATTGTTTGCTCTGTATTAGTGTTTTAATATTTTTATTATTAGTATTTGTATCATTTGTGTTTTAATAAAAATTTTCTCTATTCTTGAGAATGTCACATATGTGTACCATAAATTGTAACCATATCCATCCTCATTTCCTTCCTCAACCTCCCTCAGACTCATCCCAACATGTCCCTCTCCAAACTCAGTATCTTTTTTTTTTATAGCCCATTAAATTAGTGTTGCCCATATGTGGATGAGTGTAGGACCATCCACTGGAGCATGGGAAATCAACTGTCAATAGTTTCTTTGACAGGGACAGGGCCTGTCCTTTTTATTTCTCTTACCTCTGCTAGAATTTTGGCTGGCTTGATCTTGTGCAGTCTTGTGAACACCGGAGCTGCTGTGAGTGAATGCTATAGCCATGCCATGCCCAGAGGTCAGCATTTCACAGCCCCCTCCACCCTGCAGGTCTTACATCCCTTCCCCTCTTCTGAGCAGTTCCCTGAGCCTTGGTAGGAAATGGGATAGGGAGAGAGAGAGGGATGGAGTTCAGCGAAGTTGTCCCAATTATGGATGATTATGTAATCTCTTTGTCTCAGCATTTTGACCAAGAGTATGTATCTGCATTGACTGCTACCCACTACAAAACGAAACTTCCCTAACAAAGGTTAGGAGAAGCCCAGGTCTACAGGTATAAGCATAAATATCTGGAAGGCAATTTGGCAGCATTTAGCAAAATAACAATAACAGGTTATACCCTGGAGGGCCTATAACCTCCCAATCACAGGTTTTTGGCTGGCTTTAAAATACCAGTAATGAACTTCAAATCTAATCAGAAAGCTACCCGTCAACAGTCATGCTACCACTGCATCAGCGGACACCTTGCCTGGCAGGTCGTCATTGTGTCATGGAGGGTCCAGTGCTGGACAAGTCCACTATATGTTAACTTTAAGCTTTGAAACATATGTAAATTATTTTATTAATTCTAGTAATAGTCCATGCATTTTTTGGAATTTCAATGCAATAATATCATTCACAAATAACTGTTTTTTCCTCTAATCTTCTCTCTCTCTCCTTCCCTCCTCTTTGTGCGTATGTATGTATGTATGTATGTATGTATGTATATATGTATGTATGTATGTCTGTATGTCTGTATTTGACTTTTAGTTCTTGGTTATCATGTTGCATATCAGTGATTGGGAACATCTTGCCCGTTCTTTCTTTATAAAGATACTGATGAGTAAATGTTTCATACTTGATTCTTCATACTTGAGTGATACATTTGTGGGGTTTCGTGGTATTTTTATGGAACTACTTGTTTTTTGAGACAGGGTTTCTCTGTGTACCCCCAGCTGTGCCAGAACTCACTTTGTAGATCAGGCTGGCCTCAAACTCCCAGAGATCCACCAGCCTCCACCTCTTGAGTGCTAGGATTAAAGATGTGTGCCTCACCTGGCATGGACCTACTCTTGAGGAGGTTAAGCAAGCTCCTACTTTGCTGAAATTCTATCTTGAGTGGTTATTAATTGTATCGGTTGCTATTTCTCTTTGTGTCGAGATAAACATTCAGCTTTTTCTCCCTTAGTCCTTATTTCAGTGAGGTACATTTTATTTTTCATGTTATTTTCATGTTGTATTCCTAGAACACATACTATCTGGTCACAACTCATTATTATTAATTATTATTATTATTATTATTTAATGGTGTTCAGTTTTCTAGGTTTTGTTCAGGGCATTTTCCAGGGCTAGGTTAGCATGAGCTTTTCTTTCCTGGTACTATCTTGCTCTGAGATGGCACTGAAATTTTACTGACTTGCAAACTATTTGCATGTGCGCCAGCGGTGGTGGGTGTAATCTCTCTTTTCCTATTGTCTAAAACATTTGTTTAAGGTGGGGCCACTTACTTCTTAATGTTTGCCAGAATCCCTAAAATAGTACAGACGCCATACTTCATTTTCTTCTGCAGATTTTACTCAATTCAAACATGCATCCAAAAAATTGGTAGACTTATCCAAACTTCTGACAGTGAAATATGACCTTATTGTCTACAAAAGTGATGGGTCACACAGCTACCCCAGACCTATAAACAGTGTATGTGTCAGGTCATGTCTAAGGAACTGTCATAACTAGCCCTCCTTGGCCAGCATATAGAGCAAAAACACAAAACATGGTCAGCAGTACAGAAACCCCTGGCATGGCCCCATCCCTATCTCTCCTATCCAATGCGATTTGAACATTAGAATGATGTTGGTCTTTAACATATATTGTTAGTTTTGTTTTAAAATCAAATGTAAATAAAACTCCATAGATACACAATTAATTTGATTTGAGAATTTTTAGATTTCTTTAATGGTTACTAAATTTTTCTGACCTAATTTCTCTTAATGAGAGAGAGAGAGAGAGAGAGAGAGAGAGAGAGAGAGAGAGAGAGAGGAATGTTTCCGGGGACCTGAGCCTGTGCATGCTTTCGAAACTTCCAAACCCCTCTTCCAACATGAGTTAAAGTATTAAATATTCGAGAATACCTCCCAATCCTTCCTAAACAATTCCACCCACTGGGAACTGAGCCTTCAAATGTATGATCCTATGGGGGCAATTCTTATTCAAGTTACCATACTCCATCTTAGTGTACAATTATAGCCTAGCGTCTTTATCATTTCTGCCTTTCAGTTTGATGATATTTTTCTTTGTCTCTCTCTCTCCTGAATCAAGCCCACAGTCTACCCAAATTTATGGATTCTGATGAATAAAACATTGTCCCGCGCGACCGTCTCGCCAGCAAGAACGATGCGGCACACAAGGATCCTTCTGCAGTATGCTTTAATGCTTCTTGAGAGGGAGAGCATAAGCTTCCAGAGCGGAGACCCAGAGGCGGGGAAACCCTTCCCTTAAATAGAGGCTTCTCCTCGCCTAGGATGTGTCAGCCCCTGGTTGGCTGCAACCCATCACACGAGATGACGCCACGGGATAGGCGGGATGGGACGAGGTGGAAAAACCCTTCGCATATGCGCAATGCACCTGTTTATTATTCGGGAACACAGGATATGGGCACCATCTTGTAATGGCGAATAGCGGGCGCTGCTCCCCACAAAACATCAGCTCTCGTCCTACCTTGTTCTATAGTCTCATTGCTCAAAAATCTCATTCTCATGTCCTAGTAATAGTTTTGAGAAATATTTAAAATATTTTACCCAGATATTTATATTTTTATAGATACATTTGTATTTTCCATAGTGTCTATTTCACCATATTTTAAAAAGTAGAAATGTGAACTTTTTAAATCACTCTTCGTATTTATGTAGCATTCTGATTATTTTCCTACCATACTTTATTATTGCTGTTAAGCTTTATAGCTCTAAAGCAAAATTACTATGTGATTCATTTTGAACTCCCCAAATCAACAAGATTCTATAAGCTACATTAAATAAATGTGGGATCAGTAACTAGTGGGTCTTTGTCCTGTTACCCATGATCTTATTGTGAGGAAGTACCAGAAGAAACAGTATGATTTAAAGTATTAAATATTCGAGTATACTCAGATGAACTAGATGAAAAGCCTCTTTAAGTCTCAACTTCTCTTTTTATCTCCTGTTGGACAACTTCCTAAGCAGAAGTAAGTTAGAGGAACAAGATACTTTCTCTAGATCCTGACAGAATTATACAAAAATTTGTTTTCCACAGACTGTTCCACATTTCAAATTCTTTTCAGAAGACTATTAAAAATTGTTTGCAATTTCCAGACCACAAAAATGCTAATGCAGATAAATAATATGATGAAGGAAGTCACTGAAAGACAGATGGCACATGCTCAGAAAATTCCTTTCCATTTCCACCTCCCCTCGCCATCTAGCAGCATCTGGTCATATAAATTCCAGTAATGTGGGCTTTCTAAATTTTCCATATTTAATCAATTAAAGAGTGAAATCTCAACATCTATATGACAGCTGGTGAAAAAATGAAAATTTATTCACGACATTAAAGGGAAACCCACATCTTGACATCATCTATAATGAACTATGCCACTCAAAAATTGGGGTACCAGTCTCACCCTATGATTTAGGCACATGTTAGACTTAACACAAATACCACCCATAGATGCTGCGCTGGTTGGCTTTTGTCAACCTCACAAAAATGATAGTCACCCAGCAAGAGGCAGCCTCAACTGAGGGTGCATCTGTGAATCTGTGGGCACATCAGTGGGGCATTTTCTTGATTAATAATTGATGTGGGATGGCCCAGCCCGCTGGGAGTAGCACCACCCCAGATAGATTATTCTGAACTAAGAAGGGTATTTGAGCAAGCTATGGAGGAGAAAGCCAATAATCTGTGTTCTTCTGTGGCTTCTGCTTCAGTTCCTTCCCCCTGGTTCTTGTCTTGAGTACCTGTCCAAACTGCTCTCAGTGGTAAGGCATTACCTGGAAACATAAGATCAAAATAAACCCCTTCCTCTCCCAGCTGCTTTGGTCATGGTGTTTATCACAGCAGCAGAGAAAGCAGCTTGCCCAGGGTCCTTGGCACATACAGCCCAGCGCTGCACCCTCAGCCTGGCATTTTCTGCACCCACGTCTCTTCCATCTCTGCAACTTATTAGCTGAGACCAGTTCATAAAATGTGTGCGCTTCTTCCTCAGGTTCTCCGTTAACTTCCCAGCTCCTCTCCCATCTTTCTGTCTTGGGTATTTCCTCTCCCACCCCCTATCCTCTGCACCAGGCATTTGATGTTGACATTATGTGAGGCTTTATAGTGTTTTCATAAACCACTTCACTGGCTGCCATTCTGGAATTAATTCCAAATTGTTGTCTGTAGCAGCAAGGAACCACTTGTTCATCCTGGCCGCCCTGACCCAAAATAATCACACAGAAACTGTATTGGTTAAATCACTGATTGGTCCATTACCTCTAGCTTCTTATTGACTAACTCTTACATCTTAATTTAACCCATTTCTAATAATCTGTTGTTTTTGATGTTTGCTATTAAAATTTCAATAATTATGTCTTAGAATGGAAAAAGAAAATAGGCTGCCTGTTTCAAATCTAGTTGGTTTCCCTATTGAGAAGAGCAAACTAAAACTAAACTAAACTAAACAAAAGCCAAAAAATATCTTAAAGAGAATTTCTCTGATATCTGAAGGCTATCTTTGTGAGAGTTCATTTACTATCGTCACTAATGTTGATAGAAGGCCAAGGTCAGGCAGAAAGAGGTCACACACACACTCACACATTCGTACTGAGCCTGACCAGTGGAAGAAGTCAGTGGAGGAAGCTCCACACCCAGGAGGCCCACACACCCAGGGGTTAGTTCATGGGCAGCACAAGTCGGACTCCATGAGTTAAGACAAGATGACGACACAGAGTTGGTGGATAGGGAAGACTTGGATCTGGGAGGAACTGGGGTTGAATCTGATCAAAATACCCTGTTTTAATTTCTCAAAGAATTAATTAGAAAAAGAAAAAGAAGACCAACTCCAATCTTCATTCAGTGTGGCTTCTGTTAGCATCTTCTTCCTATAAGGAATTAAAGGCAGAATAAGAAGAGCCAGACGCTCTTTCAAGACACTCTTCTACCCTCCTTCATATTTCCCAACCTCTTTAGCCCAGAAGACTCTAATGTCCTTCAATGAGACACAATTTGGTGCGATATTAACTACTGATAAGGTTTTCAGTGTCGTGCCATTGCCCACTTGGAGTGTGGCTACATTGTCACAAACAGAGACTTGACTGGGAAGGATGGAAGATCTGGAGGACTTTAGGACTGTTTCAGGATGTCACCGGGTGAAGGAAATGCATGATTTTGTTTCTCCTGAGAGTCCCAAATATCAACCTGAATTGAACTTGAGTACCTCTTAAGCCAGCTGTCAGAAGGAGGTAAACCATGTTTGTCTTCAGTGATTCCTCAGGTCTGAGTGTAATATTCTGTACCATATGAAAAATGAGACATTAAAAACATCTTAAGTGGCTGTTTTTAGATTCATGGGACATTCTCGGTATCTAAGAACAGGCTTTGTTTTCGTCGCCTCTGGGAACCACAATGGACATGCCGTACTGTCTACCTCCAACAGGAAAAAACTACTTCTTGACACATGCAATTTAACAATAATAGACGGGCATTCATGTCTGAGTCCTAGACCTGGAATTTCCTGCACTAGGGGTATCCCATGTTAGAAATATTGCTGGTCTGGCAGAGTGAGGACTGGATGGGAAACAACACCCTGACAGGTTCTCTGGGATAGCCTGAAAGTCAGCATCTCAATTCTGTGGCTAGACTGAATTGGGGAGAGCCAGCATTGTTGGTGGATACTTATAGCTCCTCTAGGGAAGGACTTGTGAGATGGTTGTGTACATCTTAATGCTTCTGGCAAGGAAACTGGCAAGGAAAAAGAACCTAGACAATGATTTGTAATAATCCATCCCACTATGAATTAAATATTAACCTATGATCCCAGTCACCAATGAACTCAGTCAATGCATGCCTGTAATGCCATGTGTCTGTGCTGGGGCTGACAATAAGGCAAAGCACTGAGGTTTCACAGAAGATAAGCTGGCGGGTTGAAGCTCCCCACTTCCTTTACTGCTCATCATATTCAAGACTATCTCTTAAAGAGAGCTGCGGACCGACCTACTGAGAGAAAGGAGAGCTGAGCTCGCCAGCTTTCACCGCAGTGGGAAGCCCCCACCTTTAGCACATGGGCTTTTCAGAGTTAACTGGATGATACAATGTATCACCTAACTGGCGCCGAGGGAATGCTGATAATTATTCTGAGGCGGTAGGTGTGAACTGGGAGGGTACTCCATTTATATGCAGTCTCTCAGTCTAAACTCGGTGACCTTTATTTAGTCAGTAATGCACCTTACATACTTTGGTGGCCTCATCAGAAAGAAAAATTCCAGTTTATCCACTTTCCTTCCCAACAATAGTCTTTGTTCCGAAGAGACTGAGAGAGATGCTATTGTTCACCTGCCTCTAGGTTTTTACAGCCCCATACTTCCCTGCTGGTCCAGAACTATCTGAAGTCTGCAAATATGACCCATATCCACCCAACCAAAGCCATCTCTTTCGGATGACGCTTCCCTGACCAGACCCTGTATTAAATGTCAGCACGGGAAAGAACTGGGCGCGCGGCTCTGCATCTGTGTTTGTGATAAAACGCTGAAGATTTTTCTCCTTGTGTCATTTAGTGGCATGTAAAAGAGCCCACATGACTTCTCTAGAATGTTTGTTTCCTTTGCAGGAAACAAAGAGCTTCTCTTTGTCGGATGAAGATCCTTGTGGCCTTCCTGTTCAGCCTTTTCTTGTGTCTTGTGTTCGGTCTTAAAACTGGTCCCTGAGAAGAAGCAGTCATGTTCTGCTCATTTGCATATTTCTCTCTCATTTTATCTTTTTGGATTTAATGTTCCCTCCATTGCCAAAGTTTTAATTTGGACCTGATGATCCCAGTTGTGTGTATCTGACTCCCAAACCTGTGCCATTCTCATTTTGTCTGACTGTTCCTCACGTTCTGTCTTCTGGGAACATGGCTGTATCCTCTAATATTTTTGTGTGTGTCCACACTGTTCCTACACCCGAGTATCTGAAGAAAATGGTAAGGTCTAGAACAAAAAGATAACTCAGCACTTGAGCGCTTCCTTGCTGTCTATGCTCTGGCCTGGTGCTTCGGCCATATTCTTCAAACCTTTGCTTAAAAATTCACTGCTTGAATGAGTAGAAACTCATTTTTTTGGGGGGAGGGAATGGTACAGAAGTGGGGTCGAAAGGGCAGGAATTAGACAAACCACACACTGGCACAGGACTGCTAAAGCCATCTGCTTGTCTTCAGACACCCCCTAAAGCATTTGCCACCCTGCCCCCACCTCCCAAAGCCAAAATCCTGGGCATATACCCTAGGAAGTCAGATCTCAGGAATGTTCCTCATGTTAACCGTCCTATAATCCTCTTGGGCTGGGCAGAGAGGAGAAATATTCCCAAATATGACAGTGCATTTGAGGCTTGAATATTTTTGTGAAGTCAGGGGATGAAAATGTATAAAGAGAAAATAAGAAAATATTCACAAGTTTTATTCCTCACCCTGGCTCCTCTTTCCCTCATCTTCTTCTTTTTTTCATTTCTCGTGTACATTTTGTGGCCTCTCGGCTCTAATTCAGGCACATTGCAGAGTGGCGGTGGAAAAGGATTGTGGTTAGCTAGGCTAACCCGAACGGCAACAAAGGAACTGAATGCCCACTTGGCAGCAGCCCAGATGTTTCCCAGCGAACACTGGCCTGCTTATGGCACAAAAGCCTGTGCAAAGGGGCCTGAGTGTGTGGTTAGACCTATTTATTTTTCAGCACAGGAGGAATTAAAAACAGGAACCTGAATTACTACCAAGAGGCAATTCTGAGTTAATTAATCCAGTGAGGGAATGCCATAGGATCGGCACAGTCTGTCTGAACCCAGAGCTTGAGAGAAGGCCCATGGTCTTCCTGCTCTTTCCCGGTCCCTGGGGAGCTGTTTGCTGGTTTAGCAAACCTGGTTGCATGGATGTAGACTGTCCACCTTCTTACCTGTCCTGGAGTTGTACAGTCACTGGTAGCTAGCAGGCAGTTATAGAGGGATAATGACAGAAAAAAAATGGAAAACAAAATCTTACCAAGGATGACGATTTGCGACAGAGCCACACTATTTACCATACAGAGAAGAGTTGGCAAGTTTACTAAAAACAGAGATTTCAGCTGACTTAAAGCCAACACAGCCTGGCACACTGAAATCAATATATGAGCAAAAGACTATTTTAATCTCTTTGCTCTTGGACTGTTCTTTTGGAGATCCATGCCTAACAATACATTTACCAAAGTTTCAAAAATCTCCGTGAGGGAGTATTTATAATAACCTCAGTTACTTTTTATACTTTAGGCAGGTTTTTCATTTTCCTTTAGCTTCTCACTGCTGTAATGTACAACCTGTGCTCTGCTGTGTCCTCTGTGAAGCAAGATGTGTGTGTGTGTCCTCTCCTCCAATGGTTATCTCCTAAGGAAGGATCATCTCCTGGGAACAAAGTACAAATATCAGTGTCTGGAGGCGGCAATCTCAGAACCTAGTCACCCCCTCCGTGTTCAAGCTTTGTCAGCATCCCAGTGACAGTTTTCATTGTTACTTTTTTCTTTCTGGTTTGAATCTCATACAGAATCACATGACATGCAATTATAATGTCTCGTTGGTCTTTTATTGTGAAACAGTTCCTCAGTCTTTGCCCATCTTGACACGATCAGAGTTGTGGCTACCTAGCCAATGTCGCTCAATCTGGGTTTATCTGACATTATGTCTGGATTAGATTCAGGTTATACACTTTCTGCCTAGATGCTCAGCACACCAGGAGGCACATGACATCGCTGTGACCCGTGTGACCCGTTGCCGCTGCTGGTGCTGTTAACTGTGACCGTGAGTTTAAGGTGACGGCTGCTGGCTTCTTCTGTTCTCTCATCTCTTTATCTAGACCATAGTTTTTTAGTTGGAATTTACCTTCAGGAAAATTCCTATTGTCTATCTGTCTGTCAGCCTGATATCTGTATGTATGTCAGTATGTATCTCTATTAATCTATGTACCTACTATGAAATCATTAATTTTAATTCATTCAGGTCATAATCCATTCAGCATGATTGCTTGTTTTGGGGTTCCAACTGTACTAAATGTGGCCAGTGCTGTCTCCTTCAAGCTGTCTCCTCTGACCTCTGCCTGTCACTTTGACCTCTGACCTTTGCCTGTCACTTTGAATACCATTTATCCATTTTAGACCCTGAGGTGGCACATCAACATATTTCCCTTGCAGAATTCCAGCATGGAGACGGATGAGAGTGAAGGGTGACCCACTCCACAGTGGTATATAAACACGGTATATAAATCTTGTCTCTAGCAATAAAACCTGCATCATCACAACCACAAAAGTATAGCTTAATAATGATCGTATGGAATCACATTTGGAATTAGCTTTGATCCTTGTCAGAATGTGGATGATGACTATTTTCTCCTAATCTTAAGTTCAGCTTTTCATCTAAGCAAAATACTTTACCATACAAATGTGTTAAAATGTGATGAAGTTTAATAAGTTGATTTTTCCTTTATGGATAATGCTTTTGCTGGCATGTTTGAGAATTTCTTACCTAGGTTTATCTAGGTGTAGATGACTTTGCTTTCTTTAAACCTTTTACAATAAAAAAGATCTTATCTTAAGGTGTGTGTGTGTGTGTGTGTGTGTGTGTGTGTGTGTGTGTGTCTGTGCGTGCTTGCGCACAAGTGGCTGTGGAGGCCAGAAGAGGGTATCTGATTTCCTGGAGCTAGAGTTACACGCAGTTGGGATCTGAAATTGTCAGTGTTGGGAACTAAGAACTCTGGTCTTTTAGAAGAGCAGCAAAAGGGGCCTTTAAACTCTAAGCCACTGGTCTCTCCAGTCTTACTTCTCCCTCCCTCCCTTCCCTTCCCTACCTCTATCTTCCTTCCTTCCTTCCTTCCTCTCTCTCTCTCTCTCTCTCTCTCTCTCTCTCTTTCTTTCTTTCTTTCTCTATGTAGCCCAGATTGGCTTGAATGCTGGGATTACAGGCATGTGCTACCTGTCTATAGAATTCCATCTAATAAACATTTTAAATGATTCGCTATTCACCATTGAAACTTTGAAGAACCTAAATTCCTCACTGTACCCTAAGCATGGCCATTTTGACAGGGTTGGAGGAATTCTGTGAAATTGGAGAATTGGAACACGGAAGAGAAGTGATGTGCAGAGATTGAGTGCCCGCTGCTGCCTGTGTGGTGGGTAGATGGCCCACGAGGCCTGTGATTGACTTGTGGAGCATACCTGCTTCTGAGTGTCAGTGGTCCTGCAGTAACTGGAAGTCTCATCAGTCAGTGACCTTGTCATCTGCAGTTAGGCTGGGTGCACGTTTTTAGATGCTGCCTTAGCTCGGATGCTATGGGTCTCGTGCTTTCATCTCTTTGCCTTTTCTCCTGCCATTGGGATCCTCAGGGGTTGGGGGTGTGGTTAGCTTATCAGACACCATTGTCATGGAATAAATCACTCAGTATGTGGAGCAGAGCTCTTTGCTTTTCTTTGCTCTTTATTTGTGATTGACATCTATCACAGGAAGTCTGATGGGTCCAGTTAGTGCATCCCTGAGAAAAGTGATGGACCACAGAGTCAGAACTGGTATGGTTTACCTCCCTGATTCAACAGGCTCCTTCCCATGTGGGTGGTAAATGGGAGAGATTAAATCAGAGAGCTTTAGGCAGATGGGAACTCTCAGCTTATAAGAAAAGGTGGTTTCTGAGTAGAAAATTGAGTGAGCTTTACTTTTTTTTTTTTAAATTTATTTCAAGGCAATTAGAATGTTATGGGGTTTATAAAAACAAAAATATGCTTTGAGAATTACTCATTTGATGTTTTTGATTTAGAGGTTTGGCATCCCTTTCCAGGAGTGAGTAATTTCTTTTGTGGTGAATGTCTATGTGCAGACAGCATAACAATCAGAGTAATCCAAGGACTGCCGTCGAAGTGTGCCTGGGAAGAGCTGCACAAGGCCACTTCAGAAACCACGGCTCAGCAACAGCCGTGTCAAAAACCTTACTGAAAGGCTTAGGATCTAAGTTAGAATATCAAAGGACAAGATCAGGGTGTATACGCATGTGTGTGTGTGTGTGTGTGTGTGAGAGAGAGAGAGAGACAGAGAGAGAGAGACAGAGAGAGAGAGACAGAGACAGAGACAGAGAGACAGAGATAGAGGAATAGAGTTGGAGGGACAGAGACTGAGGGACAGGGAATGAGAGCCTGAGAGAGAGATCAAGAAAAAACAAAAAAAAGAAACAAAATCATCAGTTCTGAGTTAAGTTAAAAAGCAGGAAACCAAAGCACAATTATGAGTCAAAATAAAGGTCATTTATACTGTGTCAGAGCATTGCTGACTCTAACTACTTCCCAGAGGTGTGGCCCAGGTGCTATGTCAGAGGAACTAGGCATAGAGAGAAGTAAGATTGACTATAGTGGTGCAGTATGGTACTTCAGGGTTAGAGAGTCCTGACTTCCTGGTTAGATCATGAAATCTACCAGAGTCTAGGATATTTATTCTGTGTGTTTCACTGACTGTCACCTTCACAGTCATCACGTTGTCTGAAGGGTCTCAAAATAATTTAAAGATAAACATCAATTTAAATGTTCTGTTAATCTCAAAGATGGGAGAAGAAAGACCCCTGACCTACAGCATCATGGTCAAATTAATTCAAGTAAGCTATTAATTAAAGCAAGCTTTTTAATTCATGTACACAGGACTGCCTTCCCCTAAAGCAGGGTTCAAGGGTTCAGCATTGGATATGAAGACAAGGGTTTTATAGCTTAGTGGTATGGGATTTCCAAATGGTGGATTTGGTGGGCAAAATAGTCGGGGTTACAGGAGCAGGACATAAACATAACAAGTCATTCCCAATGATCTCCTAAAAAAGAAATGATTTCAAGATGGTTGTAACAACAGGTGGTTATAACGAGATAGCCGTAACAACCTTTTTGAAACAAAGGTAGGGTTGAAAGATGGTTATTAACTTTTTGAAACAAAGACATGGTCGCCGTTCCTGGAAGAGATAGGACAGAAGCATTTGTAGTTAAGGCTATAGGTGAGGTATAGCCCAGTCCTTGAGAAACAGAGGTTCAAACATAAACAGGAATGAACCTAGGTTGTCTTTGCTATAAGATGGCTTTTAAGCCTAAGATGGAGGTAGGCTGGTTCTTCAGTTCATCTTCCTAATTCATCCTGTTCCAAGTAGAGACTAAAGCTGTGCTACTTGAGGAATAAATAGTTCAGTGGACTGAGTACTGTGTCCATCCTCAGCTCAGTTAGCCCAGCAATGAGGATATTCTCTTAGGATAAGGCTTTTGCATTTCCTAAGATGTTTTCACTTATAGTATCCTGTTACGTCCTAAAGACAGGCTTGTGTCAGGGAGATGATATTATTTTGCAGTAAAAAAGAACCCAAGTGCAGAGATGTCAAATTACTTGCCCAGAGCTACAGAACCAGAAATCGCTAAGCTGGACTTCAGTCCAAGCTCAATATTCGTCCAGCACAGTTTGAGCCCAGATGCCGCCAACCTAAAATGCCATTCATGGTTCTGCATATTGTTTAATTTCCTATAACAATTATGCCAACAGAAGAATGCCAGTCTCCAGGATAACAACCACACACCATATCCACATTCTCTTCTGTGCTGGAGTTCTACAATAAATTACTTTTATTCTGTTACAGCTTTTCCAGAGGGTCTAGAGGAACATATTTTGGAAGATTATTCTCAGGTGTTTTAGGTTGATGCTAAGTGCTAAGTTTTGGTTACAGATGTGTAACAATTGCTCTTATACGAATCTTTAAAAGCAGTGGGCTTTAGGAGGATGTCTTCTGAAATCCATTTAAGGTAGTTTCTTTTAAAGTCTGTAAGACTCTGCTTAGCTTTTTTTGTTGTTGTTAAAGTTCACTAAACTGGAATAGAGCAGCTAGGTATTTTGCCTCATTTCTGAGTTGCTGTTTTAGGTGGAAGGCACAGGGTTCAGAAAATAACAGTACAACCCAACAGGTGGCCCCAGTTTAAGAACGTTAGGGAGAACATCATTCTATTTTAAGCATTCTTTCTTTTTCCCCCCAAAACACTGAATTGGATCCACTTTTAACCAACAGAGAAGACATAAGCATGGTGTGTGTTGTTGTGGAGGGATATTTTGACACGTGTGTTCATAGAAATATATTTTGAGAGTCAAAGAGAGTTTAAGCATGATGGTCATATTAGATTAACCTTAAAAATGAAAACATAACTAGACGTAGAATGGCCTAGAACAGTAGGTTATATTGGACTTTTTTCATGTTTTGAGCCCAGACTGGTCTGAAATTCACTATGTAACCCAAGATGTTGGGTTTTGTCAAACTTGTAGATCGATGATCCTCCAGCCTCAGCCTCTGAAGTGCTGGAATGGCAGGCCTCAGTTGTCGGGTTGGCTTCTTGGTCAGCATTGCACACTCACAGCAACCCTGGACCATCGTTTTAGACTGTCCAGCAGATATGGGTAGTAAGTGCATTCATACAACGTTTATGTTTTTCTTCAAGCAGCTGATTCTGGATAAATGCTTTTCAGTGAAACAGACAGGGAGCCGTTTCCTCTGCTCAAACACCCTGTGGAGGAAGCTTTGGCGGAGTCCTTGCTAATCCGTCACCTCAGTTTTCTTAAACCATTTGTTTTTTTTAGGCATTTCTCAGAAGATGGGATTTCAGAAGGCTTCATTTTCTCTGGAGGACTGTGTGACTGTTAAACATCTCAGGCTCCTCAAAAACCATTATATCCAAGTATGAAATTCGCAGACAGAAAAGTTTAAAAAAGAGAAACCCCAACCCTAGAAACTAGAGTCTTCCAGGGTTTGACATCTGAAAAAGTGTGTGATGGCGATTTACAAATAGACGGAATGTGTGCTTTGTGCTAATCTCAGAAGGTGTGATGGCTTTTCAGGCTGTGGATTCTGCCTTGGTGTCTGTAGGGAAAGACTGTCTAGGATGGTCAGGTACCCCCATCTCAAAACGCTGGCTGTATCACCCTTAGGGTCTGCTTTTTGGACATCAAAAATGCAGAAGGACTTGAGAGGACATTGAAGACAAAAAACCAGGTTTGTTAGTGCCCAAATTTTAACCCAAACTGTAGGTCAGTGAGGGCATTAGAATGTGACAAAAGATATTATCCTTTTGATCAACATGGTACATCAGAGCTGGAGACTCTCCTTGCCATTTCTGAGAGATGGGCTCTTATTATACACTAAGCCACTGTCCACTTGATCTTGGACTTTCTATACTACAGAACTATGAGAATGGTCTGTTGCTTATAGATGACCCTGGCTCAGATATTTTATTACATCAGCATGATAGAGCAGGAGGGTAAAGGATGATGGAGTAGGAGGGTAAGGGATGATGGAGTAGGAGGGTAAGGGATGATGGAGTGGGAGGGTAAGGGATGATGGTGTATTTGGCTTCAGAAGATGATGTTGAGTTCCAAATGATGGTGGCCCACTTCAGAAAAAGTGTCCACCTTTTAATCGGAGAGTATGGAAAGTGAATAAAAGAAGACAGGAGGGATGGTAAGAAGTATTGGAGGCGGTACCTCAGAGCAGGCTTGGAGATGGAGACACTCTTTTGGTGGCATCAATCAAGTCGCTTTAATGGGCTGTCACATTAAGTTTTTTCAGACAGGAAAATAAGACACCAAAAGGAGTAGCCAGTGCAGGACCACCTTAGGGATAACTTACATCCTTCTCCTGGTGGCTGGGTCTGGACTTGATCTTGCTGCTTGACTTCTTGGTCCCATGTGTCTGAGTTGAGTGCTTTGCCTGGCTGCTCACTTTGGGCTCAGTCTATCCCATCCCTGCCTTCTGATGTGATGCAGTTCTTCAGCTCAGAGCTCAGGTGTACCCACAAGCAGGTCAACCCCAGCTGGCGCCTTCGAGCCTTTTCTTCCTAGTCCCTATTCCAGAGTTACATTGATAAGAATAGAATACTTTGTTTCAGTTTAGTTTAGGACTTTAGGTGGAGTGAACAGTGCCAATTCCAGAGATGTGTACTTCACCACAGTCTGAAGAGTTCTGCTTTCTTTTTACACCTGACCAGACAGATGGCTTGGATCCAAATGCTGGGGCTCAGTTGCGGTCATGGTCATCCTTCCTTGCCGCCTCTCCCTCCACTGATGCTCATGTCTGTCATACTCTATTCTTACTTTGTGTATCTTATCCCCACTGACCTCTAACCAAGGCATTGGCATACTTTCCACGTGAAGTTAAAAGGTGAAATTGAAGATTCTTGTCTATGAACTTCTGGACACAGAACATTGAGTCATAACTGGGATAGCACGAACAGGCCTGTGCTGTTTTCCTTCCTTTTTTCTATAGTTCTTTCAGCGGGTTGGACTTGTACTTCCTTTGGGTGATGCCGATCCCCACCCCAGCACTCTCACTAGTGCGGACTTTTGCAATTTTGTGTCCATTTATTTTTACTTCTGTTATCATCTGAAAGTTCCTAAATGCCTGTCATTTGGAAAACTAGCTGCCTTGAAACAAAAGGTCACCTTTCCAGAATGGAAACAAAGGAAACCGAAATGGAAATAAGAACAAGTAGGTTTGATTTTCTGAGAAACAAGATTATTAGTTATTGTTAGTTTGGGGCTTTTTAAAGAAACATTCCAGACATCTACAGTAACCTGAAAATGGAACAGGAAAGTTCATCTGCCAATTTTGTTCACAAGCAATTATTTTTGAGAAGTAAACATTTACGAATCAAAGTTTAAAATGCAGGAGGCTTTGGCATGTAAACCTCACATTGTATCCCTGTTTTCTCATTTGCTGCCTGCTCTACTTATCTGTCATGCACTTCTGCTGAGGTGCTGTATGTGACGTGCACACCCATGCACACACAGATGCACATATACACCTCTTCCTTCAGATAACAGTGAATTGTTTAATCTTCTGGTACAGGTATGGTGGTGTAGACCTGCAATCCCCACACTCCGAGGGCTGAGACAGGAGGATTATCACCCAGTCAAGGCCAAGCTGTGCTGCACAATAAATACCCAGCAAGTTTGGGCTACGTCATAGCAAGCCCCTATTTAGTCCCTAAAATCCAAAGGAACATGGTGATGTGTTTTTTCCTGTTCAGTGTCTTAGAGGCTCTCCTGTTGACAGAGTGCCACATTACTTTTGAAAGCTATGAAGCATTCCATTGTTTAAATTGTGGGGTTTATTTAGCCAATTATTAAGAAATAAAATGCAATTTTAAGGAAATAAACAATTATTTTCAATAGACCTATTAAAACTTTATCACTTAATAAGATGTAGGCAGAGGCTGCTTGTTCATTTCCCAGCCACCCAGCCACGAATAATCACACAGAAACTGTATTAATTAAAACATTGCTTAGCCAATAGCTTAAGTATATTCCTTGCTAGCTCTTACATCTTAAATTAACCCATTTCTATTATTTTATGTTATACCACGAGGTTGTGGCCTACTGGTAAAGTTCCAGTGTCTGTCTCCTTCAGCAGCTGCATGGCATCTCCTCTGACTCTGCCTACTTTTCTCCTCTAAGTCTGCTTGGAATTCCTGCCTTACTCTATTCTGCTCTGCCATAGGCCAAAGATACTTTATTCATTAACCAGAAAAGGCAACACATATACAGAAGGACTTCCCACACCAATAAGACATTAACACTCATTAATTTGACCAAAAAAAGGAAAAATAGTGTGCTTAGGTAATATAAACATAAAAACATTTCTAAAAGTATAAGGCCTGTATTAAGAAATGAGGTAATGTAATACTTGATTGACACTGTAGAATTATTCTCCATTTATAGTCCATGACTTCCTGCTGATATACAATGCCTGCTCCTCTGCATTATTGACAAGTTTTACAGCTCAGCACCAGTGTCTATCTAAAGCTGCCAGAAGAGTAAATGATGCCACTGTCAGGTAGCAGAGCTCTGACGTGTCTGCTTTCAGAGCATGAGACAGTTGCTCCCAGAGCATTCTCAGCTCCAGGGATAGCAAATACAATCAATACTATGACAGACGTCTCCACAAGCCTACTCGGTAATTTCTACTAATGTCAGGTCATGTCATCCACTAATATTGCACATATGTGATATTTTCCATTGACTAAAATCACTCGCCTTGATGCGCTATACTTTCTTTGTGCATGAATCTTCTGCATAGCTGGGGCCTTCTATTCTGCTCTTTTGTCCAGGTCCGGAGTTTATCAATTTATTTAAGGTCACTGGATCAGGACCTCAAACATTTTTATTCTTTTTACTCCATGCCTCTTTTACAATTTCCTTTTGTTTATAGAATCAGGACTGCCTTAGGTAAGTTGTATACACACATACACACACATACACACACACACAAACACACACACACATTCCTAATTCATTTACTTATTCTTTCCCTTGAACTGTTACTTTAATTGATTGCATTTTAAGACATACTTTTTAAACAAACAAGATATTCCAAAAAGTTAAAATTAAATGCAAATTTTATAAATTGAATACAACAGTAAGTGTATCGATATGCTCTCTCTACATACATATTACATTTATGTACATTTATTTATATATAGACATACACAATACACACTCATACATACAAGCACACATACACACTTGCATGTACTCTGTAGCCAGCCTTGCATTGCTTCCAACTTGTAGCAGTCCTGTTGTCTCAGCCTCATGAGTGCTGCGGTCAGTGGCCTGTGCCTCCATTACTTTTCTGTGTCTTAGAATAATAAACAATATACTATTATTTTAAGGGATAAGTAGACATTTATGCATGTGTTTGTGTATATGTGTAGATGCATGCATCTAATGCCTCTAGAATAATGTAGAAAACCCATCCCCGAAAAGGTATACTGCAAAAAAAAAAAAAACCACTTTCTTTTATCTTTAGTACAAATCTGAATTATATATATTTGCTAAAAATGTATTTCTCTCCAGGATTCTATCCATTTCCTTATATAAATTTTAGGAAGGAAAAAACACTTAGTGACACTCTCTGACTTCTTTGGTTATTTTATGGATAATTATTTCATGTTCCCTTATTTCTATCTAGAATTGGCTTTCAGTGTTTTATAATTCATTGATAAAAGATAATTACCATTCCACTTAACATAATACAAAAATCATATTGAATAATTAAAAGTGATATTCCACCATCTATCAAACACATGATTGATAACTTGCTAAGTTTTATTGACTGCCAGACTCTATCTTTGTGGTGCTCATTTATGCTTTTTTTTAAAAATATTTGTAGATTTGTAACATCTTGAGGCTCTGCATGATCATAATATGTATAAAAAATAAATAACGTCACGAAAGCTTCAGAAATGCTTATTTAAAGACAATTTTGGATACTTTGGACTCTGGTGTTATAAAAACATATTGACACTAGAATTCTTTGTTTTAAAAAAAAGAAGAATTTACTTCTTAATGGGTGGGAAGGAAGATGGAAATTGAAAACAAGGGTTGCTTAAGCATCTTTCAGCGGTGAAGACCTTCCACTCAGTTGCACAATGAATGGCTTGAGCATTAGGAATTCTTCATTTTAAGAAGAAAGAAGTCAGATCAGTTGAATGTGAGCCTTTGTTAGGCTCCGGGCATCTGCTGAATTGCTACCATCATCCGAAGATCCACATGGGCTCATTCATTGTTTTATGTGAGTTCAGTGAATTCCTACTATTGGAACAACAAAAAGAGAGGCAATGAAAGCCCTGAAATTCAGGGAAAGATTTAACCAAAGCCCCTGGGGAGAAGGGGACAGCTGGACAATACATAGTGATTGCGAATAGAGTGTCAATTGTAGACACATGTCCCTTCATACTGTGACCCCTGATAATAGACCTAAACAGGTGTCATCATGAAAAAAAATGGAGTGTTGCTCCTGGCACCAGCCACCCATCTTTGTAGCACCCTCCTTTTCTTCATGGGTAAGATGGAAGCAATTTCCTTCCCATAGGTTTCCATGGCTGGGCACATTCTGGCCACTGTCCAGCTATTTATTGAATAGTGCGCTTAGAGGAGGAGTTGGGAGAGTTTTCCCAAAAAGGATCAGCTAATAAATATGTCAGCTTGCGGTCCATATGGACTGTGTTGTAACTACTCGATCCTAAAAGCAACAGGCATTCCACTCGGAGAAGACAATCCTGCCTGTGTCTGTGCACATTCGCTCACACCACTGGAGAGAGAGCAGGATTTTGCTTGCTCTTGGACATTGCTAATTTTCCATTTTTTCATTATTAAATGTTTCATCAATTAAATAAGGGTTTATTGGGCAGATATTGGGTGCTAGATATAAAAATGTAATGGAGGATTGATCACAAACTCCCAGAGAAGAAGAGGTAAAACTCTTGTTAATGTTTCTTTTGAGTACAGTAAACTTTATTACCACAATTAAATATAAGAAAAATTCTGCAGGTTAATCTCTCTCATTGTTAAATATGTAAAAATACTAACCAGAATATTAGCAAAATGAATCTAATAAAATTTGAAATGGTTTTGTATTATGAAAAACTTGAATTGAAGAATTCACTATTGGGCCAGTCAGATAAAATGTTTCACCCAGCAAAGGAGCTTGCTGTGTAAGCCTGGTGATCTCTATTTGATTCTTAGAATCCCGCATAAGGTGCAGAGGGAGAACAAACTCTATAAAACATTGTCCCTTTGACTGCCACAAAGGTGCTGGGGCCCTCATGATTCCCCCACCATATCATGCACACATGCACAGAATAACAGACACAATTAAAGTAAAATTAAAAGGGTAAAGTTGGTTTAGCATTTGATAACAGGCAATTTTACTTATAGGCCTTATAAAGGAGAAAAAGTATATGCTCTTGTTTTGTTAATGGGTGCAGGGTATATTTGGTACAATTCAACACTGGTTCATGAATACAATTAAAGTAAGCTCTTTGGCCCTAAAAATTTCATGAGAAGATCTTTACAATGACAACACCAGTTGACATGCCAAATGGATGGGGGAATTTCACAAGGCTCCATTCATAGACGAAGATCTATAGACAACTGAAGGATGCAGAGAGAGAAAGACTCAGTTTTTTTTCCGGGGAGGAGCTCTCTAATAGGTTATCCAGTGCCAAGCAATAAGGTCTAAACACATGCACTTAGAAGCAACACCAAATGGACTCAGTAGGTTGTATATATATATATATATATACACATATGTGCATATAAATAATAATATGTAAACAATAATAAAAATTTAATTGTATGGAAAACATTAGTTGTAAAATATTGAAAGGTGTCCTAGCTGGCATTGGGGATGAAGCAGTGGCAGCAATTATCACTGCTATGGTTCAGTATTGCACTGTTCAGTCTCCAGTGCAATAAGGCAAGAAAAATCAAGGTAAATTTGCTGTATATCAAGAACTGGAAGGCTCTGTAGATTATACTATTAAAACAAATAATGGAATTCAACTGACTCACTTGCCATTCACTACAAAGTGAATATACAAAATTAGTTGCATTTCTATATGTCTTCAACATGCAACTTTAATTTAGATATGAAATAGTTTAAAGCTTATCCAAAGAATAATTACTCAGGAGCAAATATAACAAAAGAAATGTAAAGCGGAGGGAAATACTCGAGAATTTCAAGACCGAGTCACACAGCTTCTCAATCCCTTCCTAGAGGTAGGGGAAAGAAGCAACTGTATTTATACTCACAAAGAGAGAGGTGGGAAAGGCCACCATATGGTTTATCTGTAAATTTTGTTTCCTGAGATGACTCCAGTTCTTCCTTGTTTCTTTATTTACTATCTTAGATTGAGTGATACCACCATTCAGATGGCAGCGCTCCCAAGCTTCCCAAGCTGACCCTGCATCTAACTCCACTTGGTTTGTCTTGGTGCCCTGTGTGGTGCCCTATGATCTGTGCTTGAGTCTCTGTCTCATCTAGTCTTGTCTCCCTCCTCCTTTTCCCTCCCCTCCTTTCCCTTTTCTTTCTTCTTCCTCTGCACCCTGCCCCTCTGTTTTTCACCAAATATCCTCCCCCAGTGAAACTGGTCAACTAGAAAATATGTGGGAACACCAATACATCAGTTAGCATTGACTAAATAATATATTTATCAAAACAGCCCCCCCCCCAGCAAGGTGTTAAAATGTGCTCTGTGCATTTAGAAGGAAAGACTAAACCTGAAGCCTAGCTATACTTATCATCCTGTAGGGTGTCCTGGGTATCTGGATCCATATCTAACATGTGGGTCCTCAAAGGACTGAAGAGGTTGGATTAAATATACAAAGTCTTTAGAAGATTTGGGCCAATGAGACCCTTGAACCAGCAGAAAATTCTCTCCAAAGGCAGTGGGATGAACACATTCACCCCAGCAGCAAGGCTCTCAGTACCAACCCCACACACACCCGCCACCCACTCAAGAGAGCCAAAGCAGCTCTTACTATAGATGGGGAGCCAGAGAGGACACAGCAGACGACATCTGGAAATGATGGGAATGAATGATACTCTGTATAGGGCCTGGCATCGTTTCATCTGTGGAGGCTTGCTGGGTTGGGTTTCAGACATTGCACCAATTCTGGTGTTGAACATTTGTTCCTTGGATTTAATAAAAGTTATAATGAAGTTATAATCCAGGAGCAAGCGCTGCATTTGGGAAAAGATGTGTATACAGGATCTGTAGCTGTGTGCTAGAGAGAGCTGGATACTGGCTCGTGACCAAGCCAGCTTGGCCTCAACACATGAATATGTGGCCAGAGAAATCTGTGCTGGAGTCTACCGTACACCAGAAGAGGTTGAAAACCTTGGTACCTCTTCTCTGTGACAAATTCAGAAAGGAACTAGGTGAGAATTTCTTTCTCTTCGTGTTGCTCCCAGGTTTAGAGATTGCTATGGAAAAGTGATCGTTGGAAATGAAAGCCCCTTAATGAATATTTAACCTGCTCTGTTGGCTACAAGGTTAACATTCCTCAGAGTCTCTAATTCCCTCATTGTTTGGGGAATGTTCACATTTTAATGTCAAAACAACTCCAAAAAGTGGGATGAGTTTGCTCATCTGGTCTGGCGCTGGAACACTGAACTGTTCTGCAGACAGAGTCTGATGCTTTAGGGTCAGTTTTAATTCACAGGGTCTCAGGTCTTCCCACAGCTTGCTTTCCATAGCAGACTAATCCCCACTTTCATACACATTTGACATTATCATTTTCTTTAATTGGTTTATTTTTTTATTAAATTTTTTTACACAATATATTTTGATCTTATTCTTTCTGTTTCATCAACTCCTCCCTCATCTTGGGCAGGCCTATATCCAAGAGTAGCTGACCAATGCAAAACAGGGTCCACATTGTTTGTTTGTTCATTTATTTTGGTTTTGTATGGGTGTGTGTGTGTGTGTGTACATGTGCATGTGTGTGTGCACGAGCATTACCAAACTTTACTATTACTCTGCTTTCCCTTTGTGAGTTACTTGTCTTTCTCTTGTTTCTAATCCATCCGGAGACTTTTTCTTGATTCATGTCAGTCTCAATATTTCTGTATGCAGTGTGGATAGCATTTTTACCTCAGTGTCTTTTAGGATAAAATATGTTCAAGAAATCAAACACAATACCTGGCACACTCATAAAAGTTAGCTAACAGCTTTGCCCATTCTAGAGATTATTTTTTATAAAAAAAAAGTGTATAAAAGGTTGTATGTACCTCCAAAGTGATGTAGGATTCCCATCTGTATGCTGTGATTACCACTAATGAATAAAGAAACTGGCTTGGCCTATAGCAAAGCAGAACTTAGTTAGGTGGGGAAAACTAAACTGAATGCTGGGAGGAAGAAGGCAGAGTCAGGGCGAAGCTGTGGAGCCGCTGCTGGAGACAGATGCACTGAAACTTTGCTGGTAAGCCACAACCCTGTGGTGATGCACAGATTAATGGAGATGGGTTAAATTAAGAAGTAAGAGTTAGCCAATAAGAAGCTATAGTTAATGGGCCAAGCAGTGATTTAATTAATACAGTTTTGTGTGATTATTTCGGGTCTGAGCTGCTGGGCGGCCGGGAAACAAACTAACAGCCTCCTTAGAACATCAAAGCTCATGCAGCATTCTGTTATATCTAATTGCAAAACTTCCTGTATAAGCATGTGACATCCACCGTCATTCTGCAAGGTGGCATCTGATCTAAATGCCTAGCACAGACCATGGAGCAATACCACGGTTAAGTGTAAATGTCGAAGAACTATTGATATCTACCACCTAATCCTGGGTTGGAAATTCCTTAGCAAGTGGCTTCTCTGTTCATTCATGTCCCTATCTGTCAAGTGGAGTTAATAATAAAACCTTCTCCTGAAGCTGTTGAGCATCAGAGAGGCAATGAATAGCAGTGCTCAGTCAGTCACTGGGGTTTTAGGGGTGTGGTGGTCAGAGTTAACCGAGGAAAACACTAAGATCACATTATCTTTAACCTCTGTGGGCTTTTCGATTCGCCCAATCACTTGGTTTGCATTTATACGGGAACCATGGAGCCCTTCCTCCCAAGGATGACAGATTAGCATCTAATGCAACGTGCACAGCACAGACATTTAATACCTGGAAAGGGTCTTGTTATGTAGCTCAGATTGGCCTCAAACCCATGATCCTCTTTTATCACTCATCTCTTAAATGCTGTGGTTACAGGGGTACACCACCACACCTGACTCACAAATGCTAGACCTCCCTGGTCCCTGGTATTGACTGGTGATATGTCCCCACCAGCAGTCACCAGGGCTTTGGGGAAGGGTCATTTGGTACTGTTTCCCTACTGCTTTGAATCTTAGTGACACACTTTTGCTCCTGGGAGAGACAGTTCATCACGGTCCCAGATTAGCTGGCCTTGTACAAATCCCTCTTCCCTCTCAAACAGTTTTCCATTCTCTGATTTCTATCCCTGTTTCTCTTCTAGTTCTTGCTACCACCTGACACTTATACTTGGTTTTCTGTCTGTCCGGAATACACATTCCCTCACTGACTTATTTACTCCAAAGTTTCTTCAGATTTCAGCCTGTGTCATGCTTACAGCAAGGAAGTGTTGCCCATCAATCTAATATTGTATGTGCTCTTGCAAGGAACGTCTGCCTTTTGGATAATTTTTATAGACACAGTTTTAAATTTAGTAATTCTAGCTTGCACCAGAGTCTTACGCCTGTGTGATCATTTGACTGCTGTGTATCTCCTGCGTTGCATTGTGTGGTCCCTAAGGTCAAGGACCTCTTCCACCTGTCACCTATGCCGGTAGCAAATAAATGATCCACTTTTTAAGACCTTCTGACCCTACTCTTCCCTGAAAACCCTGGGCCTCCCAACCACTCAGACACCAAAGGAGCTAAGTTTGACACAGTAGAGCTCTTCAGAAACCCTGTCCCAGCACTCTGGCTGGTGCATATGCCCTGATGCACCTTCCCCATTCTGAACTACTTGTATTATAACATGGTAGATGTAACATGAGGGCCTGCTGGTTGGGGTTTATGTCCTGCCCTGTCCTCCAGCCATTTAGTCCCAGAGAAAATCACACAGAGAGTCTATGTTAGGTTATAAACTGATTGGCCCATTAGTTCAGGCTTCATATTAGCTCTTATAACTTATATAGTCCCTTTTGACCCTGCTCGTGTTGATTTTTTTTTCAAGACAGGGTTTCTCTGTGGCTTTGGAGCCTGCACTGTAGACCAGGCTGGTCTCGAACTCACAAAGATCCACCTGCCTCTGCCTCCCGAGTGCTAGGATTAAAGGCGTGTGCCACCACCTCCCGGCTCGTGTTGATTTTTTTCCTGTGTATTTTTCTGTACAAAATAGGTAAATGCTGAGGCACCTTAACACAGTTCTTTCCTGGGTCAGCAAACAGCATGCCCAGAACCCTATCTACCCCGTGAGTGTGGAAGAGATAGATGCCTGCTCAAGTTTGACGTTGGCCTCCGTTGAAAAGCTGAGCTAATTATGAAGGTGAAGACAGAGGGCATGGAAGGAATTCGGGCTGCACCTCAGAGGAATTTCCATGTCTCAGTTTCACAGGGGCAAAGCACGTTTACCTGGGCCCTGCCAGCCTCTAATGGCATTTTGAAATTTCAGAGTGATACAGAGGGCATCAAGACAGGGAGGGGACTGGCAGCCCGAAGCTCTCAGGAAATGACTGACAAGTCCGAAAAGAAGTAGGTAGAACACATTGAGGCTATGGAGGAAGGAAACTCCCAGAGGTCAAGCAAAATACGCATTCAAAGGACCATCAAGTCAACCTGATTTGAATTTTAATTGGTTGTTAATTATTTAAAGAAGGAATGAAAGGGAAATGGTATACATTTTGGCCCTTGAGGACAGTCTAGCCTAGAAGAGAAGACTAAAGTATATAACAATAAGTATGTTCTCAAGTAGAACAGGAGAGCAGCAAGAGACTGGGGACTTTGGATACAAACACGACTTTCTATAGGGCAGACAGTACTTCCCAGAGGTACCATTTGGACTCCCAGTGTGTGTGAAACCCCAGACTTATGCAGACAGAGGAAAGGCTGTTTGTCACAAGTATTCAGCAGAGGAGCAAAGCTGATCAGGGCTCTGACAGCAGTAGCTGAATTAGTCCCGGATGGGAGATGAAGGGATGCAGGGCAGGAGAGGTATTTGTGTGACTTGGGGCCAATAGGCTGACGGACCAGACAACGAATTCTCTACCATAGACATAAGAAGGCTTAAGGGGAAGCTGATGGTGGAGAAGGAGGCTGAGAAGGGGAATCTGAAGTTTAGGAGGAAATATGGGAGGATGATGACCATTTCCACAAATTCCATGTATCAAAGAGAAAGTAATGGTGACAGACAGCGCTGACTTTGGTTTAGTTTGTGTTAGGCTTAGGGCGCCAGCAGGATGGAGGACGAAGATAGCCAGTCAGAAGGAATGACTGGGGCTGAAGGCTAGGACTGAGCTACCGGTGTGTGGGTGAAAATCAATGAAGGAAAGATGGGGACAGAAACAATGGTGGTCTGCCCAAGGACGGACTCTAGAGAGAAGCTGAGCCATGAGACCTGGGGTCTAGGAAGTTCCTAGGTGTCAGCGGCCACAGACTGTGCCTACAGAGACCTAGCTGAGGTGAGTGGGCCGAGGCACACTTGTCGGAAGGCATGAAGATGGAGTTTTGGAACTTACCGATCTGTGTCCGTACATGCCTAGTTCTATTTTACTGTGACTTTCTTCCACAGGAAAGCCCCACATGTCAGGAATGGCTTCCCCATCAATCCCAGGCAAGCTGAGACAGCCGGTATATATAAAGATAGCTATATATACACAAAGCCTCACTAAATAAAGCCCCCACCACAAACCACTTATTTCAGTAACTTTCCTAGCTGTTCTGTTACCTTACTTTAAGGCAGAGCCTTCTTCTATAGCCCAGGCTGCTTTGAAGTCATGATTTCCTTGCTTCAGCCTCCTGAGTACTGGGATTACAGGTATGCACAATCATGTCTGGCTCCTTTCTTGCTTTCCTACCAGATAATAAACCTTGATGTGGGAGTGTTCGCCTGTATTTTGTATTACTCTTATTGGTTGAATAAAGAGCTGCCTGGCTTATAGATAGGTCAGCCCTTAGGTGGGCAGAGTAGACAGAACAGAAGTTCTGGGAGAAGAAGAAAGGAAGTAGGCCAGTCGCCATGAGGCCCCCACTGCAGGTGAAAGTACCTAGATCCGTCTGGTAAGTCACCCACCTCGTGGTGACATACAGACTTTTATAATGGGTTAGTTTATGAGGTGAGGGCTAGCTGGGAAAAGGCTAGTGATAATAAGCCAGGCAGAGTTTAAATGAATACTGTCCTCACGTGGTTATTTCGGGTGCAGGCAACCAATGGCTGAGCGGGCCAGCAGCTAGGGCTTGGGAGCCAGGCGGCTGGGAACACAACACGCACCTCTCCCCCATAATTTACAACAAAACATTTTTTTTTGAAGCAAGTGTATATGATAAAGAACTCTTATGCACAGGTTACCCAGTAGCCCTGTGGTGTAAGCTTGGGTGTAATTGATAAAATCTGTTTACTAATGGGCTGTGTTTCCACACAGAAGTAGTGAAATGGGTTCCAGCTTTGATGAAAACCCTTCTGGTTTGAAAGTTCAGAGCAATCACCCAAGAGGAAGAAACTCCAGAGTTTTGAATATTCTTCATTCTCTGTCTTCTTACCTGCTTGAAACTTGGGGCTTGGGAATATGGCTGGGTGAAAGAAGGAAGGCTGGGCTTGATGTGTGATAAAATCTTCACCTTGAAAAGGAGACTGGGAATCAGTGGCTCTTTGCCCAGGGGGTTATAAACCATTGTTTCCTTTAATGCAGAGAATGCTTAGATTTTCCTTTGTGGACAGCTACTTTTGAGAAAAGCCTCTTGCCACACCTGGCAACGTGCTTCTTGTCCAACTTAGACATCTTCAGTTCCAAGCTAAACAATGACCAGTGAGAACAAAATCAAACCCACGTTCCACAAACAAATAGCAATAAAGCCCTGAACACTGTGTCAGAGGAATCAAAATTCAAATATAGAGACTAGGTAGCCAGATGTAAGCTACTGAGAACCATGTAAAACCATTTAAACCATGGTGGATGAGAAGTGCTGGCTTGCTTCCACCCCCTCCAGTCATTCCCAGCGGGATGAAGGCAGCTCACATCTTTCTTTTGCTCAGTTTCCAAGCTCTCCTGGCATTGTGTGCTATTGGGTAGAAATAAGTCTCATGAATTACAGTATCAGGTTAAAGACGAGCATTTCCCCGATGCCTTTATTTCTTTCCCCTCCTGCTTATGTTTGCCAAGGCAGAGAGGGTGGGAAATTTCTCTGAGAACTGCTTTATTTGCAGCTATGATCAAGTAAGATGTAATAGATTTCACTCTTTGTCCTGTTAGTTTGATGACTTTATCAGATGGATTCTGCAAACCAAAGGTCACACGGGGCTCAGTTTGGCTAATGCTTCTGGGTGACCTAACGTTTAGGAAGCGGCAGCTTTATTTACACTTGTGTTGAGCTATGTAGGGTTTGCGTTTAACATCCTGAAAAGCAGCTCACTCATTTCCTCCTGGGGCCCAGTTTGCGGCGTTTTCTTCGTGAAGCAAGCCTTGCTAGAGCATGTCACAATCAGTTGTTTTTTTTTTTTCCTCTAGAAAAGGAAATGCCACGAATATGTTCCTTTCTGAAAAACTCTGTGGAAACAGGATTGGATACTAAAGATGAGTGGCAAGGGGCAGCACAGGTGGGCGGAGCTGTGAGCAGGCTGTGTAGGAAGTGATAGAGAATGGCTGCTCTGTTGAGTTCTGGGCACAGGGATGGCATGCTATCTGCCGTTCATGCTGTGCTTTTTTTTATTTTATACTTTATTGTTTTAATTGAGCTATACATTTCCCTTCCTCCCCTCTCCTCTTCCACCCTCCCCTCCTGCCCTCCATGCTCCCAATTTACTCAGGAGATCCTGCCTTTTTCCCCTTCCTAGGTGGATCCATGTATTTCTCTCTCAGGGTCTTCTTTGCTATCTAGGTTCTCTGGAGTTGTGGACTGTAGACTGGTTATTCTTTGCTTTATGTCTAAAAGCCAGTCATGAGGTGTGTGTGTGTGTGTGTGTGTGTGTGTGTGTGTGTGTTTATAAAACATGCCTAGCTGGGCAGATGGCCTTGTTCCTTCCTATAGGATGATGTCCCAGCTCTTAGGTTGGTCTCTCGTAGTTAACATGGAGAAATACCAGAGATAAATGAACTCTGAAAAGTTGTGACTCAAGAGCTTGCTTGAATGCTATTCCTTCCCCCTTTCCTGTCTTCACCATTGCATCCCCTTCCAGTCCAGGGTCTGATGCCCACCTGCTGATCTAATGAAAGGTCACAAGGGGGTCAAGAAGGGCTTTTTTGAAGGGAAAGGAACACATATCACACTTTTCCTCTTCTCAGCAGTTCTTATCAAGACAAATCTCAGGCATAAACATCAATCCAATCTTCCAACCATCTTGGTGACTCATCACCTCCTCTCTCTTTCATTCTCCTTGGTCTCCAGCATCAAGTAGGGCTTGATAAGTCTTTCAGAAATTGACAACCGCAACCTTCCAGAGCCAGCAGGTCCAGTTAATGTGGTTTTGTTGAATCCCAGACCTGCTCACCACTGCTTGCCACAGGAGGGAAGTTCAGATTCTGCTATCCTCTGTCTCTGAAGGGCTGGGCCCAGGGCTTTCTCTTGCTTCCTCTTCAGCTGCAGAGAAAAGCTGTTGGGACTTGAAGAGTTGCATATGCCAACATGCTCAGAATTAGGTTATCACTCTCTGGAAAGTTTTGCACTGCTTTTAAGTTCATGAAAAGTCATGTTTTCACCACCTCAGGGGGCCCAAGCTAAACACATGGTAGATTTCTGCCTGAGTCTGTTTGGAAACCTTTGGCGGATGAAAGACAAATGTGTGTATTACATCCACTACTGCTGGGTCTGTGTGGGGAGGCGTTGTTTAGTCACGCACGTGTGCACACATGCACACACACACACAGTCACACACACAGAGTCATACATACACACACACAATATACACACTGACATACACACAACCTCAAATGTACAGATGATGGAAATGAAAGCATAATTTCCAGACAGAGGTCCAGAAATATTCCTAGAATATCTTCCAACTGAGAACTGACTAATGAGCACTCATGCTGCAGAGCTACAGCTCGGTTAAGTCAGTTCTCACATGGAGAGAGGCCTTCCATCTGACCCGAGCTGCCTCTGGGCCACATTTGTGATAACGGTGTGTGTGTGTGTGTGTGTGTGTGTGTGTGTGTGTGTGGCTATGTTCACGGAACCAGCTTTCTCCATTCATGCAGTGGAACCTGATCCAGGAAGAATGGGAAATTCTGGCCTGAGTTTTAATGACTAGGCTCAGGCTATAGATGAATAACATTGGATTTATATCTGAATTATGCCTGAAAAAGGAATGCTGTTTCAGTAAATGCCAAGTCAAACAAACTCACATTGTGGGCTTTGGCATGACATTCTTGCCTCAGGAAGGGCCTTTCTAGATGTGTCTTTGAGCAGTCTGGATCTTATTGGTCTACGTTACCACACAAGTGGCGCTTTGGCTAGGCCATACTAGCCTTTAGGAAATTTATTTGTTTAGAATTTATTTACTTGTAAGAAAACAAGACTGAAAATGGTCCCAGTGCCCGGGGGTAATTACGTAGGAGACACTCTGTGAAGAAAATGAATCCTTCCTTTTATCATCTTTGGGCTCTAACGGAAATGACCTGGAACAATGCCTATGACGCCTGCCAGAGCAAAGGAAGCATGAGTCTTGTTCATTGTTAAAGAGCCTCCTTGTCTGGATGTCTGTTTTTATTAGGAACCATATATTTATCTTACATGAACTTATAACCCAATGATAAACGACCTGGCTGTTAAGCCGATTTCTTAGCCCAAGCCTTTCCCTCAGGCCAGCTGTGGGTAGGCCTGCCTCTGCGGGCCACTGGATCTTGCAGCCTCTCTAGCTAGGCACTGCAGTAAGGACCCTTTAATTCCAGTTTGAACACTTGTGATTGACTGATGAGAATAGCAAAGAATAGGGAGAAAAGTTCCCCAGGGACTTGGTTCTGACCTATGTTTCACCCTCCTATGGGAGCTGAGGCTCTGTGGGTTCTGCTTGGTAAGTACGGCAGCTCCCGTGTCTTCTACAGGTACGCTCTGTGTCATTCAATATATGGAGTTCCCAAAAGTCATAAGGACTTGTGTGAACCCTGAAATATGAAATCAAGGAAGTGTTCCACTCGACTTTCTTTTCAGGGGCACTCAGGCCAGACCAAGCCCCTCTTCTGTGCACTTCTTGCTTGGGTTCAAGCCCTGACCACCTTCTCTCCCCTGGGCCTGCAGAGATCTCCAAAGATCATGTGCGTTTTCTTTGCCTGGAACACACAGCTTCTTTCTCATAACTAGGTATTTTCTTCCATCAGACTGCAGGTTGTTTTTTTTTTTTGTTGTTGTTGTTGTTTGTTTGAAAACCTTTCCCTGACTAAGCAGGCTCCAAGGTGTTTCCTGACTTCTTCACAAAGTGGTGACCATGGTCAGTTGTCATACATGCCTGTAGGATTACTGTTTTTCTCCCCAAACACAGAGTGAACTTCATGAGAACAAATGCTATATCATTATTGCCCTCTGCTTTGCATCTGGCCCTGAGTCTGTAGTCGGTAGTCCTATTAGATGAAAGAATGAGTCAGAATTTAAAATTATTGTTAGTCCTCCCCCAAAGGATAGTAAACAGCATTGAGTCTCTTCCCCTTGTCAACCTAGAGGTGGCTAGGCATCAGCACAAGAGGAATGAGAAGAGCCTTCTATCAAGATTTTCATTATTATCCAAAAAAAAAATATTAGTAGGCTAAGCTAGCACCTCTATGTTGTGTCCAGACACGCCTGGCTCTTCCAGTGCTTTGCCAGCACTTCCCACTGGGCCTGGCCTATTAGAGCCGACTATAGGATTATTGACACATCATTTACCCCCTGGCACCTTCTCACCAAGGATTAATCATCCTCAGGAGACTTGTTTGTACGCTTGATTTATTTTGATAGTTCATGGTGCCTGGGTCTGAGCATTCAGTTCCTGGGAAGGCCAGGATCCTTGCTGCCCAAGTTGTTCTCAGCAATGCTAATTTAGGGCTTTACAGTTCTATTCTACCCAGCCCCACACTTACTAAACACCTACACCATAGATTAGTGAGGTTAGAGGAATTGCTCACCAGACCCCTCGAGGGCTTGCTTTCAGTAGACAGCCCTGTGCTTGGCTGGCTTCTTCAGAAACCTGTATTGACTCTGCACAGCTCTCTAGAGGAGAGATGCTGGATGGCTTGTTCACACACAGCTTCTAGAGTGGCCACTTTAAGACCAACAGCACCCAAGCAAGGGAGTCTGAGCGAAGGACTTCTTAAATCTTTCGAGTTACTTTTCTTCTTCATTTCGCCCCCCCCTCCTACATCTGATGCTTTTTTCCCCATCTGTCTTCTGTGTAAGGATGTGCTATGTAACATGAGGGTCCTGCTTGTTGGGGTTTCTGTCCCGCCTGGTACCCCGCAGCCGACAAGCCCCAAAGAAAATCACACAGAGAGTCTACATTAGGTTATTAACTGATTGGCCCATTATCTCTGTCTTCCTACCAGCTCCCATAACTTATATTAACCCATTGTTTCCATCCATGCCAGGCACATGGCCGGTACCTTTTCTCAGCGAGGCAGCTTACATCCTGGTGGACTGGCAGGAGTGCCAGGGAAGCTTCCTGCTTCCCAAATTCTCCTGTTCTCACCTCTACTTCCTGTCTGGTTTTCCCGCCTATACTTCCTGCCTGGCCAATCAGCATTTATTTAAAACATGATTGACAGAATACAGACAATTCTCCCGCACCAGTGCTACACTGGTAACCCAGGAGAACCAACTCCCCAACACCTATCCACAGCTCTGCATCTAGACAGTTGGTAGACTCTGGCCATTTTTTTTTTTTACTGTAAGTCGTTTCAAGTGACTCGAGTTACAACCTCAATATGATGCCTTTCACTTAGCACCTACTATGGGACAGGCCCTCCAAGCCTTGCTTTTTTGCATAATTCATAATTCACTAAAGGAGACAAATGTCTAAGTGAACCAAGGTAAAACAAACAAGATCATATTTCTTTAGCATACACAAACATATCAACACACACATATTTTCCTAGCTTGCTTTTCTGTCACTATGATGAAACACTAAGCAAAACCACCTTGAGGAAGAAAAGGTTTGTTCGGCTTACAGGTTGTAGTCTGTCTGTCATCAACCTGAAAAGCCCAACACTGAATGTGGAAGAGTCCCAAGAATAGAAGAACCTTGGGTCCTTGCTTTAGTACTCAGAGAGACCTTCCAATTGCTCAGAAGCTCGTGTGTGTGTGTGTGTGTGTGTGTGTGTGTATGTGTAAGTGTCTCTGTGTGTGTCTCTCTGTGTGTATGTATGTGTGTATGTGTGTGTGTGTGTGTGTGTGTGTGTGTGTGTGTGTACTTCCTGGGGCTATCTGTTTCGGTGTGTATTAGTGTACTATTGCAATATGATAGACCATAAACAGCAGACAATGAATGTGAGTGAGCTGGGGAGGGGGCTCTTTTTCTGAGCGGAATTTTAGAAACCTAGCATTGAAACAAACGTGCTATAGGTGCTTAGCTATACGGATTTCTGAAATAAATAAATGAATGAAGCAATGTTTTCACAGACTCTGGTAGTAACTCAGTCATCATTTCAGGATTCACTTTAGTGTAAAACTAAAGAAAGAACTTAAGATTACAGAGAAGTAACTACTGAAGGCCACAGATTCGATTCACTTCAGAACATGAGTTAGCCATCTGATGTCACTCAGCATCCCAGGCTTCTCCTCTGGAGCATCTCTATTGCTATTGACATCTGCTCAGGAGATGCAAAGGTAAAAAAAAAATCAGTGCCTTTACTTACAGCCCATTAACCTCAGCTGAATGAGCCAAATACCCACACAGTTCACATGTCAATCATGGGGTGAGTCCCACATGCATTGCTGGACTCCGAAAGCAGATTTGCTGCAAATATCACAGCAGGAAAGCTGTGGAACTTCTGCTTGATCTGCATTTTAGGAAGTAGACAGGGTTTTTTTTTTTTTTATAGAAATGGTGCATTCAGTTTGCAGGGTAGTCTTAGAGGGCAGTGCTGTAGGCCCAGAAGCTCAGGGTTAGTCATGGCTGCTAGGTTTTTAGTGGCTGAGGGGGTCAAAGTTAACTGAATGTGAGCAAAGAAAGCTAAGACTGTAGACAAGTTGGTTAAGGAAGGACAGATGGATAAAGTCTCAGATCACAGCTACAGCTTACAGTACTCGTGTGTTTTATTTGAATTGGCACACAAGCAGGTAAACATGAACTTGCTAATACTCAACTTATCCCAGACAAGTCGATGGCAAGTTTTAAGCATTCCACAAAGCCCTTTCAATGCAGTCCTGTGACAGAATGGCCCATAGGGCCTTCTGCTTTCATAAATTGATAATTCTATACCCTGTTTGTATTTGTTTAGACATGTATAAATCTATGTCTTTGGTTTTTTAAATTATCAAATACTATGACATGTTGTTATCCTGTAACTGTCTTTCAAAATTAGGAACATTCTAGAAAGTTCTGGTTGTTGCATGAATCCCCATGGTGGCATGGACAGTGTTTGAGATAGGCTCTATGCCTTGTGAGGTCAGGTAGGTCTATGGCGGGGAGGGCTGGAAGAATCATTGTCTCTGAGCTAGGTTTGAGTAAGTTGGCTCTTCACAGAGTAACACTGCCAACTTCTCCCAGCAAACCTTCGACTTGAGAATTCAAAGAGGAGAGAGAAACGTGCTTTTGTTCCCCAAAGGTGCTATGTGTCAGCATCTTTTGCTTTTGAGAACACTGTGACTCATTTGTTACCCGTGAGTGCTGGAGAAGGGACCCAATCAAGGAAACAGTGGTTCTGAGCTGTTAGGTAAGAAGGACAGATCTTTCCAGGGTCTTGGCCAAGATCAAGCTAATTTTCAACCCATTGTGCCATTTCTCACTGCTTTTTCCCAATCCTGACCACACCCCCAAGAAGGTAGTATGTGGCTCCCCTGCCAGAGAGGCCTATCCAGTTTCACACAGGTGGGGAGGCCTGGAAACGGCACCATCTAGGCCATCATGCATGGCTGATTTTCTTCTAAGACCAAGTGAAAAGCCGAGGACAACTGTGGCCCTGACAGTCTGCACAAGTGAGCCAGGGGAACTATATCCAGTCCCTTTGCCAGCAAGATTGTTCTCAGAGCTCACTATGAGCATTGTGTTTCCAAAACGCACCTCCCAGATCCTCAGAGCACACAGAGGGGCACCCGAAGTAGTGAACATGGTTGAACTTGGGGTGAGAGGCATGGAGAAGTGGGTCTATGTAATGCTGCACAAGCTTTTCCCATGGCCTGTTGCTCTAAAGTTTGTCTTTCCCATGAGTGCTTGTCTTGACCTGTTCTGCTGAAGGATAGCGCTGGTAAGGAGGGAGACAGGAGCCAAGTAGGAGATGTTAGAACGCATATATTAATGGGATTTCCCCTCTGCATCGCAAATTGCTTAGAAAGTTAACAAGTTGCGTAAAGCAAAGGGGACATTTCTTCACGCCAGGCTGTGTCACTAGCATGTTGAGCAAAGCTGAGTTTCTTCCCCCTCAAGGAGGCACAGGGACAGTCGGTACTGAGGATGAAGCAAAAGCAACCACGGCTTGCACTTTCTGCGTTGCCCCATACGCATCCTGCTCCCCCACAGCACGCACAAGCCAACACACAGCACCATTGGGCAATGACCTCTTCACACTCTAAGTGACACTCGTCAATCTGAAATTACAAATTTAGTAGATAGCGTCTGCGTCAACATCTGTTCAGTGCCGTCCTGCTCGGTTCTGTCTCTGAACAAAGAGCTGTTCTTTCAAGCTGGTAACATTCAGAGTATGCAGATAGACATCTAAAGTGATTTTCACCTAATTTACTTTCAAAGATTGATTTGAAAAAAAAAAGTTTATTCTCCCACTCTATCCCCTGGCCAAACACTTCAGACTTTCCGGAGCACAGACCAAACCTGAGAAATTGAGCCCAAAGGCATAAAAGGTTTGCGGCAATTATGAGCAGATGGAGATTGGGTATTACTTTTAATTAGGGTCTTATTTAGAATGGAAATCTATTGTAATCTGAACCACCCTGTGCCTATGGTGGACACTCAAGGAGGGAACAATGAGAACCTGTGCTGGAACTTTATCTGCACTGCAACTCGGCTTTCCACACCTCCGTTGCCCAGGTAACAGGGCATTGGAGTTCTCAGATCAAGGGTAGGGAATTGTGTATGGGCTCCAATGATGGGGATGTGGAGAGAAAGAACATGAGGGAGAATGAATCACAGTGGAAAAGCAAGATGCCTTTGGTCTCTATATTGAATGTGCATTTCCTTGGAAACCTCCTCTAGCAGTCTTCTGCCACTGGAGAAGGCCGTTCTCCTTGTGTATTTTACTCTAGCTCTTGGTCATTTTACCTTCCTGGACATGCCATATATTTAAACTCGAAAAGGTTTTTCTCATCTCCTTTCTTATTCCCATCACAGAAACAAGTCACACTCGTAGGCCCTTTCATAAAGCAAACATCTTCCCCATCTTATCGGTCACACAACTTCCTGGACCTACTTTGTTCACAGTAGCTCCAGACTCTAAGTATACTTTACTTCTTCAGAGCAGGACTTTGCATGGGCGGTTCTGACTCTTCTGCACATCACTGCCTCTTGGAAGAGGTATTTCCATTACAGCCTGCTGTCCTGGGGCTGGGTCGCCGAGCATCTGAGTTAAGTCTAATAGGAAAGATAGCTCAATGATTCCAGAAGCCCGAGTGAGAATGGTTAATACAGAATTGTATTCTCAAAACCAATCCACTGGCATCTTCTCTTTTTTGAAATGCATGCCATCTTTTTAAAACAGTATGGGTTGGAAAGAACATTATCAGATTTCCCTTGAAAGACATCCATCAGGGTATAAGCAGACCTTGAGAAAGAGTGAAATAAACTTCATTTTTTGGGGAGGAATGGTGTAAATTCATCAAACAATATGTTCAAGGGAGCTTTTTGCAGCACTTTTAAGTGAAGTTCATCTAATTCTTTATCAGAGATCATAAGAGAAATTGAAGAGAAGAAAGACTTCTCTTCTTGTGGGAAGAAGGAGACTTTGGGGCCTGTGGAGAGGGCTGTTGGTAAGTACTTCTCGCCCAGTGAGTTCTAGATCCAGTGAGAGACCCTGTCTCAAAAAACACAGTGGCAAGCGATAGAAGACATGTGCAGCCATCCTCGAACCTCCACATACATGTACACATGTATATTCCCACCAAGATAAGAAGGCAGCCTTTAGAGGGGTGGCACCTCTGAAATACACAAGGGGACTTTCCGAACAGAAAACTAAGACTGAACACACTTGAAAAGACTTACTTATGAAAGTTTTTCTGAAATATTATTTTATAACATTATCTTTGGATCCGGGCCAGTGAAATTGTTATAGGTAGAATTAACCAGAGGAAAGAGTGGGGAGAATAAAGAGCCACATTGGAAAGGAATAGAAGATTGAATGGCTTTCATTTATTGATACATATTTCCTGTTATGAAGCTCAAGAGCCATTCTCATGCTGTTTGTAACACTCAACTTTGGTCACTACTCCTTGTGGCGTGTAAGAAGGCTGCATGAAAGGAAGACTGTTGCAGATATGAAGTTCAGGTGTGCAGGTTGTATGGGCAGGTGATTCTGATAAAGTCATTTAATATCTGTGGTTTTCTAAGTCAGGCTTCAGAAGTAAGAACATATAAACTCTCAGGTGAGAGGAAGATGGAAACCCAAGCTGCTTAAACACAGGTGCTAGGAAGACAGAGAGAAAAAGAAACTTAGACGTGATTGATGAGGATGAGAATGAAATTAGTAAAGCCAATACAGAGAGTAGTATATAGAGTCCTCAATGACCTGAATACTCAGGCCTGCAAGGGTAGGGCTGCAAGAAGTTCAAGTCAGATACAGTAACATTTGAGTCAAGTAGGTTTGAAGTGAAGGTAGTTTGCTGCACATTGGGGCCAACATAAGGTTGAGGAAGGGGCTTACAAAGGGAAGAATGTTCAGCGAAATAAATCTGTGCAGACAGTGTGTGGTGCAGATTTTCAGTGCTTTGCCTATTAATTTGTAATAAATTAATACATTATTACAAGTGCAATAATTTGTAATATATTACAAATAAATAGGCAAAAACCCCAGCAACATCATGTCTGTAAAGCCTGGGAACTCTGATAAGGCACAGGGTTGCCATGAGGTTGAAACTCTGTCAGCAACAGAACCTTCTGCAAGGAGTCACTATTTTCATTTTGTGTAAGCTGGCGAAAATATAATGTTCCTTTTAAGGGCAGGTATTGGCAGCATTCGGTTGTCTTCTCTCAAAAATCTGTAACTGTAACTCTAATTGGCCAATAAATGGTCCAAAGACCCCTTTAGTTTCCATGAGTCCTGGATCAGAAACTGAAGCCGGGAGTGGTTTTCCTGGAGGTGTTTCTGGACATGTACACTTTGGTGGAATGGTCCAGATTGTGTTAAAAAAATAGTTTTTAGACTTAACAGTTAAAGCGGAGTTTAAAAGGATCTAATCATTTAACTCTTCCTGAGTTCCCTATATTTTATATGCAATAGCTCTTAATTTGTCACAGTTCCTGAATGACAATTGGTATCATTGTTATTTGTGTGTCAGGAAACATAAATTGAAAAATAAAGACCTGCCTAAGGCATCTTCCAAGTCTAAGGGCACCGATCACAATTGATACGTTTGCTGGTTAATTCAAATGGACACATGCACACTCTTACCCCACACATATGCAAGGTCTACTCTACTCTTGTTCTCAAATGTAATAGTTTAACAGCCATGTTCCTATTGTTTGTGACAATGGCATCTCTTATGTGTTTCTATGTTACTAGACTTGGGTCTTGGGTCTGTGCAGAATGACAACTGGATTAGAAGGAACTGTTTTCTGTGTAGCAATTACAGTGCATGGGAAACTACCACATCAGAACAGAGAGAGGCAGTCTGTTTAACTGGAAAGGAAACAATGAATAGTACCTACTGCATACCCTCCTAGGTCAAGTATAAAACAGCCAATACAAACAAAAGATGCAGGGTATCCCACCACTAGCTGAAGAGCTATTGGCATCTGGTAGATGCTGGGAGAGGAAGAGTCAGTTTGGTGGACCATACGCCAGGTCATGACCTACCCTCAGGAGTAGCTGGACAAAACATAATAAACTCAAGAAGATCAGGGGATGGGAAAGGATAGGAGGGAGGGAAGTAAGAGGCTTGCAGGAGGAAATTGGGGAAAGAGACTGAATACATTAAACTATGTGTTTTTTCAAAAAGAAAAAGTAACAGATGCGGGGAAAATACAGAGAAATTTGTATACTTCTGACGTGAATGTAAATTAGTAAAGCCACTATGGAAAGTGGTAGAGAGAGTCCTCAATGACTCTGCAATATCTCCTTGAATTTTTTATTAAGTTTTAAAAATTCTTTTATCAAAATACAATAAAATTCTAAATATACCCACACTAACTCGTTCTGAGGAGAGGCATCAAAGGCATTTCTTTTCTCTCGGGATACTCTTCAGGTTGCACAGATCACTACGACCAAAACTGTGTTCTTCAAAACAGCTAAGGCTTTTTCCCCTACAAATTCTGGCCATAGGAAATCATTTCTAAGAAGCTTGCAGTTGATCCATGGTAAAAGTGGGGGAGGGAGAATTTTATTTTTTGTTTTCCATTCAGGAAAGATTAGGCCCACCCACAAGAACAAGGTTTAACCATAATAGTGTCTGTAATTTAAGTAGCCCAACCTTTATGTGCTTTTTAGACGACTGAGTCCTCCACCTCTCTTCACATGTACCCCAAGATCCTGTAAAGATTACATCTTTACATGTACCCCAAGATCCTGTAAACAAGATTTTTTTAACTGCTCACTTGACATTTATATAAATGTCTTCCTTTTAAAGCAAAGATGGGGGGCCCTTTTAGCATCTTCTGCAAGACTAGACAATGGGACGGATGGGAACAGATCTCAGTGAGAGGGACTAACCCAGCTGGATTAATGCTTTGCATGCGGAAGGTCTTGGGGTTGGAGTCCTGAAGACACCAGGGAGTGTTCTCAAACTGCAGTGTGGGGGATGTGGTCCTATGGGAGGTTCCCAGAGCTGCATTAGGTTGAATGAGTCAGTGAGGATGTGTTTCAGCTGCTGGGGACCCTGACACCGTAGGAAGCCTGTCCCTGTGCAGGCACATTTCAAATCACTCTTCTGCAGCTGAGCTTCAGTGGATTCTTCCCTGAGTTCCTCTTACACTGGCCAAATAAAGGCAGTGGGAACACAACACAAAGCGTGTGGAAAATGACTTGAAGAAAGCGTTTGCCTGTGTAGCTCATCCCTTCAGATGGAGCTTGGGTTCCGCTTGGACCCCTGTTGAACTGCTGTGCTTGGGAGTTTGGGTATCTTTGTTATGGTCATCAGAGGACAGCCCATCAGAGGTTGTCCTGGCTACTAGGGCCGCTGTATTTATTTACATCTTACAATCTGTCAGTGAAGAAGATTGTCTTTTGTATAGCTTGCATACCTTGTAGAATGTGATGAGCTTGGATTCTCTGGGAAACCATTTTTCCTCCTTATCCATGGAGTGCAAAGTCCCGTGCAGGTATAAGGACACCAACCTGCCACAATTTGCATTTCACCCAGAGAAGCAGTTTCAGTAACTGCTCACTTACCAGAGTGCTCTGTAACCTGAAGTCATTTGTATCCCATGTACAATTGTGCCTGCCTGGGGATCACTGGGAACTTCCCATGGGCCACAGCTGGCCCATCAGTTTTTGATACATCTGTGGGAAGCCCGGCTGGGTGAGCACAGTGCTGGTTTCTTGGGATCTTATCTTAATTCAAGCCACCCACTTCTCCTCTGTGATCTTCAGCAAAACAGGATGGTTATTGACCATTTGACTCGACTTACCTATAGAGAAGAGCCTATAGTGTTCTCTTTCAGTAGCCATATGCTGTGTTCATTCACAAGTGTTCTTACTGGGCTACAGCCTTTGCCACCATTCTCTATAGTCCAAGTGCCGGGGAAGACCTGACTTTACCCAGGTGACCAAGGTTAACTGGTTTTCCCCTCTACATGAGGTTCTATGAGGCAGGAGTTGGCCCTTCCCAGATGGACTTCGATTTTTCATTATTTTGACTTTTATTCTATTATCCTCTTGTTAATGACAAATTGATTATGCCAAAATATTAAAAACCACAATTGCAGAGCCCATTGGTATTTCTTCTTAAAACAGTTATAGAAGGAACTGAATGTAAAATAAAAACAGCATTAGGTTCACTGCACTTATCAAAAAATGGTAAGACTTCAGGTTCTTAAAATAAATGAGCCATGACATCTCTTTCATAAAGCTTACAATTTACATTAGGAGGAGTAGTGGGATAAATAAATAAAAAAAAATAGCCGGTACACAGATGAACAAATCACCAAATAGAAGAAATTGGCAGGAATGGGGGTTGATCATTCTGGGAGGAAGATTTTAGAAAGAACAAAATACATACTTTATAAACAGTGCCCTGAGAGGTACCTATGTGATGGAAGATCTTCTGGGCATAGAGAAAGCAGCAGTAGGGCACAGGTTCCCCAGCAGAGGCTTTGGGGACTCAGAGGATGCTGGCAGCAAGTGTGCTTTGGAAGGATGATGGAGGAGATTGGAAAAAAAATTATCGAGGACTGGGTTGCAGGATTTCTGTGTCTGGACTTAGAAGTACAAACTTGGTATTCTCAGCTGTGGGTGGTCCCTCCAGATCCAGCTGGGGAAATTGTGTGTTCACAGCTGTACTTTCTACAACTACTTCGTATCACTGTCTTTCAAGGCAGAAAAGACTGGAGGGTGCAACTAGGGTCATCTCCTGCATCATCCCTAATCTGGAGAGAATGTGAAAACATCTCTCCAGGAATATAGCACAATGAAGCTAAACAAAACAGATTTTTCATAGGGGTCAACTCATGTTCTTTGTTGCAGAATATTTGTTTACACTGTAAAGATGGGTCTCCGCCTAGGGCGACTTCTGATTAGTTGAATAAAGAACTGAATGGCCAATAGTTATCCAGGAACAAATAGGCAGGACTTCCTGGCAGAGAAAGAGAAACTGGGAGGAGAAATCTAGGCATGCGATTTCACCAGAGACTCTGAAGAAGTTATATGGTACAGAACAGAGATAACGGAGGCATGTGGCAGATTGTAGATTAAAAGAGACAGATTAATTTAAATTATAAGAGCTAGTTGGATAAAAAGCCTAATCTAAGGCCAGCCCAAGCTTTCATAATTAATATTAATTCTCCATGTCCTTATTGGGAAGCTGGTGGTCCCACAAAAGAAAGTCTGACAACATTTGAGAAAGTCTGTTACAGATTTTTTTTAAAGGAAATTGTTTCCTATTTAATAATATTGAAGCATTAATTAAGATTAAGAATGTTAAGGCAAAATGTCACCTTTTCTGTGACTCTTTTCTTCCAGTTCTTAATATCAAATCAATCATGTAAAGTTGAGAGTTCATTTGGGGCCAGAACAAAGCCGACTGTAGGCAGATTCCGAGCAGAAGATAAGGGACACAAAGGTCTCATTGTTGTCCTACTGAATAAAGCAAAGGTAGAAGCCACATCTCACAATGTTTGGTTTGTTCAGATGCCATCAGGGGACTATTCTTGTCTTGGTGGAGTGGGTTGAAGTCTATGCCCCGGTCTGGTTTCTTAGATAGGCTCATGTGAGGTTAGGCAAGTTTCTACATTTTTATGAAACTTCAGTATTCTTATATACTGTATGGATGAAATACTAAGTGTTCCCTTACCTATACTGTAATGCTGTTCTTGAGAGTAGGCCAATATGATAACATCATTCTGGGAAGCAAGAGTCTCCCTACAAAATGTTTATGGTTGTGGTTAATGGGCTGCTTTATAAATTCATTAGTACACATTCAAGGGTGAATTAGATTTAGATGACAAGGGAGTCCTACATTTGATTTATGACCTTAAAGTTTATGCTCAACACAACTGTATTACCAGTTTTGGGTTTTTCATAATGGTATATTTAATTCAGTGATATCCCAATTACCCCAAGAAGAATAAATCTGCCAAGTGTCTTTTATGATTTTCTTTTTAAATGAAGCATATGTTAACAAGATTGGTAGTTGGGGAGAGGAAAAGAAGAGAAGTAAAGGAAGGGGGTCTGCTCACCATTTTTAATGTGACCAGGGACAGACTTGGCATTACAAAATTTCAAGGCTACTAGAGGAGAATATATAATATGGTGGACCTTTTCAGTCACTCAGCCACTCAACTTGATTTTCACATTCACTATATCTTTTGACACATCATGTATCTTCTATGTGAGGCTTTCTTAGAGCTTATATTATTACTATTTTCTTAATTATTATTATACATTTATTGAATTATTATTATGATGATGATACCCTTACTGGTTTTGTGCTTTCTTCCTTCCTGTGTGTGTTCCTAGTCAACCACTGGGTAATGCTCATGGGAAGATCCAGTACTGGAGATGTATTCAGTTCTTCTCACATGACTGATGAATGGATCTCCTGTTTTGATTGATTCACATTTTGCAATTTGCCAAGGGTTTAGTCACAGGTTTTCCTTCCTTTCCTAGCCTTGTTTGGCTTTAAGAGATGACTTCTTTGAGGTCAATGTTGATCAAGAATACAGACTCATCAGCTCGTTAATCAGTGAGTTTTTGCTGAGGTTGTACAATTAGATTTTGTTTGTTTATGCTGTTTTTCTATTTCATACTCCAGCTCAGCCTCAATTCTCCTTCAACCTTCTGGACAGTCTAAGAGCATAAAGTGTGTGAAGAAAGTCTGGCATTTCCTTAAGCAAATATCATAAAAGGTTGAGGTAATATTTATAGGTAGAAAGCCCAGTTACGAGAATTTGAGTTTTAAAAGGTTAGACAATTGCTTGGAGATGCATGCATGCATGAATGAATTGATTATCAATACGGAGCTTGCTTAGGAACACGTCCTTTCCACAGGGAAATGGCCACGTGTTGGACAGTTTTCCTGATCACTAGCCTGACATACTGTTCTGTTTATTGCACTGATGGCTCATGAATCTTTTCTTCCATTTGGAAACTAAAACCTATGTTCAGAGTCATGGTGAGGTTACATTTTGTTTATATGCTGGTTTGTATTGGTGAATGTGTGGCGTGATATCTGTACGATGCATACATGTGTGTGGGGGTGGGTGTTTATGCTCATATGCATACGTTTGGAGACCAGAGGAGGCTATTAGGTATGGTCCTTCAGACAGGGTCTCTCACTGAACCTGAGGCTAAGGTGGGTGGCCAGCAAGTTGTCTGAGTCTGTGTGTTTCCATCCCGCAATTCTGGGATTACAGGTATGCTCAACTCTAGTCGGGGATTAGAACACGTACTCACCTATAGACACTGAGCAATCTCTTTAAATTACAAAAAAAATCATATTTAGTTCTCTTTATTGTGCCCATTAATGAAGTAGAAGAAGCATTTGAGAAAGAGCCAATGACCTCTTAAATCTGCCAGCGTGTGTTTTGTTAGGGAACTTCAAGGGACCAATAAGATAACGTAAGCAACAGTCATACTTTTTTTTTAAAAAAAAAATCAAACTAAGTAATTTACATAGGTTCCTTAAAGTCTCTGACAATTGCAGTCTTTCTTCATGAGGGTTTAACCTGAAATTCTCCCTCTTCAATCTAACGTTATTTTTTTTATATAAACTTTGATGG
>JAQHUG010000101.1:5814405-5840107 GCA_028555095.1 Dicrostonyx torquatus | reverse complement strand
CCATGAAAAAGGACTTAGTATGATCTTAACATCATCTTTCTCAGTTTCAAGCTGAAAAGAAAATGTACGTCTCCCATCAAATGAATTAGTCAAACTGGATTGAAGAACTAACACAAAGTAGAGTCTCTTTGGACTGAGTCAGCCTGGCTGTGCTGCAGCCCTGGCCTTGTCACCAAGTGTTCAGTTTCAGTTCTCCAGGTGACAGGAGAACTGAAGACAGGGTCCCTAACTTCATGGAAGGAAGGACATTTGCCAGCTCCTTCGCAGGATAGACACACTGTCATGTTACAACAGGCTGGTGTCAGAGAGACCCTTCCCAGCTTACTTTAAATCATTTTATTTGGAACTCTAAGTTAAAATCCAAGTTGAGAGATCAGGACAAAAACAGGGGTGTTGAGCATCAACAGAGTGCAGAGCGGGGTCTCAGTAGTACTGGAGTTGGATAACAGGGATGAATGATGGAGTTTGAGTGGGGTAGACGCTGGACACACATGGAGGTTGTTCATCTCAAATGTTGGCCAGCTTAAAGACAAAATATTTCATATGAACATTTATTGACTAATTGTTAATAAGTAGAAGTCCAAGAGACAAAGCTTTAAGGTATAGCATGAAGGTTAGAAAGGGAAATGTCCCCATCAGCTCTAATATTTGAAAACATGGTCCCTAGTTGGTGCTGCTGTTTGAGGATGCTTAGGAGGTATGGTTTTCTGGAACAGGGACAGCACTGGAGGTGGGCTTGGAGCATCTGAAGCCTCATCTATTTCTGATTTACTTTCTTCTTCTCCATGTGGTTCAAGATGTGGGCTTTCAGTTTCTTGCTCTGACCACCATGCCTGCTGCTTGCCTTCCACCAAGTTGGACTAGTAGCCTCCTGGAACTTCATGTCCAGATAAATTCCTTCTTTTGTAGCTTGCCTTTTTGCTCATGCTGTTTTATTGCAGAATCAAAAAAGAAACCAATGCTCAAATGTACCCATCTTATTTCTTATTATACTTCATGATCACAGACTGACAGAAATAATAGAGAACTCTTTGTACTTAATTTCATCAGTGATATTCTTCATCGTGTATTTTATAGTTCAGGGGCTGAGAAATTTGACAGTGCCAGATGGTATATATTTTAAGCCTTATGAGTTCCAATACTGTTCTGTAATATAGTCTTGTCATCAGCATGCTGTATCAGAAACATAGATAAACACATTTGTCTTTCCCCAAGGTCAACATTTATTGAATAGCAATTAATACACACAGTATGGTGATTTTAATGACAGCAATTTACTACATACTTCCACTTTGCTCAATAGCCCAGGCTGAGGCAAACAAAGGATTCTTTTTATTCCTATCTTGATTACTAATATTAACTTTCAGATTATACATTACACATCACACAGTAATTCTGTCTCTATATAAGTATTTGTATAGTTTTCAGAATGACTGTGAAGTCTTAAGAGCCAAGGTAGATCTTAAGAGGTTTTTAGAAGTCCCAAGGAGCAGGGATTCCGACAGAAATGCAAATAGAGTCTGCATTAGGAAGATAAGGACCCTGATCTAACTCCAAAGAAGCAAGAACAGCTGCTGGCTGCTGGCTTGAGAGTCAGGCTCCTGGGTCAGAACTGAGCTGTAAGAGTCAAGATGGGCAAAGGGCAGAAGCGAGTCCACATGACTGAGCAGGGAGATGGACGGGCAGCGTGTTCAGACAAATGAACAGAATATGAGGAGAGAGCAAATAGAGGAGCATGTGCCAACAGCAAGGGCTGAGCAGAGCTGCAGGTCCTGGAACAGTCAAGAGTTCTCCTTGGGTCCTGTGGTCAGATGACAGGTCTGCGGAGTCACTACTACCACAGTGATCTGTAGTATTCTAGAAGAACACTTTCCTTCTTCTAGACAGGTACAACCTAGAGACAGGACAAAGGGTCTTTTTATCAATGGTTGGATGGACTTCCGTGTCACTCAGTCTCTCACATGTGTACTCTTACTCAGGGCTGTGTTCCTGTCTTGAGTGAGTAGGGATGGATTAAGAGCTAATATGTATACAACTTTTCCCCTCTTGGCATAACATGATCATCCCACCTCTAGTTTGAAGTAGAGATCACCTTTCCCTAGTAGTCATGGCAACTAATTAAGCAAACATATGAAAGTACCTAGGCCCATGGTAGTGATCATGTGGTTATTGATTCTCTAGTTGAAACAAGGAAGGGAAGTCCACAGGATACTCAAATGGTAGTCCAGTCATAACTGCATACTGACCTCCAGCTGCAAATGGCCTTTGAGATGCTAACAATAAAGGAAACAGAAGGCTAACTGAAAGGGGGACCCAGGATGAGGCTTCCATGAAGTCATCAGCTATGATGGAGGGGGCTTTGTGGTAGCGTAACTGCTGGTAGGGCGTCCCCCTTGATGCTGAAAGTAACTCATAACTCATGCTCTGTGAAGAAGCCCAACAAACTCGGATGGTCGACAAGTTAGACTTCATGGAATGGTCAGTGTGGTCTGTGGTTTGGGCCCTATCTGAAGCGAACAGACAATGGTTCCTCTCTCCCGAGAAAAGGTAATGCGACCGCATGGGTGAAAGTCTTTGAAAGCTGGTGGCAGCTGAGACTGCGGCTCTAGGATTGCCCCATAATCCTGGTTTTGGAGACGACTGTTCTAAAGCAATACTTAAGTTGTTGGCCATTACACCCCAATCACAATATTTGGTGCTGGCTTTTAAAGCTTTGACCTACTTAAGCAAAGCAAAACCTAACGGGGGGAAGTAGTTGCAGCAATAGATGAGGCCCTGGCAAGACTATGTGAAGACAAGAAGACTCCAGAAGACTGAGCTATCAATACTTCCTCTTTCCTGTGGGTGTGGTTATGGTCAGTGCCACAGGATTGAAAGCACAGTGCCCCCTCCTGTCCCACAGTGGGTCTGTTCTCTCAGGGATCGGCATGGTGGGCTGGAGCACGGGAATGGAGATCTTTGTGCATGCCATTTGGTTCTAAGTGGGTTGTTGTTACAGTTCTGGGAAGCAGGGAGCATAGCTACTGAAAAGCTAGAGGGTGTGCAAGTGTGGGGACAAAAAATGCTGGCCTGCTGACCTGCTGTCCCTTTCTTCGCTTTTCAATAGAAACAGGCAGAAATATTGATCCTCTTGTTGTGAAAATTCATTTTCCAGGAGAGACATAAACAGTGTCTACACCTCTGACAAACCGAAGCACAATTACACCAAAGTTCATTGTGCAGAACCAGGGAGTTCATTGGGCTTCCTCATAGGGCATAGGTAAGGGGTTACTACAGAAGTATGAATGCTCCCCCCAAACGCTGCACCAGGAATGGTGGCTTCCCTATAACTGCATAAATGAAGTACCCCGACCACTCCCGAATCCTTTCTTGACTGTATTGTATACTCTGGCCTCCCTCCCAGAGCACACACGATTAAGGCAGAGCTGGTATCGTAGGTCATAGGAATGGTTGAATACTCAGCTGAGGGCTTTGTGATCCTTTCCACTAAGCCATGAGGAACAAGCCGGTAAGCAGCGCCCCTCCATGTCCTTTGCTTCAGCTCCTGTCTTTAGTAAGTAGTCAAGAAGCCCAGTTGAGACAATCCTTTTGTGCGGTGTGTGTGTGTGTGTTTGTGTGTGCACACACACACGCATGTTTGTGTGAAGCTGAGCTCCCCAAGATAGAGTTTGGCTGCTTGGCTCACAGAATAGTCACTCACATTTGCTACTGCTGTTTTGTGGTTCTTGAATGGTCAAAGATGGAGGGAAAGTTAAGGGTTAGTAGTGGTACTCTTCATTCTTCTAAGGCTGATGCCTAATGGGGCAAGCCGAGTGAACAGGCAGGAATGGGAGATACTTGGCAGGTGTGAACCTGGGCTTCGGACAGTCAAAGTGCACAGTGACACACAGAGGATGAATTCACTGCTACTTGGACCCATCATCTTGTTATAGTGTCGCCTTTGCTTTGGTGTATGGCATCATCGTGTATTTCAGGTCTGAAAATTATCATGGTGTCCGGGCTGGGCCACGACTCAGCAGCATGTCATGTTTTACCTTCATGTGTGTGGTGTGGATGAAATATGAATGAACATATGCAGATGCTTTCTATTGAATCTGGAATTTAGTCTAACTTACAGAGTCTCTGGGAAGAACATAGCAGGTAAGTAAGGAAGGGCCAAGAAATGCTTAGAGGAAAATAGTGTCTATTCAGAGAGAAGAACGAATAAGCAGAGCCCAAGTACTGCAGTTGGAGAGGTTAACCGCATTCCCCAGCTGGCTAAAACCAGGAAGCAGCACCCCTTCATGTCCTCTGCTTCAGCTCCTGCCTCCAGATCGCTGCTGTGTTTGAGTTCCTGTCTTGACTTCCTTCATTGATAAACAGCAATATGGATGTGTAAGCCAAATAAACCATTTCTTCCCCACCTTGTCTTTGGTCATGGTGTTTCATCACCTCAATAAACCCTAACTAAGACGTCTGGTACAGCACTCCTGTACCACACAAAAGACTGGACTGATCTTTGGTGTGGTTATGGTCTTAAGAGATTTAAGGACAGTTTTCAGAGTGTTCCTTCCCTAGATTTAACATATGTTAAATCTAGCCCTGGAGCAAGAGGGGAAAATGTGTCTTACTGAGGAAACACAAGCTTTCTGCCAGGAATAGGTTTGGGGCTGATTAGCTTGGAAATAATCTTTGTATGATTTGCGGCAGGGAAACAACTAAAGAGTGAATTACTGCATCTTAATGGACATGCGTTCAACATGCGTGCTTGTTCCTTCCCAATGTTTGTTCATAGCTGAACGAGGGCCACAAATCATCACTGCTGTCAGGGATCACTTTGCAGCTGTGCCTCAGCCATCAGGTAGGTGGAGCCTAGGGCACCTGGGCCTAGGAGCATAGAAGTCAAGGGCTCAGGCTGTTTTTTTTTTTAAATCTTGGCTCCTTACTTGCTGGCCAGTCTTGGTTGATTAAACCATCTTTGGAAGCTCAGTTTTTTGTTTTTTGCTTATTTAACCTGTAAAACTCTGCACAGTATTTAAGGCACTACAGTGAGTGGTTCTTTTGTGACTCCACAAATACATGATACATGAAAGATGAATGATCCTAGTGAGAACAGGCCATGGCCTGATGACTTCACTGCTCAGTATCATCAAATAGGTAAGAACAACTCTTCCAAAAGTCTGAAGAGTAGGGGATGTTTCAAACTCATTATCTGAGACCAGCATTACTTGATGACAAACTACGACAAGAAAGCAACAAAGGAAAGTTAGAAATCAATATCGCCACTAAACATGGGTACAAAAGTCCAAAAGGAAAAAAAAAGCAAAGCAAACTGGATAGCACATTACAAACATTATCCCTCATAACCAAGTTGGATTTATCACTGGAATATTATGAGGAAAATTCAACACATGCAATTCAGTGAACACAAGATGCTGCATCAGCAGAATGAAAGACCAAAACATTGGGTTATATCAGGGACTACAGGGAAAGCACTGGACAAAAGTCAACATTCTTTCATCTTAGGATTAAAACACCTCAGCAAATTAGCAATGATAAAAGTTGCATAGTACAAACCCAGGGCTAACATCCAAGTCAATGGTGGACAATTAGAAAGGTTTCCTTTTAAAACCAGGAACAAAACAAGCATGTCTACTCTTGCTATTTCTGTTCACCATAGAATTAGAAGTTGTAGTCAGAGAAATTAGTCCAGAGAGGAAAAGAAAAGGCCTCCAGGGGCAGAGCTACGTGTGCAGGACCGTGGTTTTGATCCCCAGCACCATGTCAAAGTGCAGACTGTATTAGTTTACTGAATCAAGTGATTGAATATGGCAAGCAAAACATCATACAATCACACCCGTCCAATATGAGAATGGTTTCTGTTGGCTTGGTTTACTCAGACTTCCTCAGTATTGATAACTTGCTTTATTTATCATGATATTATAGTGATATCTTAGAACAGTAGTTCTCAACCTGTGGGTTGTGACCCTCACAGGGGTTACATGTTAGATATCCTGGATATCAGATGTTTACATTATGATTCATAACAGTAGCAAGATTACAGTTATGAAGTAGCAACAAAAATAATTTTATGGTTGGGGGTCACCACAACATGAGGAATGGTATTAAAGGGTCTTGGCATTTGGGAGGTTGAGAACCATTGTCTTTGAAGAAAAATATTGAACTTTGAGTAATTCTCTCTAGGTTGAAAGGTTCCTTTGAAATTTAGAAAGAAAAAAGTTTCTACTCTCCTTATATGCATATGACATGGTCTTGCATATAGAAAACCTTAAAAAAAGTCTCCATCAAGATTCTGTAGGAACTTGTCAAAGAATTCAGTCAAGTTCCAAATTACAGAGTCACACCACAAAATCACCAGTCTCAGATACATTAGGAGAGAACAGAATTTAAAAAGAAATCTGGAGAACAAAACCACTTATAATTAACTACAAAAGAAATGAAACCCTTATGGGTGGTTAGGCAAAGGCATGAAAGCCTGGCACATCAAAAGTTATGAAACACTAATGAAAGAAACTAAAGAGGACATACTTAAGTGGAAATATATTCCATCTTCATGGATTTGAAGAATTCATGTTTTAAAAACATCCATACTGCTCAAAATTATATATAGGCTCAATATATGCCCTATCAGGGCTTCAAGAACATTTTTCGTGGACATAGAAATAAAAAACTTCCTAAAATTTCTGTGGAACCACAGACGACTCTGAATAGCCAAAGCAATATGAAACAAAAAGAACAAAGATGAAGACATCATGGTACCTGATTTCAAAATATGCTACAAATTTGTGGTGATCAAAACAGTGAGGTTATGGTGTTGACTAATGAAATTAAATGGATACTGAGAACCTTATATAAATGTTTATGATGTATCTTTTGGTAGAGATGCCAAGGACACACAGTGCGAGAAAGGCCGACTTTTATGATCGTGCTGAGCGAACTGTCTATTCACATGCAGAATGAACTGGACCTTAGTCTCATAATAAGAAATGTGGAAATGCGATTTTATCAAGTGGGATTAAAAAGCTTCACAGCGGAGGATAGCATCAACAGAGTGAAGAAACAAACAGAGAAAATGCTTGCAAAGCAGATGGCTGGCAAGTGGTTTATTTTGAAAACATCAGGACCTCAATTCACAACAAAAAATAAGTAATGATGTAAAAATAGAGACATTTCTTAAAAGGAAACAGAGGGCCAAAAGATACATGAAAAATTATTTAGCATCATTAATCATCAGGGAAATGCAAATTAGAAACACAGCAAGATAGCACCATATGCTCGTTAGAATGGATCTTATCAGAAAGATGAACGACTCGAGTGTTAACAACAAAGCCAAGACAGAAGAAGTATTGGGCTCTACTGATGAGATTACCAAATCAGAGGAGGGCCCTCAAAAACCTGGAAATTAGATTACGGTGTTCTAGCCACAGATTCTCCCAAGCAGCGTATATTCTGCGCTAGTTTCATTTTGCTTCTCTGACAAAACACTCTGACCAAAGGCAGCTTGGCGAGGAAAGGCTTATTGGGCTTACACTTCCAGGTCACTGGGCATAAACGAGGGAAGCCAAGACAGGAACCTGGAGGCAGCAACTGAAGCAGAGGCCATGGAGGAACTCTACTTCCTAGTTCATTCTCTGGCTTCTTCTCAGGCTCATGCTTCTCTAGGTTTGCTGTGCAGCTCAGGACCATCTATCTGCCTAGAGATGGTGTGTCCCATAGTGGGCTGGGTCCTCCTGCATCGGTTAATAATTATGATGACCTACCACAGATATTTGCACAGGCCAATGTGGTCTGGGCAACTCCTTCATTAAGGCTTTCTTTTCAGATGATTCTAGAATGTTTCAAACTGATAATTCATGCTAAGTAGGGCATAAACCAAGGAAATAAATGAGCATGTGCAACATTTGCTCTCCTGTGTTGATTGCTGCACTATATATAGTAGCCATGTGTCCACCAGTAGGTGAATAGACCAAGAAAATGTGGTATAGATGCATAATATTATAGAACACTATTTATCTTTAAAAGAAGAAGAGACTTATTTATAATAGGAATAAACCAGGGGAATATTATGTTTAGTGAAAAAAATCAGACAAAAATAAATACTGTGTGATCTCACTTTTGCATGGACACTAAGAAGTTAAGCTAATAGAAGCAGAGCCTAGAATTGTGATTGTCACGGCTAAAGTTTGGTGAGAACGACAGAGAGATGATCTAAGGTTGTACAATTTCAGTTGAAAGGGTAGAAAAATCTGTTTAATCTATGGCTGAAAAATCACTAAAAATAGACTTGAAATGCTCTCAAAACAAAGGAACTAATAACCATATGATGTAATGTTAATCAGTTTCAGGAGCCATTTTACAATATGCAGATATCTTAAACCATTGTCCACCAGAAATATTCACAAATTAAAACAGTTCAACTGAAATAAATAAATAATTTAAAATGATTTTAGGACTATGGATAGGGCTTTTGCCATAAATGACAAAATGGACTTTTTTGTTTTGGGTCCTGTTAGTTAAGTGGGCTGAGAAATACAAATATTAATTATTTGGCTAATGTAGAATTTATTTAAAACATATCATCAATTGAAACAATTCAACGCATGAACTATTTCTAAATTGAAATGGCTATTTTAATAGTTTAAAAACAGATACTTGGGCTAAATCAACGTGCCTGGTCCATTCAGAGATGGATGAGTCCAAGGCAACCACGAAAGTGCTGAAAAGAGGCCACAGCTCTGAATTGAGAGTCCCCATGACTGTTCTACTGCTTGTGAATGTGGTTGGAAACCAGAACTCAGATCTCAAGGGACCAGAACCTTATAAAGTACCTCAAGCAGCTCCCAGAATGGCAGTGGCCCAAGTAACTGTGAAGAACTGCAAGGCCCAAGGATCAATGTTGGGTTACTTATTTGTTATTGATTGGTTTATTGGTTCAGAGAGGAATGGGCAGGGCATCACTCACTCACCTCAAGTTGAACCAGGGATCCATCCACAATTCTACCCCAAGTAGTTGCATCCCATCTTGACTCAGTGAATCTGCTTCCTTGGCTATTGGCAGAATGTGTACAGAGTGATTGTTGATGTCCCTCTCAGGACTAATGATACTCACAGAGAATTGTACTCTTAGGAAGGAATGCCCATGGGCAAGATGTTACAGATGTAACACGTACTAAGGCTGGAGAGATGGCCCAGTGGTTAAGAATGCTGGCTGCTGTTCCAGTGGAGTCCGGTACACTTCCCAGCAACCACATGGTGACACACCACCTGTAACCCCAATCCTAGGAAGTCAGACGCCCTCTTCTGGCCTTCACAGGCACTGCATGCATGTGGGGCATAGACTCATGAACAGACATATTTACCTAAAATCAAATAAATAAGTAAAATAACAACATATGCCCACTGTTACTAAATGGAAAATAAAGCCAAATATTCCTATGTCTGAAATATAATCCAATACGTGTAAAACTGTTTGTTTCTAAACGATAGACTAAATAAATGAGATGGTTGATTATTACACAGAATTACTTCATGCTTTTAAAAACTGCTTTAAGCTTGCTATTTTATCTTTGATACATGGAAGACACTCTTGAGCAGATTCATTTAGGCAGTTCCTAGCCACCAAGAGCGGCATTAGAAGTGAAGAGAAAGATTGATCCCTGAGTCTGTTTCCTAGGAGATAACATGCAGGGTGATCTAGGGCTCTTGCTGTCACAAACCTGCATCTGCAATGGCAGCTGTGGCAGATGCCAGCCTGAGCTGACTTCATGATTGCCAGAGATCTGTTGTTCTTAGGATCTGTGAGAAAATAGCACGTCTTTGCCATCAAAGAGTCCCTGTGAAAGGCCCACCATGCTTTGACATGTTATGCAGACACTTCATGTTTACTAACTGCCTTCTAGAGAACTACTTTTCTTATATCTGAGGCTCTGGGAACTGCATCATGAACCAGAACCATTGGCTAAAACAAAATGACTTGAATTTCTTAACTAAAATCTTCCCCTGGATTCCATAACCCTTAGTCCTAAAAATCCTATTTTGTTCCCCCTTTTTAAATTTTATTTTATTTTAACTATAGGTGGTTTCTAACCTCCTCTGGCCAGGACTGCTTTCGTTTCAGCGTATATTGTATGTGCTTGCACCCTTAGCCTCTGCCCTTAAAGCCCTTCTCTTCCTTGCCGAAGAGCTCTGCTTCAGATCTCCCTATCCTGGAAGCCTCATTTCTCAGCTCAATGATCCCTTTCTCACAGTCCTTCCCTGACCACATGACCTAAGGCCCCACCCTCATTCCATCCTATTGCCTCAGTTTACAGTTCTGAAAGGAGCTTATAAAAATGTTAATTAGCAAAATGCAAATGTCAGCTTTTTTCCCTTGAGTATTTTCTCCCCAGTGAGTAGAGCATCATGTGATCTTCATCGCATGTGGAGACCTTATGCCAGCAGCCCATCTGAAGCACACACAGTAGGTGCTTACTAAATATGACCTAGTGGGTGTGTTAATGGGCAATCCTCACAGTTGGATTTATGATTATTTTTTCTGAAATTTCAATAGCTGTGGCTGTGACTATGAAGCATGGTGTATTTCTTAGGCTTTGAATTTGAAAAACCCCGACTGGCTTATGGTTTGAATGTTTGCTATCAGTGGCTGATGATATTTTGGGGTTTATGGAGCCTTTAGGTAAGACTTAGCTGGTGGAAGTAGTCTTTGAAGATGCAGCCTGGCCCTCAGTCCCAAATTCTCCCTGCTTCCTGATCTGCAACCACATGAGACGTCTACCTTAAGAACAGCACCATCCATCCACTCTGCTTTCCCTGCCACGATGGACCAAAGTCTCTCAGAAACCATAAGCTAAAAAGCATCTGTCCTTCCATTGGTTTGGCATGTTGTCAAGGGAGACTACTTGTGGGATAAAGATATAGAGATACAGATGTTTGGAGGCCAAGTCACCATGAAAACACTTCTTATCAATGACCTTTATTTCAGCAGACAGAAAGTAGTGTAAGAAGCCATGTAACAAATGTCCACTAAGCTCAGCTTTTCTAGGAATAGGCTTTACCCGAACTCAACCTTTCTGACAGTTTTCCCAGAGTTGTCTGCCTCATCTATATTTTTGGATGAAGTGATGCAAAGTGGTTGAGAGGCAGATATAAAATCCTACAGTTTTCACAGAAACATCTACTGTGATGTGTTTGTTGCCTCTTTTTTAGGTGATCATTCTTCATTTCTTTTACATCTGTAGTGCCCCGTGTCTTAGGTGCTCAACACATTAGTGAGCCAGTGGGCAGAGAGACACAATGATCACTTCTTCTCTTCTTAGCCGCCTCTTCACCTGCTTACTGGGATCATTGCTCACTTTGAATTTATTTTTCTCATTGGCAAATTACTGTGTATTAAAGAAATACTTTCACAGAGGTGCTTTCATTTAATTTTAGTTTGACTGCCTGTTAAAATATTTTTTTCCCAAGGCATCAGGTCTGAATGTGAGTTTTAGTATCTCAGCACTAGGAGGGATGGAGGACAATGGTTGAATAAACAGAGGGAAAGATGAACAATGCATTGTCTACAAATGTTCTCTGGTGTTGGCTCTAGATTACTTGACTTTTTACTGAATCATAACCCCTGCCCTCTCTATTGCCATGACCACTGATGAAACTCTAAAGTCAAGACCTTGTTGAGTCATGTCTTAGTATGTTGGGCACTGCCTTTATTTTGGGATTTGGGTTATTTGTGGATTGGCCTTTTATGGTATAAATGAGGTGGACTGTTTAATTCCATTTTGCAATAAAAAGGTACTGCCTATTTAGCAAGAAGGCAAATATTTTCACTCTGAACTGCTTTCTGGACATTTTTCCAATGACATTTGATTTTAAGCTGGGAAACACATTATCCCTGTTCACTTCTCTCATCCATCTCTCTCCCTTCAACCATTTCCTTTTAAGTGGATCAAACCAATGCCTAAAAATGAAGCCATTATTATTTGATTGCTTCTTTACTGTGCAAAAGCACCAGAGAGGCTGAAATAAATGCCTATTGGGTTCCAAGTTGCTGCCGTCAAAGACTGTCTGCCAGCCAACCAGGTGTTCCAGAACATCTTGCCTTAGGGCTGGTCTGCCCAGGGACTGGCATTGCCGTGTGTCTGGGCTTCAGTATTTTCTGTGTAGCTCTAAATGCTATCTTTGGGATCATTTATTAGGACACATAAGGAATAATGGGTGTTGGACAGCAGCCTGTACAGAAATAAAGTTAGGCAGGCCTTAGGCATGTTTTGCAGTTATAGACTAATCCTTTTATAGGCCTTTGGATCTTGTAGGTTGTTTTAAGTTTTAAAAATTTTTTTCCACCTGAATATAGCCTCTGCTCTCCATTTATTTTACAGTGCTTCCCCCACCCCAAGCTTCTTTGTTTCTTTAGACATTCAAGACCTCATATTCAACCCATGCCTTGCTAATGGTAACAGACCTACCTACCCTCTCAAACGTGTAGCTTCACCCCTGCCAAATAAACTTTAAAACTTTCAACTTCAGAGTGTTTCTTTTGAGCTGGAGGTTCCTGTCCATGGTCTGCCTGCCCTTTGTTTCAGTCACTTCTCCCTCCCTCTGGCCAGGGCACTGCACAGCCAACTGACTCATAGTCTAGGTATGTAGTAGGTATGTAGGAGACGGTATTTGCCTTTCCCTTTCATTTTGGTGGAATTGCTTAGAAATGCTCTGGTCTTCATGACACAGCTGATAATAAAGACATTTTCTGACTTTCAAATAACACCAAATGGTTGCAATTCAATAAAAGGTAAATAATTTCAAAACCATACCCACAGTAATAAAATAGCAACGAGTTCCCAACTGGCAGCAATAACCTGGGTACATCAGATTCCTCAAAAGAGAATGAAAGCTTGCTTCTCATCTTACTTTAGGTGTGCCATCTTTTGAAGAGAAAGGATCATTTGCGAAGTCACTACAACATATTGGCGTATTACTTCTGAGGGCTGGCTCAAACCTGTCACATATTTTGAGGGGAAGGGAAAAAGAATATATACTGGATAATTCTATTTTATTAATTAAGAAAGAAAGCTTGTCCTAAACTTGTGGAAGACCCAACCAGAGCAAGCATAGTCCTTTTAGGATGGTAATATACATCGGTAAATTAAAGGCTCTGCTAGGTTGTAGACAGAGGAACTCTGTCTGATTTGGTATTCCTCACAGTTATTGAGCTGTGAGAGTATGTTATCATAGGATGGAAAAACTCACAGAAATGTCCACAGAAGTTCTGATTTCCCTAAAAGCACAGACATCCCTCACATAACATAGTTGAAAAGGAGCAGTGAAAACGTGGTATGTTTTAGAGGTAAATCTCTGGCAGAAAAGGACAAGACTAGGGAGAGGCAAAAGCTGAAGTTCCACCTCACTGGGAGCAGAAGAAAGATCAGTGTGATTCCCCACAGAGTCCAGGCTTCTCCAACTTAGCTTCATATTTCAATGATATCATTTGTTTGGTCTGTCTTTGAAGACAGTTGGTGAAATTTGTATTTCCCAAACTATATGACCAACACCATCTTCTGACTCATGAATTTGATAGTTGCTCAAATGTATCCCTGGTGAATATTCACGATCATATTGCTTCAATGAGTTCAAGCCACTTGCTGTTGTTTTCTACTAAGCTTCGTCAATTAGATTTCCTGCGAATCACACACATGCACACCATACTTCCAAGGGTATCTGCTTCTCATTCTGTGGTGCTGTGTAATGAAAGGTTACTGTCAACCTAGGCAACAGCTGCTCTGCAGATGTTCCAGAACTGAATGGGCTACACATGAAAGGCTTACAGGAGTCAGAATTTCTCACCCCAATCCCAAACATTTTAACTCTTTTTTCCTCTTTTATTTTCAAACCAAATAACCAAGGGATAATATATTAAAAAGCCCAAAGAATATTCTCTCTCTTTCCCTTGTCCCCTTCATTATTGCAAAAAAAAAAATCTAATGGTGGAAAGCCAGTATAGAAAGACTGAGCCGACCAGTGATTTACTTTGAAGCTTACCAGGGACACCAGGGAAATTTGCCAGTACATGGATCATGTTTGGAAGACTTACATCAAAGAACTAGGGAGTGTCAGACCCTGGCATCTTCCAGGCTTGGTTGTTCAAAGGACAATGTCTAAAGCAATTTCTATTCCTTATCCATGTTGCATTTGGTGTCACTCTTTTCTTCCAAAAAAGAAAAAATCCTTGAACCTGAAAGGCATGAGCCCCGTGTGAACAAAGATGCAAGCTGTCGTCCCAAAGCTGTCGTCACGGGTCCAGCACGGAGTTAAGTGGCCTGGAGTTTATGCTTTATTTGGGGATTTTACTGAGTTCTGCAAAGATGAAAATCTTTGGTTGTGTAGCATTTCATGTGCTTCACCTTTTGTGAGGACATTTTCTAATATCAAGTAGCTTTAAATTACTCTCCTCCAACAGCAAGGAGCAATTGTCCATCTACTACACATCCTGGTGGCAGTCAGGGAAATGTCCCAGAAGACTGCAGTGAGGCTGGATATAATAGAGGACTGTGTTAGTGAGTGCCTAGATTTCCTACTTTCATTTTCTTGAGGATTAGTACTGGACAACTGGACAACAGAGCTAGATAACTTCCAAGAAGGAAATATGTTGTTCAGTTCTACCTCATACAAATCAGCCGCGACAGCCCACTTCTGGCTGTGATTTGTATTGGAAATCCATTTCCCTTGTGTTTCACGGTGCCGCTTCTCACTCTGTTACCAGCTTGGACTTCACTTTTCATAAGTGGGTATATTTGAGTTTCATTATTATTATTTTTCTCCTCTGAAGAAAATACAGAACCATTTGTTTGATCTCGTTACTCTCATGTCATCAATAAGCCCTTCTCTGACTTTGGGATAATTTAACAAATAGTGTGGTCATGGCATTGGAGGGAGTGATCCTTTTCTGCAGAGAATGCAGGAGTAACCAAACTGGGACATATGGGCAGTGGTTTCTCTTGCCACCTGCATTTTACACAGTTATGAAGCACTAGACTCTTGAACTCAGTCCCCCATTAGCCCTAAATAGACCTGACTTTTTATATAAAAATTAATCAAAACAAATGATTTATGTTTTCCCTTACTTTACATCTCTTAATCTATGACATTGGCATTTAAATCTTCTTTTCATTTTTCCACCAAAGACTTCCCCAAATATTCACTTTCAATTTTTAAAATCCAAGTGGTTTTTGTGTATGATCCTTTTTTTTTAAGAATTAAAAGCAAAACATTTTCTTCTATTTAGCCCAAAAACTAATTTTATTAAGTTTATGACTATTATTACTATTTTTAGTACTAGATCATTTAAATTTAGCTTTCACAGTTTGGCATAAGATCAATCATGTAGTCGAGCCTATTAAATGTCATCTTTCTATACAAGCTGACTATTTTGACTAAATATATGAGATCACTTGTAAATGGGAAGAAAGTTGTTTGGAGATATATGTCTAATATAACTTACTCAGTGAAATCCTCGCTTTTCTTCTAGGTGTGGATAACCATAGATAAATATTCAGATGAAGGACTAAGCAGGGATTCAACCGAGAATAGTTGCAGATTTAATTTCCACGATTAAGAAGTAGAAGCGGGACACTATAGGGAGTTGTTCTGCTATGTTCAGTTTTTATTTTGTTGTCTACTTTTCAGAAAGCCTAGCACATTACTTGAATGGAACCCTATTCATTAATATTCTGTATTTGATTATTTGGAATTTCAGACTCATTTTGTGACAATTGTTTATTTCCAGTGGTGCTGGCAAGCATTATGAGGTGAAAAGATCCTGTATATCATCTTTGGTTTGTGCTTTTGTATTATTTCAATGTGTCAGTGTAGAAAACAAGAGCCAATGGGGAAGAGTAGGAAAATAGTCTTGCCTCTCATTGCCTCGGCAGAGTCTCAGAGGGTGGCCCCCAAAGCCAAGAAATTTTTTTAAGTAATATATACTTTTACTATATCATACATGCATAGAATACATTCTGGTCACACTCATCTTCCCTCTTTATCTTACCCTTCCCCCTCCCTATCAAGTCCACATTCTTTTCAAGTCATAGTCAGAAATTAAGGTGATACCTCGTTTGTCAGCATGGATGGCTTAAGTATGAGCATCATCCCAGAGTGGCAGCATCTTGCACTATTTCCTTATCTGAAGAGAAGAAGCTAGTCTTTGTGTCAGCACTTCAGGAACCAACTGGTAGTCTGTCCCCAATGATTTCATAGGGTCAGAAAATATGTCCTTTAATGATATTTAGGATTTTGTGAATATGGTCAAAATATGTTGTATATATGTGTATTAAAATGTCATAATGAAACCCATTAATATGCATAATTACTATAAGCCACCAAAAACACAAGAAGGTAGAAAAGAGAAAAAGAAGAAAAACATTCTTAGTAATGTACAGTATTCTGTGAGTTACAAAAGTTAGTCAGGTCCTGAGTCCCTTGGGAGTCCATTGTGATTTTAGGGTAGCAATACTTGGGGTCAGGATGCACCTATTGTAATCTATAAACTCTTTAGGATTTTTAATAGTGAAATAATGAAACTACTGAAAACATCATTGACTCTTACCAAGTGCATGTTGACTACTTTATATCTTTAATCTTGATCATTAGTCAATTTTACACAAAAGAGAATTGAGATGTTAAGTTAGAAACTAACTTGCTTAAGGACACACAGTTGGTATCATGGGTGAAACAGACCTAAGAGGTCTGTTCCAGGTCTTATCTATAAAACTTGTGAATATAACCTTATTTAGAAATAGCCTCTTGGTAGATGTGATCAAGCTCCAGATCTGGAGGTCTTCCTGTATTTAGAGTCTTAAAGGCAATAGCTAGTATCATAACACAAGAGAGATTTAATACATACTTTTAAAATGACATGAAGATAGAGGCAGGGATCAGAGATAAGAAATGCCAACGGTAGGCTCAGAAGGTGGCTTACCAGGTAGAGGTTCTTGCCACCAAGCCTGATTACCTGAGTTTGATCAATGGGACTCATATGATTGAAGGAAAGAAACAACTTCCAGAAGTGGTCCTTTGATCTCCACATGTGCCCTGTGGGCACGTGTGTGAAAACACACACACACATACACTGCCCAAAGATGACAGTCCACTAACATACACTGTAAGGGAGTTAGAAACACTAGAAAATCTAAGGCTATGAGGACTACCAGTGTCTTGATTTCAGACATCTGGCCCCCAGAGTGATGAGAAAATAACTTAAGCTGTTTTGCACCACCTGGTGTGTGACAATTGCTTGCAGCAGCCCGAAAACACAGCTGGTGCCCCACACAAGCACTGGAAACACAACACAGAAACCCATGCTTTCTTTACATGCTCTGGCCTTTAAATGCCCAGACTCTGGCTAAGTCAGTGCTATGTTCATAGTAAATACAGCCAAATGTAAATTTGGTTGTAAGAATACAGATGGATGAATTTTCTTTTCAGTTCTTTAGGAGAAGGTTAGTGAAAAATGAACACAGAATAAGAATGACTAGGCTGATTTTTGTTCTTTGACTTCGCACACATATAGACAAAGAAATATGACCAGAGTCACCCGTTCTTTCCCCTTTCAACTCCCCACTTCATATCATCATCATTTCCTCTGCCTCTTTCCCCCTTCAACACCTTCCCCTTCTTGTTCTTTCATAATGACCCACTAAGTCCATTTAATGCTGTTCATATGTGCATAAGTGTAGGGCCATCCAGTGTGGGCACAGACAACCTGCCGGTGGCCATGCCCCCGAAAGAATAATTCTCCTACGCCCAGTAGCCACTACCTGCCAATAGCTCCTCAGTTAGGGGCAGAGTTTTATTTGTTCCTCCCCCATCTCTGCTGGAATTTTGGAGGCTTCATCTTGTGCAGCTCTTGAGAGGAGGTAGTTGTAGTTTTTGTTGTTTTTGATGATAGCCATTTGCGATAAGTGCGGACATGCTTTACCCGTCTCCCCAATCTTCTTTCAGTTCACATGAGAACAAGAAATTACAATCCAGAAGATTGTTGTAGATTCTTTGATCAAGGTTTTGTTACCTCCCCCCAACCAAAGTGATCAGGATGTGGGGTTTGGAGGGGAGGGTATCCTGGTGCTTCCTAGCCATGGTTAGACACTAGCATCTGTCCAAAATAGAGCTCTGGAAAACACCTCTCCAGGAACATTTCTTTTTGCTAAAAGTTCACCTTCTCTGGGGTGGAGGTAGGTGATGGTCCTGGTTTAAAAGCTCCTTCTTTCTTTCATTTCAACAGGACCTGCAGTTTATTCTGCAGAGTGTGAAGGAAGGACAAAGAATACTGAGGGGAGAGGATGGAGCAGAAAAGACACCCAAGAGTCATCAATAACTGGAGGATGAGAGTCCCAGGAGAATTCTGGAAGAAGGATGGAATTTTCCCCTGGTACATATTTGAATAAAGCCGTTGGCTTGCATTCAGTGACTTGCCATCAGTGACTACTCTGGGAGAGGGGATTACTGTTCCTATGGCAGCTATTATTCTTGGAAGAACCATTCCTGGCATGCCTCAGAGAGAAGAGAAATTTAAACATCCCCGTCTCTAATTTACACTGGATCTTGGCTTTCTTTGTCAGCAGCTGTACATATTAGATAGAACAGTCACCCTGTGACTTATGAGACTAACGGAAGATGCTGCTGTTACTGGATCCTTGGGCTCACTGAAATCTTCTGTTATTACCTTTTCTCGTGGCAGTGTTACCGAAGTCATACCCATTAGAATTCCCTGTCTTCTCCATTGCTGCTGGCGTCCCTTCTGTAAAATTTATTCCCCATTTTAGGCCTTGAGGTTGTTGTTTTTAATCTATATTTTCCAGATAAAGACTTTGAGAAGTAAAGTGGTGTATCCCAGATTTTATGGCTTTTCTAGAACTCAGTTTTCAGGGATGCCCCTTGCTTCTTCTCAAGTGGACAGGGGGGCATTGTGGGCCTCTGCTTCACCCCAGTGGCCCTTTCTAACTTGCCTCTGGTGTTGCGATGGCTGACAGCTAGTTGTAAGTGCTTGAAAGTCTGGATGCTGTACTGGTTTGGGAAGGAATATGAATTAAGGGATTCATTTCATTGAGGACAGTAACATGTGTCTAGTTATAGAAAATGCCCCAGGGCTGCCAAAGTTTAGTTTTTATGTGTCATCTCCTTGGGGGAAAATAAACTTGAGCTTTTAAAAAATATTGTTGACATCGTTAAATTCTAAACCTCCCTCTGTGCATCTCAGCAGCTTTCCAATAGCTAAATATGAGCAATTTAGGCAGAGGTTCCTAAGACAAAGGGAATATCCACTAAAACACACTTATCCATTTCCCCAGCTGCTTCAGTACAGATTTCCAGGAACTAAATTAAAACTGAAGGTTGCCAGCAACTCTTTCCAACATGAGGATTTGGCCAAAGAAATGTAAGAAGATTGCTAAAGAATTTTATGAGACTATGTCTTTAGAGATATAGATATAGCACCATGCTCCCATGTAGTTGCTTTATGTTTTTCTTTCCTTTTTTATTTCTATTTTCTTCAGAGGAATTGAGTCACATTGAATCTACATAAAACATTTATCTTTTATAAACACATAAAAACTTAAGAGAGCTGGGTTGTGGTGGCTCATGCTTTTAATTCTTACACTTGGGAAGCGGAAACAGACAGATCTCTGTGAGTTTGAGGCTAACCTCGTCTGCAGAGCTAGTTCTGGGACAGCTAGGGCTACACAAATAAATTCTGTCTCAAAACAAAACAAAACAACAACAACAGCAAGAAGAAAAACGCAAATCAGAACAAAGCAAGGCCAAAAAGCAAACAACCAAACCAAACGAAACTTAAGAGAGTAAAAGTAATTGGAATTCCGTTGATCGAAGACAAGTATTGACAGCATTTTAGAGTTTACCCTATTAGTTGTGAGTGTATGTTTTATGAGTTTACAAAATCAAGATCATATTGTTTTAAAGAATTGCCTTTATTTACTCAGCCATAGAATACAAAGTTTACTATACAACTATTATTCTATTTTAATGGCTTTATTCTACCTAGTTGTTTCTTTTACCATTTCTGCAACATAAATATTTTGATTAATATTTACAAGTGATAAGTTTTCGAAAACTATGACATACTAACTTTCTTGGAGGGGGTTTTGATTAAAAGTGTGCAAATTTTAAAAGCATTGGGTACATACTCTACCCTTTTAGAAATTAAGAATGATTTTATTTTTTACTGAAAGTGGGGCTAAAAGTTGCTATCTTTCTGCAGCAAGGCAGTATTCTGTATTTCAGTCACTGCCAACTTTGTGAGCAAAAGAAAATATTTTATTGTTGAAATTTATTATATTATTATTATTATTATCATTAGAAAGGATAAGGATTCATGTGCTATTTGTCTATTTCTTCTGTTGTAATTGTCTGTTTATACTGAACACATTTTAGGGTTTTTTTATAGCTTTTGTTACGATTTTGAAGCTCTTGAAATATTTAAAGATCTTAATTTTTTAGTGTCATTGGTTTCTTTGTGTGTGTGTATATACATTTTTTATAGTCTTTGGTGGGATTTTTGGCATTGAAAAGGTTGACTTTTAGGAGATCAAATTTATTAGCATTGGATTATAATGCTTTTACTGTTCGCTATAATGGTCTTATCCTAAGATCAAACTGACACTTAACATATTTATAGTATTTTACGCCAGTGCTGCTCTTGTTCGTATCTATCTCTTGAATATATCTGAAATTTAAATGGCTGTGTAGGGACTGACATTAGCATTGCTGCTTTCACCTCGCCTATATTGAAACAATTCATTATTCACCTAGGAATCTGGCCCTGTATTTTATAAGCACCTGCGCTTGCCTTTCCTTCTTAACTTTCTGGGGTTGGGTCCAGACGTTTGGTAATGCTCTTATCAAACATGCAGGAGGTTCTGGGTTCAGTCCCTAGTACAGTAAGGTGTGGTAGTGTAATTAGTTCCTTCCACCCTCCCCACCACCCCCACCCGAGAATTGACAAATGAGACGATATGAAACTTAAAAGTTTCCACCCAGCGAAGGGATCTATCAATAGAAGAAGAGAAAGTCTACAGACTGGGAAACTGTCTTCACAGTTACAAGCCAAACAAGGTGTTCATAGCCAAAGTATACAAAGAATTGTAAAAAATTAAAAACCTAAGAAATGAAGCTGACAGCCAGTAAATGAACCAAAGATACGAACAGACAGATTTCAAAAGAAGAAATGACAGCAAAGAGCTGTGTGGGTGTGGGAAATGAGGAAACTTCATACACTATTAAATATAAGCCAGCGATGACACTGTGGGCTTCAGTGTAGAGGATTCTCAAAACTCTAAAATAGAGCAGAGCAGGGCCATTCCTGTGTGGACACCCAAAGACGGCCACAGCCCACCACAGAGACCCTTGAGCATCCATGTTTACTGCTGCTCCTGATACAGATGCAAACAAATGGATTCAGTCTGTGCAGCCATCGGCAGGTGGCCGGATAATGGAAGTCAGAAAGACAAACGGTGTGTTTTCTCCGTCATTCGGGGGTCCTTGACTTTAACTGCTAGGTATGGTATCTGGGTGTGAGGAAATGTGGGTGAAAGCTAGAAAAGGAGGTGCCTGTGACTAGAGAAAGAGGCTCTAAGTAAAAGGTGTGGGGAAGACAAGGGAACAAAGCGGAAGTGAGGAGCACTGGCCGTCAAAAGAGAGAGAAGGGAAGTGGGGCAGGGAAAGGAATGGGGAGCTGATGGAGGAGAGACATACCACTCACAAAATGAAATATGTCCGAAATTGCATATGGAAGTCTATTATTTTATAGCCAATTAGAAATCAAAAAAAAGAAAGAAAGAAAAAGAAAAAAGAGAAAAGTAAAAGCAATAACATAAACAAACTTCTGGTGAATGTGGAGCATGCTTGTCATTCAGCATTCAGTGGAATTCTGAGGCAGAAGGATTGCCAAAAGCTGCTGGGTAGCCTGGGCTAATAGGAAGAAGATGTTTTGTCTTTAGCTTATTTATAGCATTTTTCTTTCACACTGTATGGTTTATCCAGGGAAATTCTGAATTTTTTTGGTCAAATCAATATAAAGAAAATAAATAAATCCTTTTGACATTTTTGATTGAAATTACACCCGTGTAATTTCACTTGTGTAATTTTGGGTGATCTGACATGTTTTCAGTAATCTGATCCAGACACACTCTCTATTTTTAAAATGACTTTAGCTTCAAAAATATTTTCTTATTTTATGCTACATATTAATGTTCTTTATTAATGATTTTGACACCTGACCATAGATTCATCCAGTGAGACAAGTTCTTGGGAATGAGGGTCACATAATGCATATTTTGTTATTTTGCTGACATGGAGATCCCTTCTTTATTTTGGTGAACATGAATATGTACATATGCATATAAACACACATAAAATATATAATGGGTATTTTCTGAACCCACAGTTTAGAAAAGCTTTGGAATTATTATTATTATTATCTTGTGTTAAGCTATCATTTAGACATATCTATTGTTTTTTCCATGCAGGTCTTTGGGAACTATAAACACATTCCGAAGTATTTAGAAGGTGTCTCCTGTTGCTCATCCCGGCTTCCATTTGCACTCCCCAGTTTTTGGAAGATTTCATTTCCTTTCTTCCAACATTGGCAAGCTCTCCAAAAGGTACCTTAACAAGGTGACTTGTGTGTCCTCTACTGCCCTTAGGTCATTGTTTCCTGAGTGACTTGCCTTGAGGGAAGCTACAATCATTATTTTATGACCTAGTTTATTAAAGGGGAAGATATTTTTCTCCCTTTAGTGTTACAAATAATTATAACAAAATAATCAGATAAAAAGTAAACCATAGTCTTCCTTTCTTCTCAGGACTTCAGAAAAACATAAGAACCTTATCATAATTTTTGATATTGAGTTTCCCTCTGAACAAGATGCTATTGAAAATGACCCTGCGTTCTTGATTCTCACAGCGTGTTGACAGATGCATCAGGTGTGAAGGCAGGGGTCAGCAAGCTGGGAGCATGTGAAGCCAGAAGAGGGAACTGAGGAGATGATGTCTTTCTGGCCATAATCTCTGTCACGGTGATAGTAAGCGCCCACTTCTGAGGAATTCTGTACATGGTCCCACAGACTGCAATATGGCCGTATTCCTTGTCCTGTGAAGAAACAGTCTCTGCTGGTAGGTAACAAATGACCATAGCTCCTCTTTTTTTCAGTGGGTCTTTGCTCATGGTTGCCTAATAAAAGTATTTCTATTTCTAAACAGTCCACGATACCAAAGTTGTTTTTTTCATAATTAGATTCATTCTTTGACATTCTCTCTTTAGGCTTCCTAGAAAAGTGGTGTAGGTATACACGATTGAGAAATAATGTCTTAAAATAGCCTTTCTGCTACTAACTTATTTACCTTGGCACCTTTATACAAAGGACAAAATAATCAAAGCTTGAAAGTAGAACTAAAGCTAAGTCCTAAGTCACATCACTAACATGATTGGTTGCAAGAGAAACCAGTGTATCTCACATCTAGAGAAGTTCAGGAATTGCTCATACAGCTTTGGTTTTGTGCTCTGATATATCCAAAGGTCACATTTAGAAAATGCTCATAGGGTCAGTCACACAGAGGTTTGACAGGTGTCATGACTCAACTGAATGGAGGATTTGTTTTAGGGATACAAACCATTTAACATGAGAAAAGTCCTGAAAAGAAAAAGTTATTGGTCCACGCACTTTGGTGTGTGTGTGTGTGTGTGTGTTTTGAATTCATGCTGTGACAAACTGATCAGATGTTTTTTAAGATGCACTTCTTCTGTGTGCTTCCTCTGCTGGTTGTGTTTGAGTCTGCTTTGTGGAAAGAGTTTACACATGAAGGTGAGTTCACTGTGGGAGAGACAGGAAAACAAACTTTGCTGTAGCCTGGGACAAGACTGTCTAAGCTGCTATCAACTGCTGTCCCTTGGGCTAGAGCTTTGTGTTGACTTCCAAAGATGTATATGCACAGCACTGAAAAACTCAGATTTCCACTTTGGGCCTCTGTGATGTGCTGCATTACAGCATGAGTGCAAATAAAGTCAAGAGGCATGAATGGAATGCTTGCCTGTGAGATTCTGCTAGATCTCTTGAACATAAAAGTATTTAGGTATCGGAACCAAAATAATATGCTTCAGTTCTTCCATGTGACCTATACGTTTGGAGGTTCAGAAGCCTATCTGAAAGGAGAAAAAGAGACAAAGATCTGAGATGAAAAGTCATGTAGGAAGGACAGACAGATGTTATAAAGGAGGCCATTGCTGCTTCAGAAAGGCAAAGGCAGGAATCATTCACTTTAACTGTCAGCAGTAAAGGAGAGTTCTGAAGAAGTCACTAGAAGCTGATCTGTTCAAAAGGTTGAGAACCGGAGGGAGGGGTGCATTTCACACAGGCAGGGGAAATGCTTGCCATTCCACAATGCTCATTTTTCATGGTCATTAAGTTGAACTGGAATTTCTCCAGTGATGCCCTCATTGGATCTGACCCCAATGCTTCATAAGCAAGAAATCAGATGCAGGTGGCTGTCTCCAAATGACACCCTGGAGTCTTCAAACACAAGACAAGGGCATTGACCAAAGATGAACAGAGCTCTGGGAAGGAAAGATCAGCCACTCATAATCCTGTCATATAAATGGATTTTTCAGATTACTTTGGAATCCCATAACTCTTCCCCCTCCACACACACACTTGTATAATTCATAAATCTTGAAAAATGAAAAGATGCAATTACCTTGGAATCTATTCCATATGGGAAGACACACCCTTTTATAATAACTTATGACTAGTCTGAATTTTCAGAGGATTAGGGGAGCCGGATCTTTCCTTTTTGTCCCCATCTCACTTAAAATACAGGTGAGACAGGAACTGCAGTTAGCTTGAGCTGCTTCGAGGTACAGCTGGGATAGAACAGTGCATCCTGCTTGGTGATTTCAGGAGAGGAAGTCTGGGAGACACTTCACCAGCAAAAGGGAAATCTGCTGCGTGTGTCCAGGACTTGTGTGGGAGGTCCTTCTGTCTATGTGTTGCTTTGATTGGTTAATGAGTAAAAGAACTGCTTTGGACCTATAGCAGAGCTATAGGGGAACAGAGCTAGGTGGGGAAAACTAAGTGGAATGCTGGGAGGATGAAGGCAGAGACAGGGGTCACCATGGATCCGTGGCTGGAGGTAGACGTGCTGAAACTTTGCTGGTAGGCCACGACCACGTGGTGATATACAGATTAATAGAAATGGGTTAAATTAAGATGTAAGAGTTAGCCAATTAGAAGCTAGAGCTAATGAGCCAAGCAGTGATTTAATTAATACAGTTTCTGTGTGATTATTTTGGTTCTGGGTGGCCGGGACAAGCAAGCAGTTTCTTGCAGCACAGGACCTACTTACATGTTTAGTTTTAGATGGATCCATGTGAGGAGACTTTTCTACTTGTCTTTTGGTCATATTCGCCATCAATGTGGACTAGGACCTCCTCAAAAGTCTTCCAAAAGAGGGTTAAGAGCTCTTAAAGAGAACCATGTTCAGTTCCCAGCATCCACACAGTGGCTCACAACCGTCTGCACCTTCAGCTCCAGGGCATCCAACACTCTCTTCTGATCTCTGCACCTTCAGCTCCAGGGCACCCAACACTCTCTTCTGATCTCTGCACCTTCAGCTCCAGGGCACCCAACACTCTCTTCTGATCTCTGCA
>JAQHUG010000101.1:5783945-5797309 GCA_028555095.1 Dicrostonyx torquatus | reverse complement strand
TTTTGGGTAATTTCTTCATGTTAAGGCTAGCAGTTGGTCATCGCCATTCTCATCATCATCGTTTCCCCCTTCATCCTCCTCCTCCTCCTCCTCTTCTTCTTCTTCTTCTTCTTCTTCTTCTTCTTCTTCTTCTTCTTTTCCTCTTCCTCCTCCTTCTCCTTCTCTCCCTCCTCCTTCTTCTTTCTGTTATTGTTGTTTTTGTTAACTGCTCAGCGTCCATCTGCACAACCTTTGTCCCTGTGATGCAGAGAATTTTTTTGGTTTCATTCTTGTCTTCCTCCTTGAAGCCCATCTTCTATGGTTGCCCTGGGTCTGCACAGCTTGGCAGTCAGCCAGGGAGTGATAAGAGGTGTGCACATGCATCTCTCATGCAGCTTCCACGTCTGGCTGCGCACCAGGAGCAAGTTCAAAGTTCAAACAGTTTTGAATGCATGCTGGGTTTTACATTCTACTGGGCTCTCATGGGCCTCCCCTGTGAGAGTATGCTGTGTCACAGCCACCATGGGGCCTCATTTGAGCCTTAGAGCTCTTTAATTTCTAGCATTTCCCTGTCTGGTGTCTGAGTAGCCAGTCTGTCTGCTCTACACTCTGGTTGTAGCTACATCCTCAGGCTTCAGCACATGTGAGAATCCCCAGTTTTTCCCTCTGCGAGACTGAATATTTGTATTGGCAGTCCAAGTAGGCATGGTGAGAACTTCTCACTGTGAAGCTGGTGGTTTATGGTCTGCACCGGTAGACTCACCAATGCACCTGAGCTAGGGGATAGTGGGGCAGCCCAGGTCCAGGGGTCATGGAGCCCCACATATCAGGTTCTAGGCTATCAGTTGTTTGTGGATAAACACCCTTTCTCTGTTCATTTCCAGATTCTAAAATGACTACCTTTGTCACTTTTCTCTTATATTAAAACTTTTTAGGAGATTTGAAGATGTTTTTAATGATGTTGAAAAATCCTGTCCTGTCAGATGCGTTTTGACAGAGGACAGGGAAGGCAAAGACATTGGTTACAACTGGTGCCACATAGTTGGTGCCACACAGAGAAGGGACCACTCTCACACTTTTGCTCTGTAGCCTGTCTCTGGTTTCTCTCTCTCTCTTTCTTTCTTTCTTTCTTTCTTTCTTTCTTTCTTTCTTTCTTTCTTTCTTTCTTTCCTTCCTCCCTCCCTCTCCTCCCTCCCTCCCTCTCTCTCTCTCTCTTTCTCTCTCTTTCTTTCTTTTTGGTCTTTTGAGACAGGGGTTCTCTGTGTAGCCTTGGCTGTCTAGGAACTAGCTCTCTAAACCAGACTGACCTCAGTCTCACAGAGATCTGCTTGCCTCTGCCTCTCAAGTACTAGGATTAAAGGTGTGCACCACCACTGTCCAACCCATCCTTTTTTTCCCCCAAAAGTAGTTGTGATACATAGTTTACCTAGGGGAGATCTCTTCTGAACCTGTTCCCCCATGACTGAGGTACATCAGCCTGAGTTGCATGAAAGGAGTTTAGGAAGCTCTGGAGAGCCTGGCCTTGAGTAGACAGAACAGAAGATGGTCCTTCAGAGCATCCAAAAGCTGGCCTGATCCTTGGGGACTCCTTTGGCATCTTACTTCCAGTTCTTCCTCCCCTCCATTCTCTGGTCACAGGATGCCTTTCCAAAGGGCTCCAGGCCAGTGTGAGAACATTGCATCTGAAGGAATCCCAGTAGAGAGCAGAAGGCTTGAAGACAGCACCCAACATCTCAGGGTTGTGTGTGGGGCGTGTGTTTCCCCTGGTGCCGGAGCAGACAGAACTGTAGATTTTTCACAGTTAAGCTTCATTTGGCTCTTTATCTTGGAGGCTAGAACACTTTCCCCCTGGGTGATGGAGTAGAGCCCTCCCCTCTTGTTATTTGTACTGGTGGCTGTCATTCAGTTCAGACGTAGAAACTATAAAAGTAGAAGGATTGCACTTGCGTTTTAGGGACTGTAATTTGGGAAAATGGGTCCAGTTAGTCTGAATGACTTTTCCAAGAAGACAGAAAGAGTGGGAGCTTCAAACATTGGGAGAAAACTGGGACTATGTAACTGATAATAAAGAAGGAATAGGAGGCCAAGTGGTGGTGCACGCCTTTAATTTCAACACTTGGGAGGCAGAGGCAGGCGGATCTCTGTGAGTTGGAGGCCAGCCTGGTCTACAAGAGCTAGTTCTAGCACAGGCTCCAAAACTACAGAGAAACCCTTCTCAAAAACAAAACAAAACAAAAAGAAGGAATAGGAGTATGCCCCTAATAAGAGAATGTATAAACATATGGAAATGTCTAGAAATCAGCACTTGGTAACCTCTTGATATGGACTAGGAGCCTCTGGGTACAATGTGATTATCTCATTTTTTGGGTCCTTCTGGGTGTCATTGGCCAATTGTTGAAGTGGTCCAAAGTTCACATTGTAGGCTGCATAAATTTGAGGTCCTCACTGGCCTCTGAGCCTCGTTCCAAGAACCCATTTCAATGTTCCTTTCACTGTGGCGTTCCTCTTGTTTTCACATTCATGGATTTCTTTTCCATTTTACCGGACTTCAGCCTGGGGTGCGGTGGTATTTCTTCCTCAGACACTTCTGGTCCCTGTCCACATTTCTCCCCAGGTCCAGCTTTTAGCATCTCACCTCAGATTTGCCTTAGCTGTGTACCATACAGAACAAGAGCACTGCCTCCATTTCCAAGCGTGGTGCTTGTCAGCTGTAGCTACTCTGCTGGGTCACTGAAGACACAGCTCAGGACTGGGAGCTCAGAACTGCAGGTGATGAAGTCCAGGCAGTCAGTGCTAGGAAACAATGGCCTCTTGGAGAATCACACCTCATGGTGCACACCAGTGTTTGTCTTTGCCCTGTTATCTTAAACCAATACTTACCTCATCCTCAAGAGACTCACTGGAATAGTAATTGACAGAAAGTACAGCGATACAGAAACTTGAGTTCTATCATGGTCTCCATCGCAGTCTGTGAATACTTCTGATGTCATGTTGACTGGGTGCCTTTAGGGCCCTTGTGTTTATGAGCTGCTTGGGTGGCTGACAGTCTAAGAGGGCAAATAAGAAAAAACCAAACAAACCTGTAGATAGGAAAGCTGTCGGAGTTCAAAGCCGGCAGGCCATTATGGAAAATACAATGAATGACACATTATTTCAAATATTTACCTTCACCTTGGCCCTCCAAGGTCTTTGTTCTCGTTCAAACAAGGAATAGCCTTTGACTTCTCTTTTGAAAGGGAAAAAGGATAGTGGTAAATCTTTCACTGCCTTTTTAATAACTGTTTTTATTTTTGAGGCAGATTTCCTATTCCTGCTCTTTGGGACAACAGGATTTGCCTTCATGTCAAGCTCTTTGGCTCATTCATTTCTCTGAGCTCAAAGACAGGTGGACTTTCTTTTGGTCGTGCACAGAAAGTTGATAGAAAGCTGGCACACATACAGCACGGATATTTGCTGAATCCAAACCTGCAGAAATCAACTTGAATTTTTTTCACTTTAGTGAGAAAAGACAAAGGGAGAGAAATTTTAAAGACTTTGTGACCAGTGAGCTGCTGCTGAGAAATAAGAGAGTGGTGAGGCCCTTGGCAATGCCTGGCTGGCAATGCCGGTCCCCTCTGTGTTTTATGCTCCTTAAGATTGAGTTTTAATTATGAGTGTGTAGGGGGGCACCCGCTTTAGTCAATGCTCTATTGCTGTGAAGATGCACCGTGACTATGACAGTTCTCATACAGGAAAGCATTTAATTGGGGCTTGCTTACAGCTTCAGAGGTTTAGTACATTATCAGCATGGTGGGAAGCATGACAACATGCAGGCAGCCATAGTGCTGGAGAAGGAACTGAGAATTCTCCATCTGGTTTGACAAGCAGCAGGAAGAAAGAGAGCCACTGGGGCTGGCTTGGGCCTTTGAGACCTCAGTGCCTACCCTCAGTGTCACACTTCCTCCAACAAGACCACACCTACTCCAACAAGGTCATGCCTTTTAATCCTTTCAAATAGCGTCACTTCCTAAGCATTTAAATGAATGAATCTATGGGAACCATTCTTATTCAAACCACCATAGCACCCCATGATCACTTGTTCTCTGATTTTTGACCAGTTGTGGATCTCTGTAGTAACCGCTATCTGCAACAAGCCGCTGCTTTGATGAAAGGTAAGGCCTATGCCTATGGGGATATAAGGAGAAGCATTTAGAATAAAGTTAGAAGCAGCTGCTGGTTACACTGATGATGTAACTGTCACTATTGCACCACCAGGGATATCTTTTTGGCTGGCCATTATGGTTCACGGACTTTACAGCTGATGGTAGGACTACGGTTACTTTTCTCTCTTGGTAGCTTGTGTCTCACCCTCTGATTCGAAGAGCTAGTGCTAAGAGAGGAGGTGTCCAGACAATTCCAGTGTCTAAAGTGTGTGGCATCTTTGGAAGGAACCAATGACAGTAGTAATAGCTTATGTTGTTTTGGAAACTTTGGGGACCCCTTGGCCAGTGATTTGAAGGGAGATTTTCTTATGTTTCTTTTTTTTTTTTTTTGTAGATTTTCTTTGGCTCCTGGGACCAGCATTATTACCCTGTTTGGCAAATGCACTTTTAAATACCCTCAAGAAAGAATGTTTCCCTGTGACTTTTTCACAGACTGTGGCATCTGTGAGTTATCCACCAAGAAGTGATTTCTAAGAGAATGTATCGTTCAGTGGAATTTTAGCAATTTATTTTTAGGATTTTTTTTTCATTTGGGGAAGGTACTGTTCGCTTCTTAAGAAAAAAATTCATAGTTATTTCAGGATGTGAAAGGTCATACTCCGTCATTATTTAAAGATTCCTGAGGATTCCTATCCACTGTGTGTTTCTGTGAGACAGTAAATATAGATTCATTTAAAAGAATGGTATTTCACTTTGCTTGCTTCACGCTTGCTCAAACCATAAGAGAGTGTCATGTACATTTCCATATTCTTAGAAGGAATTACTGATTGTCTGAAGTGGAAGGCTTTGGCCAGTGTTGTACAGCTTTCCAGTGAAGTACCACGAGCCATTGTTGCTGAGAGGGAAGTGTGAGCATCCTTCCCTGGAAGTGGAAACCACAGTCAGGGACCTGAGTAACACTGCTTGCTGGCTTGCTTCCTCTCTTTCTACTCAGCCATCTTTCTTGTACCACCCAGGACCACTTGTCCAAGGGTAGCACTGCCCATGGTGGGCTGGGCCCTCCTACACTGATCATCAGTTAAGACAATACCCCACAGACATGTCCACAGGCCCATCTGATGGAAACAGTCTTTCAACTGAGCTTCTCTCTTCTCAGGTGTCTACAGTTTGTGTCAAGTTGGCAAAAATTAACTAGGACAATTGACCCCTTGTCAACTTGGCACAGAAACACATCACTATTAAACCAATTTTTTTTATTTATCTCCCAGATCTCATGTCAATATCCCAATGTAAAATAGTATGACTTTAAAAGTCCCACATTCTTAAAAAAATCTTAACACTTTAAAAATTAAAATTCTGTTTTAAGGAGGCTGGAGAGATGGCTCAGTGGTTAAGAGCATTGCCTGCTCTTCCAGAGGTCCTGAGTTCAATTCCCAGCAACCACATGGTGGCTCACAACCATCTGTGATGAGATCTGGTGCCCCCTTCTGGCGTACAGATATACATGAAGGCAGAAAGTTGCATAAATAAATAAATAAAATTCTGTTTTAAAACATGGTCCCTTTGACTGTGGATTCCTGCAAAATTCCAACCAAGTCTCATACTTTTTTAGTCTAAAAGGGAAAAACCAGGGCACAGTTACAATCAAATTTAAACAAATCCAAAATCCAACAATGTAAAGACAGTATCCAATGTCTTGAACTCACTCATGCTGTTCTGGGTTCTAAAGAGTTTGGGAAATCCTACTTCTTTGGCTCTGTCTTCTGTGATACTTTTCCATAGTCTTAGATGGCTGTGTTGTTAATGTGAATAATGACTTTATTTCCTAATCTAATCCACTTTGGAGGACTAGTAGGAAGAATATTTGCTGAAATGGTTAGAAAGATGTTTTGATAACACACACTATTTCTTTCTACAGTAACAATATTGTTAGAAGCAAAGTCTAGCCCAGCCCTTTGGTCCTTTTCTCAAACCATCCCCTTCTCATTCCATGAAGACAGCAAAGGCGACTTACAAAGTACAGCATGTTAGCACTATGGTCGGAAGTATAGTTCACTTACAGAGTAGTTTGTTGACTGAATGATTTTTAGTCATGTAGTTTTCTTCCAGTTCTTGTGCTCATTCTCATTATGGCTTACCAGTTTAGGATTCTCACGAAAATTCTTGGGTTCTCAAAGGAAAACAGATGTAATCACTTCCTGTGATCACCTGGTGCCAACTGACGAGTCTGTAGGTACTCCTGTGCTGAATGACCTGTAAGTCTGTAGCAGTTGGGGGGACAGGCTAGGTGCAGAGCAGAGCTTTTCTGTAAGATCCTTTTGTTTTCATCCCAGAGATGTACAGATTTGTGGAAGGTCACCACAAAACAGTTATAGGTCTTATTTGCTGTGACAAAGAAGATGCTATGGTGGGGACAAGGTGGGCTTAGCTTTGTACAGAGGATGTATGTCTAGAGGGGATGGCAGGGCAAGCCCTGCATGGTAGCGGATTGCAGGGTCTTGAATCAAATCTGAGGTGCATGACAAAAAAGTTGAACCATTCCAGTACATTCTGCACATTCGTTGAGGGACGAAGATATTCTTGGATCCTCAAAGGCTAGTTGGGTCTGAGGATTTCACTAGTCACTAGTGACCAGGAAGTCCTTGTGACTTGCAGGCTGGTCCAGCAAGCTGGACTTGGGGTACACCCACTGGGAACGATGTTTTCACTCCCAGCAGGTTCTTATTAACACGACTCTGCTTACTCTGTGCCCTGATTAGCTTCTCTTAAGCTGTGAGGATGTGGGGATTAAAGATAAGGTAAGCTATCACTGGTGTGTAGAACTTCTTCTCTGGAGGAGCAAAGCATCGTTTAGAGTTCAGGACAGTTCTTCAGTAACCAATGTCTCCCTGGGGAGGGACCTGACAAGGTCATCTTTAGAGCAGGGTTCTTCTCAGCCTTCACTGCGCATGTGGCTAATTCATCAAAACTAACATGTGGCCAATATTCTGTTCTTCTGATCCTGATGGTCCAAGAATCATAGTTAGTAGTGAGACTTGGTCACAGTAACAGGACAGAGGCCATGGCAACATTGTGGTTCAGGAAGGTTGTGTGTGGGAACAAGTGGAATGTATTGGAAACACTTTCTACATGGAACTATGACCATGGAGTCTCCTACACAGACTTGACAATGAATCATGGTTGCTATCCACCCAGACCCTTGCTTCCCATAAGACGAGTCTCCCTTGGGACATGCCCCATTGAAATCTCAGGAATGCTAGGCCTTTCTCATCAGGATCCCAGGAAAAACATAGGATTTTCTAGCAAGGAATAAGACAGACAGGGTGGGTGAAAGACTCAGTTTGTTCTGCCTTTCTTCCTCATTAACTGAATGGTAGGTTAGGGGTGAATTTGGGTGTTCGATACACTCTGTCCGGTCCAGCAGTGTTTCCTGCATGCCTGCTTTGAGCCTAGCACTGCTAAGCATGTGGATTTCTGGCAAATGGGGAGAAGCTTCTGCTGTTCAAGAACTTACAATATTATCGGTTAAAAAAAAAAGAAAAGAAAAGAAAAGAAAAATCCCAACACTTAAAAGCAATTGAAAAAAAAAGACATTAGCGAACAGGAATATAATTACGTGCTAAATTCAATATAATCAAGTACCAAAATTAGGACACAAAAGCAAGCACTAGGCAAAGTCAGGGAGGGTTTGAGTGTTGGCTCTGTTCCCTGAACCAGAGTTTCAGTTTCTAAGTTGAGGATTCTATTGTTTGGATTTGGAGATCATATGGCTTCAGACCTGGGAGCTTCTGGACACAAAAAGGAAAGGCCAGATCCAGCACAGAAACAAATCAGTGTTTCAGGTGCTAAGAGCCACAGTGAATGCAAATCGCAGCCTCCCACCCTACTAGCACATTCAGCCATGAATAAAGCAGTTCTTTACATGCAAACATCCCTAGATAATGAGATCCGCACTACCCTGGACTGGGCCCTGCTGGACGCTCCCTCACTTTGGAGACTCAGAACTAAAGCGAGCTCTCTCCATAGAAGACAAATAAGAATGGAGCTTAATGGGAAAGGCCATCTGGGGATCTCAGGGCAGATACCTTATAGTTCCTGGATGGAGCAGACAAAAGGAGAAGGGGCTGGGAAAGGCCCTGGAAGGTGACTCCTGTCCTTTGTCTCATTTGGAAGCTCTGTGGAAGAACAAGGCCATTCAGTCCTTACCTAGAGATTTAAAGTCTAGTAAACGTTAGCTGGTAAGTCATATGCTGTCTGTCCCTGGAGAACAGATGCTGGCTGGCCTTTCCCTCCCTCTGACAGGGATGATGATTATAGAGGCTATATGTGCTGGCAGGAAACTCAGGCATCCTTTGCCCCACTCAACTGAGACCCTTCAATATGGAACAACCATTAGGTGACTTTTTCTCATGTGTGAACCAAGCCTCATTGTCAGGAATGTTCTCTGGGTTCCCTGCACAAATCAGTCTCCAGGTAGGACTGAGGAAACCGATAGCAGCACCCCGCTTCTCCCTGCAATGGGGCTGAAAGACTCTAGCCTCACCCCCTCCAAAGAAGTCTTCCTCATAAGCAGTCTCCTCTGTACTGAGCCGACTTTGACTTCCTTCACAGGACAAGTTGCTTCTAGACAAGCACTTCCCATGTAGATTCTCCACATGGCATCTGCTTTTTGCTTATGCTGGCATCTGTGACCTGTTGCGGTTGGACCTTGGCTTGCTTAAAGTAGGCAGAGTGTTCCTATAAGCTTAGACTCTGCCATTGGCTCTTTCCCCTTTCTGAAAAATTCCTAATGGAACCCCTGCCCCCAAACAACATCAAACTCACCTTCATGCAGAGTCTTCTTGGAACCTTTTCATGTCCTGGTCACTCTCTTATGAGGAGCAGCTTGGCCCCAGTAGTTCCCAGGGGTGGTCCAGAAATGAAATCTGTTTCACAGATACATTTGCTTGGACTAGTCTTGTGGATTGTAAAAAATCTAAATTACTTTTCAGTCCTCTTAAATGAGTGTATTTTTTTGTAAAAATTTGGGTTTATGGCTTTTCCTGAACAACTGTGAGGACCCAGCTGTCCTGGTGAGTGCTCCTTCTTGGAAACATGACTTGAAGTTAAGGATTGCTGCCCACTCAGCCCTCCTAACCTACTGTTACTAACTCAGGGAGGATAGGGCTTGTTTGGCTTACAAACTCTGTTCACTGACCATCCTTGAGGGAAATCAAGGCAGAAACCTGAGAAGGAACAGAGGCAGGAGCATGGAGGAACTCTGCAGACCGGCTTGCTCAACTGCTTTTCTCACACACCCAGGGGGTGGTGCTGCCCACAGTGGACTGGGCCTCTTAAAATCAACCAAGAAAATGCCCCACAGACATACCTCCAAGCCATTCTGATGGAGGTGACCCCCTCAGTTGAGAGGTTCCCATCTCCCTGATGACTTGAACTTATGTAAACCTGCCAAAAGGTAACCGTTATACAACTTGGTATAATGATCTGGAAAGGTAGGCAAGAGAGAGAGTGTGTAATGTACTCCCTTTAGTGGCAGGGCTCCGAACTGAAGATTTATTTAATCAGAAGCATTTTAATGAACTTGCATTTTGGTGAAAGCATCTGTTTATTGTGTGCCTGTTTCCAATCCAGGCTCTAGGCTAGGGTAGATGCTTTCCAGTAAAAACACGGGGAAGATGACTGATAGGAACACAGGGCCAAGGTAGACAACCTTCAATAAGGGGCCACCTATGACACATGCCAGGGACATGGCGGTGAACGAGACAGTGGCTGTCGCCAAAGATAAAATTCCAAGAGCAGAACTATAGTGCGATTCAAGCTTCGAAGGGTGTCCTGGGAAAGAGCCAAGTCACCATCTCTAACCCATAGCCACAGTCAGCCCGTTCTTGCAAGTTGTTCTTCAAATGCTCTCTTAGCTGAAAATGAATTTGAAGATAGACAGACTGAAATTACATTTGCTAACAGACACTGCCCTATTTTCCCCTAAATGCAAACTCTCAAGTATGGAGAGACATGTGCAGTGTAGAGACTAGATGGAAGATCCTCCATGGCAACCCTTGGGTGAAAGTCTCTCATTCTAAGAACCAGAGTGTTTCTATCAGCAGAAGCCAATTTACTTGGATGAGATATTAGAACGTGGAGACTCTAAAATGATGGGTGTGGGTAAATGTGTAACCCTCGCACGTAGATGCAGAGATATGACTGTCTGTTTCATGTCAGACTCTCCCCTTTGTGCTCAAGCCCCTGCTGCTCTTCCCTGTCTGGCTTCTTTTAAAGATTTTATTTTATTTTTCTCGTATTGGCTAATTCCTCTGCATTGTTGTTTTAAAATTTTAGTTAAAATGTAATTACATCATTTTCTCTTTCCCTTTCTTCCTTCCTACCCTTCCCATCCCCCACTCACTACTTTTCAAGCTGACAAGCTCCTTTTTTTTAACCCTTGCTAGTACACATGTGTATCAATGAATCGAAATGTGATGTAATCTGCTGCGTCATTGCTTGTAGCCTGGATATGTGTATCTCTGTTTGCAGGGCTTACCGCTTGATATTGGGTAATCGACCAGGGGGCTCATCCTTGTGGAAGACTAATTCTCCCTCTCTTAGCAATCATTAATTTCTTAAAATTGGTTATATAGAAGTGTGGCCCCATAGGATTTCCACACCTACAGTGAGGCGTCAACTGGTCTTATCATAGTTTGGGTATTGTTTATGCAGTCATGTTGTTGAGATTTCTTGGGTGTAGCTTGCCTGTCATAGCTAGAAGACACGATCTCACAGCACAGCCGACTTCTGCTCTTACAATCTTTCCACCCCTTCCCCTGCAGTATTCCCTGAGGTTAGGTGGAAGATGGAGTTGTACATCTATCAGCTGGGGATGGGTACCTTACCCTGCAGTATTCCCTGAGGTTAAGTGGAAGATGGAGTTGTACATCTGTCAGCTGGGGATGGGTACCCTTCCCCTCCAGTATTCCCTGAGGTTAGGTGGAAGATGGAGTTGTACATCTATCAGCTGGGGATGGGTACCTTACCCTGCAGTATTCCCTGAGGTTAGGTGGAAGATAGAGTTGTACATCTGTCAGCTGAGGATGGGTACCTTACCCTGCAGTCACTTGTTCTCTGTGTTATTTTTGAAATCTGTCTCTTGAAGAAGCTTACGAAAGAACCTTACATTTGTGTCATTACCTAGCTTTTCTCCTTCACAAAGTCATTTCAAAGCTTTGGCTTTCCATTTGGCACTTTCAGGGCAACTGAATTTACTTCTCTCTCAGAATTTCTGTCCACGCAGGCACTGCTGGTTCCTACTATCCAATTCCTTGAGGAAAGTCAAATTCTTCCAATTGGTGTTCTGCATTCTCTGTAAATGCGCATTCATGTTTGTATAAGGTTACATGGAGTACTACTTCTTGTTAGCTTCATATGGTTTTTACCATCCTATGGTACTCTTCAAAATTAATTCTGGACAAGTAAAACATAAACAATTATTTTATTACATATGTTTGTCTATTTTTGTGTGTGAGAGGGGGTGAATGTGTGCCTCAATATGTGGATGGATGTTAGGTAACAACTTGTGAAAGTTGGTTTTCTTTTTCCACTATGTGTGTCCCTGGGGTTGAGTTCAGATTGTTAGGCTTGGTGGGTCGGCTTTTACCTGCTGAGCCATCCCAATGGTATCATGTGGAGCATTTGAAACTTAGTGTTTGTAGAAGATTATATTCTTACATTTGATGACTGAAAGACAAAGGTCTCTGAATTGTGGCTTAACCACAGATAGATAACATATTGAAAATGCAAATTACGTCTATATGGTGATTTGAATGAGAATGGCTCCCATAGGCTCCTGTATTTGAATGCTTTTTCTCCAGTTGGTGGAACTGTTTGGGAAGGATTAGGAGGTGTGGCCTGGTGTTAGACTTGGAGGTTTAGAAAGCCCACCCCATTCCCTGTTAGCTCTGTTTGCCTCTCTTTCTGTCTTATGCTTCTGAATCAGATGTAAGCCCTTAGCTATTGCTGCAGCACTGGGCCTGCTTTTCTGCTGCTGTGCTCCCCACTATAATGGCCATGGACTCTAGCCCTCTGAAACTGTTTTCTCCAACAAACTCTTCCTTTATTAGCTGTCTTGGTCTTAGTGTCTTAGCACAGCAATAGAAAAGTAACAGTCTAAGTGAAATATTCTGAGCACAGTTCATTGGATTCCTGAAGGAAAAAAAATGTCAATTACTAAGAATTTTAGTGAATAATGCAGGGAGTACAGGTATGTAATCTAGCATTGTGAAGTAAACAATCTGTTTAAGTTCCAATAGATGTAAATTGGCATCACATGGTCTTGTCTTTCAAACCTTAGCCTAATCACTACTGCTTGAGGGGAATAAAACACCTATTATCTTTTTTTGCTGAGTCTATGACTCAAGAACTATACACACAAAACAAATGGATAATTCCAGCAAGTGTGAAAGGGTAGAGACATGTTATCTCTAGCATTTTCCTATTTCTCCACTTGATGTGAAGCATGCACTCAAGCATTCCAGAGGAAACTCACTGATATTGGTCCTTCTTTTGGAGTTCAGCTCTCTGGGCAGTTGTTATTTCAACTTACTTTGAGCAGAAAGGGTGACTCAATGAGAATATTGCAGAAATATGTCTGTGCAAACTGTGCAGGGAAGCAATGTTCCTATCATGGGAACATCTGTGGATATCGCCAGGGGAAGCAGACTTAGCACGATGTGTCAGTGGCAGCTGGTGTTCCTTGCCAGCCACAGAGGTATTTGACTATGGCATCTCTTGAGTTTTCTTGATCTTCATTTTCCAAACCTTTTGGTATCACATGCTATGGCATCAACATGGGAAAGTAGACTGTGTAGTCTATGTGTAGAGGTATTCACTGGATTTAGCAAGTCAATTCCCAGGATAATCAGTTTTACCCACTACATACTGCAGTAACCTCTTTGAATCCAGCATGGCAGGGTCTGTATTTTATAGTGTTAATAGTCTGCTTGAGTTTCTATAGCAGTATTCTATAAGTTCTGTAGATTAAATTTTCTCATGATTCTTGAGGTTACAAGCCCAAGACCAAAGAACCAGTATGGCTGGGTTTTGGCTCCAAGATGAGTACCTATTCAGTGTGTTCTTGCAGTCTTTTTATAAAGCCACTCATCCTGATAGATTAGGACTCCTATAGTTGCCTCACTTATGTAACATGAGGGGCCTGCTCGTTGGGGTTTCTGTCCTGCCTGGTACCCCACAGCC
>JAQHUG010000101.1:5741981-5771958 GCA_028555095.1 Dicrostonyx torquatus | reverse complement strand
GCCTGTATTATCGGTGTTCTGTTCAGGAAGTTGTCTCCTGTGCCACTGCATTCAAGGCTGTTCCCCTCTTTCTCTTCAATCAGGCTCAGCATATCTGGTTTTATGTCGAGGTCTTTGATCCACTTGGACTTGAGTTTTGTTCAAGGTAATAAATATGGATCTATTCACATTCTTTTACATGCACACATCCAGTTAGACCAGCACCATTTGTTGAAGATGTTTTCTTATTTCCACTGTGTATTTTTTGGCTTCTTTATCAGGTGTTCATATGTATGTAAATTTATGTCTGGGTTTTCAATTCAATTTCATTAATCAATGTGTTTGTTTTCATGCCAATTCCATGTGGTTTTTATTACTGTAGCTCTGCAGTAGAGCTTGAAATCAGGGATGGCGGTACCTCAGGAAGTTCTTTAATTGTTCAGAATTGTTTTAGCTATCCTGGGTTTTTGCTTTTCTATATGAAATCGAGCTTTGTCATTTCAGCATCTATAAAGAATTCTGCTGGAATTTTGATGGGGATTGTGTTGAATCTGTACACTGCTTTTGGTAGGATAGCATGCCAGCTTCTTAAGGTTGGGGCCTCTTCATTTTGTTTACTTATGTAACCTCTGGTCTTAAGAGAGTCCCTGAAAAGAAATAGGTCTCAACCAATGCTGCTACCCAAAGATGCAGGCGGTCAGCATCTAGGCTCTCAGCCATGATCTGTTGTCCCTCCTCAGGTTCTTTATGGCTTTCTGTAACCTGCCTCTCTCTACTCTTCTCTTTTCAAAGGAACCTAGGGCTGTAGACACCTGCTGTAGAGTCTGATGGCCACTCTTCCTCTTCCTGCTACCTCACTCTTCTTCCCATAAAGCTTTCTGGAGTTCCTGCCGTATATGCTGAAATTCACAGGGTCCCCATCCTATGCAAATCACTTTGGTTATGGGTATGCTTAGTGTTTTGACAAAGCATGATGAGATGTTGTAAGGGCTTTTGTGTAACTAGAGAGTCCACCCACTCTTCAAGGAAGAGATCTATCTGCACATCTGGACTTTAAGACAAAACCTAAAAATTGAATAGGCATTCTCAGGATCCCTAGAGGTCTGGGGCTGAGACTTTCAGGCAATCCAGGAGTCAACATTTTTTCAAAGTAGTATCAGGAGGTTGTCTGCTATTTCCATCGTTATGCCAAGGTAGGTAGGCAGTAGGCATTCACAGAAGCTACAGAATGCAGAGAACTACAGACATGACCCAAGTGTGCGTCCTCCTTCCCGTGCGCCTGACACAGAGATCAGAAAGAATGGAAAACAATGCCATTTTACTCACTAATGTGGTTTTAGTTTTGGAAAATGTGATATATATATATATATATACACACACAGAGAGAGAGACAGACAGACAGAGAGACAGAGACAGAGAGACATAGAGAGAGAGACACAGAGAGAGTGCATATGCCACAGTGTGCTTGTAGAGGTCAGTGGACAACTTTCAGGAGTTGAGATGGGGTGTTTTGGTTGTACTGCATTCGCCAGGCACACTGGCATACTGCCTTCCAGGCAATCCTAGATTCCACCTTCCATCTCGTCGCAGGAGTGATGGAGTTACAGATGCATGCCGCAGCATCTGGCTTGTTTATGTGGTTCTAGGACCTGAGCTCAGGCTATCAGGCTTGTGCAGCAAGCACTTTAACCAGCGGCCCAATTGTTATTTTTAATTTTTTTATTGAAGATAGAGTTTTTTCACATAATACATCTTGATTAGGGTTGATCCTGCCCTCATTCCTTCCAGATTTTCCCCACTTACCCAAATTCATATCTTTCCCACTCTCTCTCAATTAGAAAAGAAAAGAATAAAAGAAAGAAAAAGGAAAAAATAGAATAAGATAAAACCAAATAAACCTGAAAAGGAAAAAAAAACAAACAGAAAAACAAAAAACCAGGGAAAAGTGTGAGAAGCACATAGACACAGAGACACACACATTAGCATGCACAGAAACTAGACAGCCATACTATATAAGTGAAATACCTGTAGGGTACAAAAATAAAAAGACAGGAAGGGCAGATAAAGAATTATGAAACAGAAAAATCTCCAAAAATATCATTGAAGTTCATTTTGTGTTGGCCGTCAACTAACGAGCGTGAGCCCTGGCCTACGATGATGCTTTCATTTTTAAGTGAATGAGATACTTTGAAATTTCCATTTCAACCTATGACATGTAAATACTGACAGATAGAACCCATATTTTTTTTAAGATTCTTAATAATTTTTTTAAAAAATGTGATGGACTCCTGAACCTAAAAACCTTGAGAATTGCTGAAGGACGAAGTGTCCCAGAATGAAATGATGGCAAGACGAAAAGCCCTGACAGGATCCAGTGTGTAACTGCGGAAATAAGGAGGCCCACCATGGTGGGAGCACAGATAGTGATGGGGGGAGTGGAGATGGAGGGTGAGGGGTGAGCAGAGCTGCATTTGAGGCATGCATGCTCTCCATCTTGGGTCAGTGGGAAGTCACTGAAGGGTTTTCAGCAAGGGCGAGAGATTAGATTTGTGCTTAAATAAGAGAAAGGACAAACGAGAGAAGAAAGAAGAAGGAAGGTATCAGAGAAAGGAAAGTGGGGGGAGGGGACTGGTGAACCATGAGTTGGGGAAACAGAGTTGGGCAGAAGAGGATGGGTTAGGGAATGTTAATGGGGAATCTGGGGGACTTTGGTGCTTGGATTTCAACAGGCAGGGGATCTGGTGTAAGGGAGGGCATGGCTGGCCCCATGGATTCTAGTTTTCAAGTCTACTGCTACACTGCTAGTTCTGGGACTATGGGTTAGTTATTTAAACCCCTTAGGCTCCAATTTTTTTTTTTTAACCATTGGAAAGAAAATAGAGAAAGAATCACAGCCTTACATGGTGACAGACTTGACTTTTCAGGATACCACATTTAATGCGATAATTGAAATACTGAAGGTATTTAACATTTATTCCTTCCATCTTCCCTACGAATTCACCTTCTGCATAACCATGTTGGGTGGAGTGGGGAAGCTGGCCGTGCTCCTCAGGAATCATGATATTCTGAGGGAAGGAAGTTATATTAGTGGTCGTCTTTGCATTACTGCAACAGAATTCCTGAAATAATTCACTTCCAAACAGTGCCATTTAATTCAAAGTTCTTCAGGTTCCAGTTCAAGAGTGGATGTCTCTGTTGCTCTGGACTCTGATAACAGCATCGGATCACTCTTTGGGGCATGGCTCCAAAGACTAAGAAGCTCCCAGGAAGTCCCACCTCTCAAAGGACTAATTGTGCCACCTTGGGGATAGAGCCTTTAGCTTTGGGAGGCAAATCCTTGCATTTAATCCATGCACAATTTCCAAAGCTCTACTTGTGACTTTTGTATGCTGATGTGGGTGTGCTTTCTCCAGTACTGTTAAGCATTTTCCTTTTATATGAGTATGTGCTCATGCATTTGCCTATGCTTAGAGACCAGAAGACCCCCCGCCACATAAGCGACCTTATTTTGACACAGGGTAGAAGAACTCATCCATTTAAGGCTATGCTGGCAGTGATTGCAATTCCAGCACTGGAGTTACAGACTTGCAACAGCACACTAGGCTTGTCACCTGATTGCTGGGGACTGAGCTTGAAATGACAAGCATTTTTATTAATTAACTTAGTCTCTCCCAGGTCTTGGTCCAGGTTTATCTTCTCCCTTTGAATTTGAAGCGTTGCTACGTTTGTCTTGTCTGACTTACACAAACACCTTAGACTTCAAGGCTGAGAGGCCCTGTAGGCTAGCCTTCTATATGCTCCTTCATTTGTCAGAGCTCTTTCCTCAACAGTTACCATCTACAGACAAGATCACATGGGGCACAGACTTTATAATGGTCCCAGATAAAACTTGCAGTGCTTAGAGAAAAAAAAAATCAAGTGTTTGGGTCCTGAAAGCTCCCTTCTGTTCCTTTTGAAAGGCAATTCACAAGTGTATTGACTTGAGAATTTAAGGTAGCTGAGGGCTACCTTAATTCCTTTGAGAGCAGGGAGGAAAAGAGGACAGGGCTACAAGGTCACAGGGCCGTGAGAACTTGTGGAGAGGCTCTCAGAACAGAAGGGTCCAGCCCAGAAGGTGAGCAGGGAGCAGGCAGCTGGCAGTCTGCCCTGCCACGAGGTGCTCCCTCTGCATGCAGCTTCCCAGCTCACAGGCCGTCTAAATTTGAATGCTGTTTATCAATCTGGTGGAACAGAGGAAATAGGCAAGTTATTCCAGGACCAACGTGTTTTAAGGAAACTCTTTCTAAGGGTTTCAGACAAAACCAGCAAAGTTTAAGGGAAGCTCCAGGGGACAAGGACAGTGTAGGTGCTGCTGAACAGGAAGAATGGGCGTGGCTTTGTTCTTTGTGGTTCTTGGGTTGTGGCTTTTAGCCTTGAGTTCTAATCCAATAGGGTAGTGTCTGGGGAAGAATTTTTGCTCTAGGGAGGAAATCTAAAATCGAATCTGAAATATTTCAGGGTAATGAAGCTCACCCTTTCCCCCTTTAAAACACACAGGCTTGCTGAAGATGACCTCACAGCCACGGAGCGAGGGGATTTGTAAGCTCTATACCTGGTCAGCAAATGACAGACTTGTGAGTAGCATACACAGCCTGCTTTGTGTCTTGACTTTCTGCTCTTCAGTTGCCTTGACTGACATTCCACTGGAGCAAGACCCAGAGCCCAGGGTAGGACTGGTCCTGCCCTTGTGTCTGTGTCTCAGCTAGGGAGAATCCATCGCAGCCTGTGAAAGCCACAGGAGGGAAAGGGATTTGCTGTGTGCTGTAAGGCTCAGCTGTGTCCCACTGAAATCTCCAGCTTGTAATTTAAACTCAATACATTTTCTTTTTCTCTAAAAAAAAAAAAAACAAAAGAAAGAAAGAAAGAAAAAGAATTTCTTTCAAATTTGAGAACAAAAGAATAAAATTCAGAACATACTGGGAAGTCTTCAGGAAGAAACTTAAAAAACTGACAATGTTTTCCAAAGATAACCATGTAGCATGCACTGGATATCTTTTAATATATAAAATATTAGAATACGCAAAGCAAATTTGGGGCATATAGTTTAGCAACTTGGCTTTTAAATCTATAATTTGTATCACAGTTTTATAATACTAGTCGTTTATGATTCATAATTTTTATGAATATATTATAAATTATATTCATACCCAACATAGTTTCAAAGGCTTTAAAACATTTTTCTGTCAATTTACATTATTGAAATGCTTAGTGAAGCTTTTTAAAATTAATTATTATCTTCATTTAAATTTATTTAAATCTACTGTATATGTGTGTTCATCTAAATAGGTGTGTGTGTCTGTGTGTCTGTGATTGTGTGTCTGTGACTGTGTGTCTGTGTGACTGTGTGATTCTGTGTCTGTGTGTCTGTGTATCTGTGTGACTGTGTGTCTGTGTGACCGTGTGACTATGTCTCTGTGTGTGTGACTGTGTCTGTGTGACTGTGTGTCTGTGTGACTATGTGTCTATGTGACAGTGTGATTCTGTGTGACTGTGTGTCTATGTGACTGTGTGACTATGTCTCTGTGTGTGTGACTATGACTCTGTGTGTGTGACTGTGTGTCTATGTGACTGTGTGTCTGTGTGACTGTGTGATTCTGTGTCTGTGTGTCTGTGTATCTGTGTGTCTGTGTGACTGTGTGACTGTGTGATTCTGTGTCTGTATGTCTGTGTGTCTGTGTGACTGTGTGTCTATGTGACTGTGTGACTATGTCTCTGTGTGTGTGACTATGACTCTGTGTGTGTGACTGTGTGACTGTGTGTCTATGTGACTGTGTGTCTGTGTGACTGTGTGATTCTGTGTCTGTGTGTCTGTGTATCTGTGTTTCTGTGTGTCTGTGTGACTGTGTGACTGTGTGATTCTGTGTCTGTGTGTCTGTGTATCTGTGTTTCTGTGTGTCTATGTGACTGTGTGACTGTGTGATTCTGTGTCTGTGTTTCTGTGTGACTGTGTGACTGTGTGTCTGTGTGACTGTGTGACTATGTCTCTGGGTATATGTACAGAGGCCAGAGGTCACCATTAGGTGGCTCCCTCTATTGCTTTCCTCTTTACTTTATTGAGCTAGGTTCTCAGACTTACCCCCAAGTTAACCATTTCAGCTAGGCTATCTGTCCAGTGAGCCCCTAGAAACTCTGCCTGTCTCCACCCCCCCTCCACAATCCCTAAGATTACAAGTATGTGCCACCTTATCCGGGTTTTTACATCAATGTTGGGGCTCCATACTTAAGTTCTCAGGCTTGCACAGCAAACATGTTACCCACCTAACCCTAATTATTGTTTTAATTGCATACATTTATAGTACAGTGTGATGATATGATGTATGTATGCAATGTGTAATGATCAAATCAAGGTAATTAGCATCTATCTCTCCTTAATTTAAAAAGTATATAATCATTGTCAACATTGATGGGTCCAACATGATAGCTCAGTAAGTATAGGATGTATACAAGGTATAACAGTCAGAGAAGGATGTTGGCTATTTGCAATTCCTTAAAATCAGGCTTTTTTATAGGGGAGAACTAAATGAAGGTACAGGTTAGTTTCCTTCAAAAGACTCATTGAAAGAGACTGAAATTTCTGGAAAGGTAGTAATGGCTTTTCTTCCTTGGTTTTCTTGTCCCTCCCTGTTCTTAAATTTGGTGTATAAACACTTGGGGCTAAATTCTCCCAGCTCTATTTCCCCTTTTTCAACAATATCATGCAAGAGCCCAATCAAATTACCTGGAATGATTTGCCGTTTGTTGTGTAAACCGTGTTATAAAGCATTTGAATATCATCACAGCTGTATGGCCGCTGCACGTTAGTAACAATAAGTAGGAAATGCATAGAAATAGCTGACGCTGGATGTCATGGCAGTGAAGAAAGCATCTTAATTGTGTTCAGCTGACAAGCTCTAGGCTTTTTAGAAATGACAGACATTGTGTGTTAGCTGCAGGATGACTGAACTTCCAGCTCAAGTGGCGGCGGTTGTGGCCTTAGTTTAGCAGGCAATGAAATATTCTAATGTAGCCCTTGGCCTCTCATTCTGCATCTGAGAGGAGTACCACCTCTGTCATTACTTGCTCAGCAGGGAAGGCTGGCTTGCTCATTTGGTTAGCATACCCTTCCTCTGAAGTCAAGGCCACAGACTGAGGCTACTTGAATCTATAATTCTCTAATTGCTTCAGGACCACAGGAACCTTTCAAAAATATTCTAAGCATCTTTAGCAGAAAATCTTTAGCAAGGTGACATCATTTAGATATATTTAGTTGATAGTATCACAGCTATGACTGTGGTTGACAGAATTTGAAGGTATTTTTCAAGATACATTGCTTCTGTTGTTACATCCAAGATTGTATGATGACAGGAAAATCCAGGTACATGGGACTGATCTTGTGAACTCTTTAAATCCATAGCATTTCCTCTGAAAGGATAGGAGAGATCTGAAAGGTAGGAAGGTTTCACACCTGTGTGAGAATGTAGTTATAAAACCATCCTTTTTTACAATGAATATATAGTAATAAATGAGAAAATATGGTGGTGTAGGAGGGATTTTCTGTATTTTATGTTGTTTTCATTGGTTAATAAAGAAAGCTGCCTGGGCCTTTTGATAGGACAGGACTTAGATAGGTGGGGAAAAGAGAACAGTATGCTGGGAAGAAGACTGAGTCAGAGAGAGCCATCATGAAGCCGCCAGGGTCAGACATGCTGAATCTTCCCGGTAAGCCCACTACCTTGTGGTGACTTGCAGACTATTAAAAATGGATTGAAATAAGATGTAAAAATTAGCCAATAGAGGCTAGAACTAATGGCCAGACAGTATTTTAAATGAATCCAGTTTATGCATGATTATTCCGGGTATAAGCCAGGGCCAAAAGCAGGCCCGCGGCTGGGAGCTGGGTGGTGGCGGGACACAACCCTCCGCACCTATTACTACAATATGGAAGCAATAAAAGAGGGAAATTCAGAATACACCAGAAACCAGTTTAGAAAAATGAAGACTTCAATCCACCATTGCCAGCTTGAAGATGACGGGGCCACATGAAAACTGTATGAAGAAAGTGAATCTTGTAACATCAGTGAGCTTGGAAGACTTATCAGTGAAAGGCACAATGTTTTTAAAGTATTTAAATGAGGTTAAAAAATATGAAATTTAACTAACTTTGCAAATAATGGAACACTGTATCATCAAAGTGATGAAGCCTGTGTGTGTATGTGTGTGTGTGTGTGTGTGTAACAATAAGTAACACAAGACATAAAATCATGTGTAGGCTGTTACAGAGAAAGATCATTTAAACCTAGTTGAGTAGGTTTCAATTAGCCTCTCTTTAGAAAGCCAGATAAAATGAATTCTCCTGGTGTTGTGCATAAAGAATGGGTATCTCAAGTCCACTATGATGGAGACAGCAAGTATGACTCCATTTTCTCTTAGACTCCAAGTCTTTACTGTATCTCACAGAAGGACATTCTTGTCAATGTGCTTTTTCAAAAGGTGCCCCTGGGAGTAAAGAGAGCATCAGTGATGGAGGCTCAGGAAGACTCATGTTATTCCTTATCCAAATAGTGTTAAATTAGAGGTGATTTAATGGAGGGCACTGCTAGTGGTGTATGTAACACACAGGGCTCTGAGACAGCCTTTGGTATGTACTGAAAGCACATAATTACAGAGCCCAGAATTTACAACCCTGAAAAGGCCAAACCAATACTGCAATCATCATTACTGATGTTTCTTAAATTCTTCTTTACAGAGTAATAGCCATTTCTGTTCATTTTGTGAAACCAGCATGCTATAATAAATGGAAATATCTTCTGAATCAACATCTAATTGAAGCCAAGCATTGAGGATTTATGTGCTCCTAAACCTTGTTTCTCTACTCTTCGGGCGCCCTGCTCTGGCGCGTGTAGTGTGACTCTCCCGGCAGCTGAAGGAAGGCAAGCTAGCAAGAACAATCGAGTAAACAAGAGCAATTGCTGCTGTTCTCGGGAATTGAAGACCTAAAAACATGTCTGTGACCATGCAGTTAGGCTCATTCTTGGTGGAGTTGTGATTAAATCAATCATCAATCACACCACCTGCCCACAAACCTTGCCCGCTGTGAGAAGGTGCTCAGACGTCCTCCACCTTCGCAAGGCATTCATAAAGCAGCTTTTGGGGAACATAGGTATGAACAACTGTTCTCTATCTATCCAGTAACTAGATTTTCTAATAAAGCTGTCTTCTTTGCCTCCACACCTTGTGGACTTCATTGCCTGCTGTACAGTGAACAGACTAGACTTGGGTCTGGGGACATTATTTTTTTAGTCACTACTATCTCCTTTTTTTGAGCTAATGTTTGGGTGTTTTGCTTCGTTGTTGCTTTTAAAAATTGATTTAAAAACATATATGTGCACGTGTCTGTGGGAGTCTATGTCACCTATGTACAGGGTATCTGTGGAGGCCAGGAGAGAGCATCAGATTTCCTGGAGGTGGAGTTATAGGAGGCTGTGAGCTGCCTGAAGTGGGTTCTGAGAACCCAACTCAGGTCTTTTGGAAAAATCGGCAGGTGATTTTTACTGCTGGACCATCTCTTGAGCCACTGCTTCTCCACTGTTTGAAGCTATGGTTGTGTTAAGTAGTCCAGGTTGCCCTCAGACTCTCTCTAGCTTAGGTAATCTTCCTGCCTCAGCCTCTAAGTGCTGGAATTAGACGTGTGTACTAGGACTATGACAAGCTCAAGAATTTGTTTTAATTAAATGATTAATTGATTTAATTACAAATCCACCAAGAATGAATATAAACCTGGCATTATCGTTGAGGAGGCTTATAATAAACTTTCTTACCTAGTTAGGGGCCAGATACATCATCAAATGAATTGGCTCATTGCATTGACCCATGTGATGGAAAGGGTATGGTTCCTCAGAACTTTCATACTATTGTTTCAATGTGCCACAGAAAATTAGCTGGAGGAGCTTGCATTTTCCTCTGCTCTTAGGTAGATCCAGTCAAATTGAGGGATGAAAACTTCGCATTGAAAGCTAGAGATCTTTCCTCTTTGCTAGCCTCATGTGTTTTTAGACAGAAGAAGGGCCAACATTTACTAAGATCTTGTTGAAAGACAATCATACAAGAATGAAGAAACTGAATTATTTCTGAGTAAGTGTCTGTGTACCTGGGAATCATGAGGGACTCTATGCCTCTCTGTGTCCTTAGGAATCTTCTACATTTGCAGTGGCTACACCTGTTCACACAGGTGGGATGAAAGACTGTGGGGAAAACCAACCATATTTGGTGGATCCCACTCTATGAGTAATGATTGACTTGTAGGAACAACGGGTACCGTGTGATTTGAACAAGTCAAGCAATAGGTCAACAGATTCTTGTGGGTGGGGGGGAACAAAGCACAGGGAAACGTAACCAAACTACACCAACTGGTATCACCATGTGCTCACTCTCCAAATGATTATGAAAGCAATTCTTTCTGCAGCCCGATAGCTTTGCCCATGAGTAATTGTTTGACAGGTGCCAACCCAAATGTTTGCCTTTATCTTGTGCCATCACTGACTGTGTTGCAGACATCAGGATGTTTTCCTTCTCTCTGTGAAGCCTTGCCTGAGCTGGCTTCAGTGAAATCAAGGAAATACCACTGCCCCTGCTCCCTCTGTTCCAGCTGTCCTGGCAGTCCTCTTAGTGCACACAGAGTGAGGTCATGTATTTAGGAGGGCGATGCCTTACTTAGGACAAACAGAAACGCAGCCACAGCTGCCACTCGGAGAGGCTAGAAGAAAGGAGTTCTAAGGTATATGGTAATGTGTACATGCTTTGTGGGAAGGTAGACCCAAGGCTCACCACAGGTCGAACAGATTCCTTTATCTCTCTGGCTTCTTTTCTGCCTTGTATGATACAATTGCCATGAAAATTATTTAACATAATGTATGACAGTGCTAATTCAACAAATACCAACTGTTTTCCCTTCAACTATGTGTGAACCAAGTAAAAAGGTTTGGGCAGACTCATCTTCTGGACTTGCTGTTAGACTACCTAGCTTCTAGAACTGTGAGGAAAAAGCATTTCTGTGTAAATTACCCAGCCATGGAGTTCTACAGCCTCAATGAACTGAGACACTACCTAACTACATAAAGAATGGGGAAGTAGAATGAATGGATGCATATAGATACCCTTTTCCCAGGGACAAAGGAGAATGGGGAGAGGAGAATGAATGGACATAGATAGATACCCTTTCCCAGGGAAAAAGAAGAATGGGGAGAGGAGAATGAATGGGAACATATAGATACCCTTTCCCAGGGACAAAGGAGAATGGGGAGAGGAGAATGAATGGGAACAGATAGATACCTTCTCCCAGGGACAAAAGATCTGTGCAAACATTAATCAAGCTCTTGAGATTTCTTCCCTGAGCTGCTCCTCTGTCTCTTTTATGTCATCCCCTGAATCAATGTGATTAGGAACTTGTTGGTCTCCATGGACATAAGGAGTCCACTGAAAAACCAGGCACCACGGTAGTATATTCTAAGCAGCGTCTCATTCCTAGGGCAGGCATCCTTCAGAGGGGACAAGGACCTTTCCTGAGTTTGGTCTCAATGTGGCCGGTTCCAGGTTGTGTCTCCTGTTGAACTTGGTTTATTCAGAGCACTTACAGCTGCCAACTTGGTTTTTTTTGGGAGGGGGGTGGCTAGAAAGAAAAGTTTCTGTCATGAATACATCCAGTTATTTCCCAAGAAAAAAGGTGCAGGCATTCATGAGCAGTCTTCTGGATTCCTACCCGATGCTTCTCAGTAGAAATGCCTCTACTCAAAAAGAAGGAAAAGTGAATTTATCTCTTTAGTCCTTTCACCTTATAGATACTCAGTAGGGTTTTATGAGGTTATTTAACTTTGTGAATGTTTATCTAATACTCTCACTGGTTGGAGAAGTTTCCAAGACTCAAGCCTACTAATTTACTGTGTGTTAAAAATGCCCAATGATACTTTACTATTTTAAGGTGTCAATGGTTTTCCTACAGAGTTTGCATACTAGGTCGCATAAGTATTCTTCCTAAGGTAATAACAATAACAGCAGCATTAGCAGAAATGCTACTTCCTGACAGGCCATTATGCATTTCTAGTTCTTTTATGGGCATTGCCTAATTTGTACAAAGTCCTCATGCAGGGGCTGGTTACCTGCAGGAAGTGGAGAGCTGCTGGCTAGGATACGCAGTACAAAGGGAGCAAAGGGTGATTGTTTACTGAGTTCAGGGCTTCACTTAGAGAAGATAAAAAGTTCTGGGGCAGATGGGGATAAAAATCAAACAATGAGAATGATCCGGAACTGTACATAAGTATGTTTTAAGCCAGGCAGTGGTGGCACATGCTTTTAATCCCAGCACTCAGGAGGCGGAGGCAGGAGGATCTCTGTGAGTCTCACATGGTCTACAAAGCAAGTTCCAGGACAGCCAGATCTTGCACAGAGAAACTCTCTGTCGAACAAACAAGCAAACAGAAAAGGATATTTTAAACATATTTTTGCTACAATAAAAGACTAATGACAGAAAACATAAAGGAAAAAAGTATCAAATCGTGTGTCTGAAAATATGGAGTTAGTGGCAGCTGCCCAGGTGTCGTCTTTGGCACCTGGTGAGATTTCCACCACCTGTTATTTAGTCGCTGCCACCTCATCCATGCTCCACTCTCTCAAGGATCTGACAACTGTCATGAACTGTGTCCCTTCACTGTGGGCACATTTCACATGAATTTTAGCTTCAGAATGGCCAACTCTTGCCTATCCAGTGCACAGCTAAATGTAGAGCGATTGGCCATCTCTTGTTATCCAAAGCCCAGTTAAGTGTAGAGCAGGTGAAGGGGACTGTGAGCCTGAAAAGTTTGGGATTTACCAATAGCCAAACACAGCCAAGCAACCCCTACCCTGTTCTGTTGGGGGTCTCCCTGTCACTGAAAACATCTCAGAACTGTTGTGACAATCGGGAGCACTGGGGCCTGCATAGATGTTTTACTCCTACTTGGATACATTTTCCCCCAAAAATGTTGTGTGCACTTGTTCAACTTATTTTAGATTCGTATTTATTTATATTGATAAAAAGTTGGTATGCACTTTCTTAGGATAAATATTCCCCAGTACTTTAGAAAGTGTAAAGCACTTGCCTGTGATCTTGCTATGTGTCTTCCTGAAGATTCTGTGTGTGAAGATGTAGTGACGTTAGGGGAAATGGTACCACAGGTGTCTCTGCTTCTTCAGAGCACATTGTTCATGGCCTTATCCACCACGAAAAATGGATGACTAATGTATTAGCAGAGTGTGTGGCTTCCTAAGGAATGTAGAAGAATTAAGGAAGAATGTTATTCATAGGTATATTACAAGTAACCATTTTTACCTGTTGTAAAAATACCAACAAGATTAAGTGCCTAGGCTAAATAGATAATGCTATTATGCTGAAAAAAATCAAAGGACAAGCATGGTCTACTGTGGAAGACTGTGGCTTACCTCACTGTAGCCATCACAGCTGAACGTTCTGTAGCCCAGGCCTGTGTGTGCTAGGTTGACAGTTGTGTGGGAAGAATCTTTTACAACCCCAGTAGTATACCTAGGAGTGAAGTCAATCTCTTGCATATCCAACAGGGACAAAGGCTATATGGAATTAACTTTGTCAGAAATGAGTTGAATTTCTTACTAGTTTTAGCATTATTTTGCTTTTAATTTATACAGCAGGGGTTGGGCTAAGATCTCAAGTGTGTGATATTGTTTCCATGAGATGACATTTGTATGGTAATTAGAATAATATGCACATATATAACATGTTCAATGATCTACTTCCTCTCTCTTGGGACAAGGTTTGCTCATGGGAAGAGGAACTATGCTATTGTAGAGTTCTCTGCAGAATACACCACGGCTCCTGATAATTCTCTTTCTCTTCAGGAACAGAAGTGTGACAAGGTTAAAGAGGGTCCAGGGATCATTAAGGATGTTGATCACTCAAGGTAGAGAGGTGGGAATGCTGGTAGGCTGAAATACCTAGGGATTACAGTCTTGCCTCTAGGTGGGGTCCATGGAAGTACTTGTGAGAGGGAGCCTGAGGATGAGTGGATCTTTACTTCTGGCTGGACTTTGTCCTTTTGTAAGGGGTTCAGTTTTTATTTTTCTTGTAAAGAGCTTAGGACTTTCTTTTCTCATTCTATCTCACACCGTCATTGTCTTGGAACCCAAGGACTTCCTCAGCTTTGGCCCTATAGAGCTGTCTTCTCTAGTAAAGAAACATGAAGAATTAGAACCTGTCTCTCACAGCCTGTTAGGGCGGGAGAAGATGGAGACTCAGATGTAAGGTGGCTTAGATGTCCTCTTTGCCTCAGTTCTGGCTTGGCTGGAAGTCAAACCAGGTGAGATCTGGTGAGAGGACTCACTGCAAGGTCACCGCCTTGCTCTGACCATTGCTCCCCATACCTTCCCATATGGGTTCTGTTAATCCTTGACCATAATGACTTTTAGAAAATGATGTCACCTTCAAACAACTCTCTGTATGGCACAATGACTTTTAATCCAAAACTTATGAAACAGAACAGGATAAAATTTTACTTCAGCATGATTGTTTCAGACAAAGACACATTCAGCACAACAGCTTCTAATCAGAATTGCTTAGCACGTAGGCAATCGTTCTGGTCGGCCAGTGTGCACCATGGAAAGATAGGATGTCTGAGCCATTTGGGCCCATGTTTATATGCTTTGAAGTATATTTTTCCCTAATATAATTATCTTAGTTCTGAGGGCATTTTGGGAGGAACCTGACCTCAAAACCCAGAAGAGTTCAAGAACTGGAAATAAAATTAATGCAGAAAAAAATGCATCTTCTACAAAAGTGGTTCTTTCTCCACAATAGGATCTAGGGTTCTCCTCCCCTTTTTCTGAGTGTGTGTGTGTGTGTGTGTGTGTGTGTGTGTGTGTGTGTAAGAAAATGTGAGCATGTATGTGTATATGTGTGAGTACATGTGAATATGTATGAGTGTGTGTCTATGTGTGAATGTGTATGTGTGAGTATAAGTGTGAGTGTGTGTGTATTTATAGCCATAAATTTGTGCTGCTCCTAACCTTGGTGGAGAAGCTTTCTATGGCAGGAGGTAGTAGTTAATGCAGACAGTCATTACTGTTCAAAGTTCTGAGAGTGAGTGATGAATGCTCCACCATAGATGAGAGATCTGTAACATGCACCCTACGGGCTCAGGGAACATGGTGGGGAAAAGAATGATAAGATGTAAGAGTCAGAGGGTGTGGAGGAGCGCTCTGCAATGCTCTCCTCTGGACATGCTGTCCTTGTCTCAGAGATGAACTAACGGTAGCTGTGGTTACCTACACACAGTCTGCACAAGATCAAGTGAGCCAAAAGTTTCAGCATGGGTCTGGGAGGGGCTCCTGGGGCCCTATTCCCAGCTGAGGAGCTTATTGGCAGCTGATTACTTTTAGGGGAGGGAAAGTTTCTTTTCTTTGTGAGTGTAGCCACTGGTAGGCTCTGTGTGGTTCAGTGGATGAACCCATGGCTATGTACATATAACAGCGCTAACTGGACTCCCTGAGTTAAAAGTTAATAATAAAAATTAAAAAGGGAAACATGAAGCTAAGAGAAAGATGTGATAGTGGGTCCCAGAAGGAATTTTAAGTGGGGTATGGAAGAACAAATGCATAAATATATTATATATAACATTTATATTTGATATTTATATATTACACATATAATATATATTTATATATTTAAATATATTTACTCTTCTGTATATATAAAGTCAATATACCTCATGTACATATATAAAAATTTCAAAGAATTTTTAAAAATTAAAATATTATAATTAAAATGAATAATTAATGGCCTGCTTGTTATGTACCACAGAGATATTCGGTTCTTCTATTGTCCAGGGAAGGAGAATTTTTTTTTTAAAAGACACTAAACTTGATTATTTAGAGAAGCTGAAATGGGTATAGTTGTAAAAGGTAGAATTTTAAAGGATGCATTAATTCTTAACTCATTCTTTTAAAGCCAAACTTAATTATGAAGTCACATATGCTTTAAGTTCTAAGAAGTCCCCTATCAATTAGACTGGTCGAACACAGACCTTATCAAGATTATGTTGGTGGATGAAGAGAATCTTTATCCTTGTTCTCGAATCTGAAGGCTTTCTCTGAAGAGGAAAGGTCCTGACTGTATTTTAAAGAAGTGTCTCAAGCACCCCTTCCACTTGTACAAGATAATTTCTAGAATACCATATGGTACTTATTTAAATATGTGATGTAGCAGTCAGTCTTCACAAGGCTTGAAAGTTCTCTGAAATTCAATCCGACACCGAGAATATAGTATTCCCCTTTTAAAGGAAAGCCCTGAACACCCTCAGTGGCTCTTATCCAAGAATCAGTCATGGGCTCTGTCTATGGACCCCACTAATCAGAATGAAATTTCTCCAAAGGGAGCATGCCTGTGCTCATTTAATGCATCTTTGAGTTCTCTGCCATCACACATGAGGGGCTTATGTTGTTGCTCACCATCCTGACTTAGGAGCAGTGGTATGCCTTGGATAGAAAAAAAAATCATATTTTCTTTGATTTGCACAGTATAATTGTTTCTCATTAAATTGTCCTCTTTAGAATATTTCCACCAGCTAAATAGTAACACTAGTGTCCTTTTTCTCATTATATCTGTTAGGGTTGGGGTATGCATCTGAGTCCACAGAACTACCTGTGGCAAAAATAACACATGCACTTATTTGATGAAAACCAACTCAATTTCTGGTCTAATTCTTTTCATCTGCCTGGGTCAGTGAGATAATCCACTTCACCTCAGTCACTCCTAGAGCACCTCTATCAGAGGGAGGGAAAGTCAGCTGCTAAAGTAGCAAACGTTTTACCAGTAGCAGAAAAAATGTTGTCATGGAGTAGACAGCATGGTGCGAACTGAGCTGAATGAACTTTGTGCAGAGGTGATGTGGACTTGGAAGGAAGAATGAAGTGAGGAATAGAGGGAGCCAAGATACGAAGGGTGAGAATCAGGAGTGGGGATTGCCAGTGTGCTTAGTCTCCTTGGATTCGCTGACTAGCATCTAAGGAAGTCAAACTTTTGTCTCCCTTTTTAGAAGATAGGGGCACCATCTTTAAATGTTTTCTGGAGATCATAGCAAACTCTCTTGACAGCTTTGAGCTTCTGTACATTGATAATCATTAGAATTATAGAATTGTTAGAAACTCTGGTGGTTTTGAAAGTGTGTATGTGTGTTGTGAATGCAGACACTGAGAATCTATAGTTTTAATTTAAAAAAATTTATAGTTTTGTTTTACGAAAGTCCCAGTAGCAGAAGTAGGATACCTTCTTATCAGTTGAGACCCAAGCAGTACCCAAAAGAATAGACTCTTGCTATTCATCTTGGTTACCCGCCAGCACGGGATGCTAAGACTCTGCTTTTGAAGACATCACACACTATGGTTGTATCAACAAATAAAGTTGAAACTAAGCTGGAATCTCTCTCCCTCATGACTGTCTGTCAATAGTCCTCAAAGGTGCTGCAAAGTCTACTTAGGGAGAGAAATTTTGCCTAAAAGAAATCAATGATATTACCTAGTTGTAACTCCTAAGATCTGTAAGACCAATTTGCCAGAGAAGATGTGTTCTCTTGTGCAATAGTGGCCAGATTGTCATGGGTGTAACCAACTATTCTTTTATTGGATTTGAGATCCACTCTGCAGGGGAGAGTTTATGTCTAATAGTATCATTGTATTATAAACCTGGTAAACACACACATACACACTACAGAGGAGATCATAGCCCTAAGGAAAGAACTGAAGAACTGAATACTATAACTTTGCAGCTTGACATAGCAGCAAACTGCCATCTAATTTTTTTTATTTATAACCATAGAAAATTATACTCTTAGCCTTAATCAGAGAAGTCTTTCTTTTTAATGACTATAGAGACTCATGGCTGCATAGGTCACTGAGGATAAATAACTGAGTGCCCAGCTCTAAATAAACACTCATTTTGTCTCCTTTAAGGTTAAGTGTCTATAATTTGTATAAGGGTAGGCTTGAAGTGTGACTGAGAAGAGGGTTCAAGAGCCTGACTAGAGTTTGATCAAGGTCAGAGGAATGAGTCTTGGCCACCTGTGATTGAGTTCACGCGGATGTGCTGGAATATCTGCCTCAAGGCACTGAGCATAAAAAACCTGGGTGTTCTGCTCCTGACCAGCGTCTTCTATTGTTCCTGTCTGTGTGAGCCTTCAGGTCCAGGAGCTTGGTTTCTCCATGCCATTCTTTGCACACCGAAATGTTTTTCAAGCCAGGAAGTCCCAGTAGCCATTGACTCACACTCCCCCAAGGAAAACCATCTGCCATTTCTGGAAGGCAGACAGAAATGGGACATTGGCACCACGGATTGAATTTTGCAGGGCATCCCTATACTTCTTTAGTGGTGAAACTTCCCTGTTCCCCTGCTTTCTGAAGTCTTTACAGTATTTATTCAAGCCATTTCTTCCATTGCAAGTTTTGAAAGAAATAATTCAGGAAGCTTCATTTGCTCCTTTTATTTCTGCTCCTTCCCATCTTCCCGCGGGGTACTGAAACACAAAAGCTGCTCTTGGTGACGAGGGGAAAGGGAAGAATTCAGAGAGAAAACCAAGAGTATTTTCTGGTTCCACACATACCAGGTGCCACAAGGATTCTGAGCTTCAATTTTAAAGTTTAAAATGCAGACTCAATATAGCTATGTTCCTGATAATTTCCTTGGTTATTTACTTCCATAGAGTCACATGGGCCTAGGTCAGAAAATACCGATTCTAGGCTTTCTATTGCTCAGTGTTTCCAGGCTCCAGGCCTTCCCCATGACAGCCCTCCAAGCCATCATGTTTTAAAGTGTAGCAGGAAGCAATCTCATGATGCTAAGTAGATAAGTAGTGCATAAGGTATGAGGTGGCTGTCCCCTAAGTCAGCGCCTCTCTCTGCGTGTCATAAAGCTGAAGTAAAGACCATGTGGTGACCATGACTTCACTGCTTGCTCATTTCGACCAGCTCAGAAAAAAAAAAAAAGTCTTTCTGATTAGTGACTAATGCCAAAGGTTGCTTTTTCCTAACTGAGTCTTTGGCTCTCCTTGGATAGTACAAATATTCTATTCTCTGACAGAAATGGGGCATCACCTTGCCGCTGGCCAAAGTCCCTGGCATTTGTCCACAAGGCTTCTCTGTCCTTCCTCCTGAAACTGTTGTTCAAGATGACAATGATTTTCCTACTTTCAGAAGCCTGATTCTTTCTATTTTAGAAAATCAAGATTGACCCATCTGTTCTTACAATTATCCACGTTTCCTTTTTATTAAGTGGCCTGGTCAATGCCTGGAAAAAAAATCATCCTCAAGAGAGTTTCTGCTTTCAATATGTATGTAAATTACTGATCTCGTGGATGAAGAGACGGAGACACAAAGAGTCGTTTTGAACATCTACTGAGGTGTGTGTCCCCAAGCATTTTCTCTCTCCCTCTCTTTGTTTTGTAAAACCAGCATCTCGAGGTCTTTTGCTGCACTTGTGGTCCATTCCTTTTGCATTTCCTCCCTTTTTCTTACTTGACACAGGCCTAAATTGCATTTTTGAGGCTGCTTATAGTGTAGAAGATCAGTACTGCCACAAGCATACCTGTTTCCTTTCTCCTGAGCCGCACAGGAACATTGGCACCTGTATAACCTGCCAGCACCAAGTTATATGTCACTGCCTTTGTTCCTTTCCATGCTCCTCCCAACTCCCTCACCATCTATGTGTCTCACCAAGGCCAGACACTTGGCTGAACTTCAGGACACATCCTGATTCTGTTTACAGGTGCGGAAAGACCAAGTCTAGTGCCCTGAAGAGAAGGGGGCCAGAGAGTTCATCACTGCAGGCATGCGCCTGACCAAGACAAACAAGTGACTCACTGGCTTCATCTGGAGGTGATGTCACAATCAGTTTGCTATTTCCTGATCTCGGCAAACACTGAAGTCAGGACCACCCTATATTATGTTGATTTCCATCTACAGGATTACAATTGCCTCTTTCAAAGAACGGTGACTACTGGACAGGACGAGCATGTCACTGGCCATGCATTCTCTCCAGGCTCTGTGTACTTCTGATAAAGAAACAGAACAATTTTTCTCCGAGTCTGCCTCTTGAATTGCTTCTCCAGAGATTTCCTAAGGACTTCCATTTATTTAGGAGCACCTGTTTCCAGAGAGTTTGAGGATGCACTTACATGGATTCAGGACAGGGACCCAGGGGGTTAAACACACACCACGCATGGACGCACACATGCATGCACACCACCAAGGCTGCAAGGCTGGAGTTGAAGAGCTACATTTTTCTTTAAATCATTTGGATAAGTAAGTTTTTAATTTGAGAACTGGCTTTTCTTAACATTCGAGTAAAGAAGCTATAATATGGTAAGGAAAGAACCCCACGGTTGCCTGCCTCAGACGTCAGTCCTCATTTTTCTCATCTGCTATCCAGCTGAGAGAACATTGCTGGACATCTGCCCTCTGCCAGCCATTGTGCTGACTGCTGGGGAGAGCTGACTGCCACACTATATCTATCAAACATAATTTAGTCCAGTTTCCTCATTTCCAGGGATTTAAATAAAAAAAAATGTAATGATTCACAGACATTAAAACTAGAACATTGTAAAGAGTAAAAAAAAAGAAAGAAAGAAAGAAAGAAAGAAAGAAAGAAAGAAAGAAAGAAAGAAAGAAAAGTACAAGTGTCCCCTCCCATCTTCCTTCAGGGCAGTGTCATTGGCATTCCCTGGTCTTACTGTGTTTTCTATAAATTCACAACATTACAGAATTCTTGCCATAAGTAGGATCACATTATAGAAGACTTTCTGCAAAGTTTCTCAGTGTCGGTGGGTTTTGGTGAAATATCTGTGCTGCCTGCTGTAGTTTCCTTTCCTCTTGACCTGTGCTATTACGTCACCATGTCAATTACTGAAGTTCATTTAACCCAGCCCCCGACTGAGGACCACTTGAGTGTGTTTACTTATATTGCTGTCATCATTCTCTCCTTGTGGTTTATAAACAAACAGAGTAATAAACTTTCTTTGTTTATTTCTATATGCATTTCTCTATTTATAGGACACTGGGTAATGATTTTAAAGATATCAATTTATTTTTTGAGAATTTCATACATGTATATTTATGCACAATTTAAAGTTGTGACAAAATATCACTGATGCTAAAAATTCTTATTTTTATGTAGGATTATCAATATAATATTACATATTGATATTCTTATGTATATTATTATTCTCAACCAATAACTTTATACTTGTCAACTAATGTGTGTTTTCTACTTTTTTGCTATTGAAATTCATTTATGCTCACAGAATTATACAGATTGGACAATTTATAAATGATAAAAGTTTGCTTGGTGTAGTTCTGCAGGCTGAGCAGTCCATGAGTGGGGCACTGGCATGTTTCGTGTCTGGAGAAGGTCTGCTCCTCACAGATGGCATTGGATACATGAACTTGGCATGTTTCGTGTCTGGAGAAGGTCTGCTCCTCACAGATGGCATTGGATACATGAACTTGGCATGTTTTGTGTCTGGAGAAGGTCTGCTTCTCACAGATGGCATTGGACACGTGAACTTGTCTGGTGGGCAATGCTCAAGGCCAAATGGGGCGTGTGATTTTCCAAAGGCTTGTTTCTATGGGCATGAATCTTACCTTTGGAGTGTGGAGCTTTTGTGATCAAGCATTCCAAAACCCTGGCCTGTAATGTCATCACCTTAGGGATGAGGTTTAATGTAGTAGCTCTGGAGGGACAATTACATTTAAGTCACAGCAGCCACCTAACCCTACAAGACCATACTTTCCTTCCTTTAATTATGAATGTAGATAAGCATATACCCATGGGTTGCTGCCATTTTTTGGCCTGCAGTGTGATTCACTGGTCATTTTTTTAATGTTCATTTCCATTGGATAGTTGTTCATTTTTATGGTTTTTAAACAATCTTATATTTAGTATTAATTTTGTCTTCTAGACATTGCAGGGAGCTGCACACATAAAACTTTTTACAGTATGGTTGCCTAAACTGGATCTGTGTTAATGAACAGCAGTCTAAGTAATTGACTTGCCACAAGGATAAGGACATTTTATAGGTTCTACTCCTAGATAAAGAGTTACAACCAATCAATGGCTGCTGAATAGAATAAAGCCATTTCAGTCTCTTAGGAATCTGTGTCACTTGTCAACTGCATTCTTCGCAACCAAATCATGACGTAAGCCTTTACAAGTCTCGTGGCTCTGCCACGATCTAAACTTCTGGTCACTAGCAGGTATCTTCTGCATTTCTTTTTCTTGAATATGTTTTCCTCTAGGGCATTTACATGGACTCTCATTCAGTTTGGAGTGTTACCTGTGTGTAGCCAGAGGTGTGTAATTATGGAAGAAGTGGTATTCATTACCTCCTCTGTTCATCCCTTTTTAGAAAAGTGACATTATTTAGTGTGTGTGTGCGTGTGTGCATGCGTGCATGCGTGTGTGTGTGTGTGTGTGTGTGTGTGTGTGTGTGTGTGTGTGTGTGTGAAAGGAAGACTTGTGGGAGTCAGTTCTCATTTTTTACCACATGGGTCCCAGGCCCTGAACTTGGGTTGTCAGATTTGGTAGCAAGGGCAGTGCCTTTACCCATTGAGCCATCTCTCTCCTCTGGTGTTTGCTCTGCCACCACATCTCACAGGTCAGCTCTACTTTTGAACCTAAAGCCTCATCATGGTGTGGAAGCTTCCAGCTAGGCTCATTTGGTTAAAGATAGTTATGGAGTAACAGATGCTAGCCTTTAACTTATTGTAGAGATGTCAGAGCAGGGCTCATTTCATCCACTCCATGAGTCATTCCCTCTTACTGGTTAATACGTATGTTAAACTGGAAGGTAAGCTTCAGAACCTATAACAGAGATACTAGAGTAGACAAACACTGCTGGTCAAACTGTGCTGCCTTTCACTTATGTTATTGATTATAAAATTGAGAGTTTTGTACAAATATAGACAGTATTTATGTTTATATATTCTCGTTAATGGAGATACTGACTTTAGCATACACATGATGTCTCATAAGGCTTAGAGATGTTTGCTTAGAGTAGATATGTACAAGGATCTATTGTGAATTAATAAAAATACAGAGCAGCAAGAAGACTCAGTGGGTAAAGGTATTGGACACCAAGCCTGACAGTAAGAGTTCAAGCACCAGGGCCCATATGATGGAAGAAGAGACAGATCCTACAAGTTATCCAAAAATCTCAACTTGTGCTATGGCGTGCGTGCGCACACACACACACACACACACACACACACACACACACACACTTAAACTACAAAGTATTGTGGTTTGACTCTGAAGCATCCTTCACAGGTTTACATTATGAAATCTAGGGTGACAATTTGTGGTACTATCATGAAAGCTGTAGAGACTGGAGTTGGTAAGACCTGGCTGGTGGAATTAGGTCACTAGATGTGGAACTTTCCAGATCGTACTTCCTTCTGGTTCCAGATTCTGTCTGTGTCCTCTCCTGATCCACTATGATTTGAGCAGTAATTACCTCGTCTTCCAGCTGTCACAACAGAGTCTATATGCATTTTTAGCTATAATGAACTGAAATTCCGTTGAAACCACACACCAAAATAAGCCTCTCCCCTATCAGGTTGTTTCTGTCAGCAACTCTGTCATAGTGACGCAGAAGTACCTTATCAACACGTAACTTAGATTTTAATTGAACACATTAAAATACAGCTTATTATATGCAATAGTGAAATACATAGGAATATATTACTTAAACACAAAAATCAAGTACTCTAATCAAGTATGTTAAAAACTATATATGGTCAATTTCACAACCTATAGATTCATATCACGTAACAATATTTAAAACACTAATGGATACTGTAGGGACCTGAAAGATGAACCAGAGAGTGAAGTTACTAATAAGATATTTAAGTGAAGAGACTTAGAAGCAAATACAATGTACCCCTATTAAAAGGGGAAATGACAACTGCCTTAATATATCTTTTGAGCTTCCATAGTCTCTTGATCTCCCTAAGCTGAACAATTCCTGTGACCAGCAGCATCAACATCTTCCCTTTCCAATCATAAAGACTTTATGGGTACATGAGATACTGTCTGACTCAAAACAGGTGTTACTGCTGGAGTGAGAGAACTCCAGGTTCTCATACACTGCCTCCTCATCTTCCTGGGAATTATTACCTCATCTTATACCTCATCAAGCAATATCTCTTTTCTGAGTAAAGTTCTTTGTCCTCAGAAGGAATATGTATTCTAGCTCCTATTGATTCCAGGCTAGGATAATGGATTTGTATTTTGCAGTTGTAGTTATACTTCAACTGAAATATAAGTAAAGCTGGGCTGACCATAGTCCTGCTCAACGGTCATAGAAAGTGGGGCTTCCTTCACTTTTCTCTTCTCTCACATCGTATGTGTCTTAGTGCCTTGCTAATGTGATTATGATACTGTGTCAGATTAGTGAGAACACAGGTGCTTTCTTTTTCACATGATACCAGATGATTGATGGTTAAATATTGCTAAATAGCCCTAAGAAAGCATTACCTCATATGAGGAAGAAAAGCTAGAGCCATGAGTTCCTCAACAATCCTGGGTGATTTCTTCTTCACGTCTGAAGTTAAACCTGTGTACTAATGTTAGTTCTTAGGTTGGCTTCCCACTTTTGTTGATACAGATGCATCCAGAACTTAAGAGTTAGTACCATCAGGATTCAAACATCAAGGCCCGTAGACCTAGTGGCCAAGCCAGTCACTCCTCTTAATGCAGGCATTATGGGACATGCACTTTTGACCCTTGGGCACTGGTATGCCACTGTCTTCCTGAAATTAGTTTTAAAGAAAAGGAATATGCAGCAGGCTTTAAGAATGCTATAGATTAGTTTGGTGGGAAAGGGTTCATTGCTATGTGGAGTTCCACCCGAGTCCATTCTCCATGTAGACTCACTTTCCCTTCTCTCTGCTTCATTCTTTCTCCCTGTTGGTTGGATATTCTATGCCAGAAATATCCAGCAGCATAAGACTTAAGAAATTATTTCTTTTAAATTGTTCATAGCCCATCAGCTATATATGTTTTATAACGTTTATTTCATTTTGAATTCTGTGTTTGTGTGTATATGCCTTTGTGTGAGCATGGGTAGGTGAGTGCAGATGTCTGTGGAGGCCAGAAGAGGATGTAAGTCCCCCAGGAGCTGGAGTTACAGAGGGTTGTAAATGACCTGACATGGATGCTGGAAACTGAACTTGAGTCTTCTGCAAGAGCAGTGCGTGCATTCTGAGTTGTCTCTTCGCTCTGCTAAGCCAGATATATAGTAATATATTCCTATATATTTCACTATAAAACTATTGCTTTACTCAGGATAACAATCCTTGCATTTCATTCCAAATATGCTTGTATTCTTCATTTGAAGTGATTTTTAAATAATTTCATTGAAAAATGTCTATTACATTTATTTGTTTATGAGTGGGGGCTCAAGCCATGGCTCATGTGTGAAGATCAGAGGACAACTTGCTGGAGTCCCTTCTTTCCTTCCATCATGTGGGTTCTGTGGATTGAACTTTGGCTGTTGGGCTTAACAGCAAGCACCTTGACCCACAGACTCATCTCACTGGGCCTCTGCTATTTAGCATTATGATTTTTTTCATTCTATTTCCATCATACTGAAAGCAAAGACCAAAAAGATCCAATTCTTGACATAGGGAGAGCTTTCATACAATATTCTAAAGCCTGTTATGGGAGCTTTTCAGTTAACATGGTTTTTCCTTGTCTGAGATGGGATGAATATCCTCACACTTCTTTGAGTTAAAATGACTTAATAGAAAGGTCAATAGATCAAGACACTGCCGTGTATTTGGATATAAAACTAGATGACAAAAAATTGAAGGGTGATACAGGAGAATAAAGAGACTACAATGTTGAAAGAGGCTAATGAGCAGGTAGGAAGGAGGTGGTGAGCCTCACTGTTATTGTATGGGAGTTATTCATGTGTTGAATGCAAGGATGCTGTTGCAGCTCATGATGAGTGCCCAAGAGAGACTTGTTTGGATGGTCCCACACTTAAACAAACTGCAAGAGGCTATTTTCTACAAATGGTAGTCCATGGCCTACTAATACTTGAATTATATCTAAAGAACTCTTTTTGACTCAAATCTCTGTCTCAGAGTGTACAAGTTTGAATTTTGAAAATTTTATTAAAAATATATTAAACCATTGAGAATAAAACTGAGAAACCAGGAGAGTTTCTCAGTAGACGTTTCCTCAAAGGCTTAGTAAATTATCCGGGTCATAACTAGTTAAGGTTAACAGCATGTGCAGGCAAACCCTGCAATCATCAGTTTGTGCCTCTTCCATGTATACTCATGGTGCTTAGTCTTGATGTTTCTCCATCTCATCATGACCAAGACCAGGCCAGAGGTTTTTTTCCAGGTCCTTAAGCTGGTCCAGGTAGCCTATATCTAGAACTCATCTGCTTGGAAGAAATGATGTGTACCCTGAGTTGAGTTTTGTTGTAATACTGCCTGCTTTTGCATCAGGAATTGCGTTATACAGGAAACATTTTCACCCCGAATTATATTGTGCTTAAATATACTAGCAATAAAATGAACGGCATCAGACTCTCTAGAAGTTTGATCCAGTCTGATGGAGTCAAACTGAGCTGAGTTTTCATTCTCACCTCTTCATGGTTCATGTCCCTGCCTGCCGTGACTCCTTCAGAGACCCTCTCGGAAGAAAACAGAGAGTGAAGGGCAGGCAAGACATGTCTTTTTACCTATTTCTATAGGGAGGCCTGGAAATACAGAAGAGAACAGTTTGTAATGTGGTGAGCGAGACAGTGTTGGGGAGAAGGAAATACCTCATCTAAAGGCCTAGACAAGGACCAAGATTCAAGTGAGAAAATGAGCAGAAGCGGTTCTAGACATATGGTTTATCCTCTGGTCCAGGATCTAATACTTCAGCAATGATAATCAGCTCTTCATTGCTTTATGACTGGATCCGAAATGTCCCCTCTGGGACAATCTATTAAAGGCTTGGTTGTCAGCCTCTGTTATTTCTGGAAGGTCACAGAATCGTTGAGTGGTAGATGGGGCCTAGTTAAAAGATGTTAGGCTATTTGGAACAAGTCCCTGAAGGAGATGTTGGAATCCCAGCCCCTTTTTCCCCACCTTTCCTCCTTAGTCACCAGGAGGTAATTACTTTTGCTCACTGTACCACGTACTCCCAGCCATGGTGTTTCGCTTTGCCACAAGCCCATAACATTAGATCCTTTGAAACTATGACCCCTGATTTTAGTTGTTTATCTCGGGCATTTAATAGCAACAACGGAAAGCTGACTGACATATCAGCCAAGGTGGACTCACAAGGCCCCGTGCTTTGTGCATGTCACTGTGGGGAGGGCTTTGAGGTTTCCTATGCTCAAGCTATGCTCTGTGTGGAAAACAGTTCACTTCCTGTTGCCTGCAATTGAAGATGTAGAAACCTCAGCTCCTTCTACAGCACCAGATTTGCTTGCATGCCACCATGTTTGGTCATTATGATAATGCACAACATCTCTGAAACCGTAAGCCACTCCAATTAAATGTTTTCTCTTATAAGAGTTGCCATGGTCATGGTGTCTCCACACAGCAATAGAAATAATAACGAAAGAGACCTTTCACTAGTATACATGTAAAAACTCTTCTGGTGTTTACTTAGCACCTATTCCATGTTTCCTTGCACAATTTTCAGATATTTGTTACAGAAGTATCCCACTTCCTAGGGTTACTTTCCATATCAGTCAGAGTTCTGCAGAGAAACAGAACCAATGAGATGTGTGTGCACAGTTCCTACAGTAGCGTTACTAGATGGAATTGGCTGTGTGGCTGTGGAAGGAAGAATGATCCTGATGTGCTCTCTCCATGCTGGGTTCCCAGGAAAGCCACATGTGTGCTTTCATCCCAGGTCTGAAAGCCTAGGAACTAGATGTCCAGTGGCGTCTCAGTCAGGGAGTAGATAAAGACACTTAGCCAGCACTCAGAGACAGAGAGTAACTTCTCTCTCTCTCCCTACTTTTTATTCCACTATTTCCCTCAATGGATGAGATCATACCTATCCACCAACTCAGATGTTAATTTGATCCAGAAATACATCTCACATATACAAAGAACATTATTGATCCATATACACCCAGTGTATAAAGTCATCATCACAGAGTAATATACTCCACAACTTAATGGAATGATGGGTAATATCATTACCTGAGACTTTAAGCCTCTTTTTCCTGGGACATGGATCGTGGCTTCAATGTTTGCGCCATACCCAATTGTTCAGGGCTATGTAACCTTTCAAATGCTAGCAGGTCAAGCCCTACAGCACTGGACATGCTGTTTGGAAATGTTTTCTTGTACTTAGTCTTCCAACTGAAGTAACTGCAATGCAAGCAAATCATACCATTTCCCGGTAAAATGATGACGGAGATATAAACACAAACAAAACGAATCAAGGCAAAATTTTTGCCAGAGGCTAAATGCAGACCGCGTGTTAAAACTTGCATCCTAGTTGTTTATGGCTTGCAAAGAGTTGGAGAGAACAAACTTGCTTGTGGTTTATTCGCCCTGCAAAAATAAGCGTTTGGCACAAGCAGTCGCATGCTGCCCCATGCCAGTTCTTGCCTGCCAAGTCATTCACTTCTCCGTCAGCTGCTTTTGTGAGCACCTGATCAAGGCTGCTGAAATGGCCACACCAATCAAAGTGACTGGAAACCTTGCTCAGCTTTAGCTCTTCCTTCTACTCTTAGGTCAGTTTCACTCAAAGATGTACAAATTTGTATATCACAAAGTTTACAGGCAAGGAGTGACTCAGAAGATTTATCATAATTAAGATATTTATCTTTATTGTCTCTATTCATGGTGTGGTTTGGAGGCACTTAGAATTTCAGTTACCTTATCAGAGGCCTGGTTTATTTAGATAATTAAGGTTTTTTTCCTTCCTCCCGGCTGTGTAAAGTGTGGTGGTTAATGTAGACGTCTCATTCTGGGAGAATGAATTAATTTTAACTAGTTGTATGCTTATCCTTCAGCAACACTGGAACCAAGGGTGTCATCACTGATTTTGCCAGAGGCTTCATGCTTCTTGGCTACAGTTACTTCTACTCTCAAATAATATGAAAAGGGTAGGGGGTATGTCAATCTTATTCATTTTCCCCGAGTCTAGCATGCTGGGTCAGTGTCAAAGGGCTCAGGACTTGGGACCTGAGACTGTGGCAGGAACTGACCCCTGTCTCACAGATTCCCATTAAGGAGCTTAGGGAGTACAGGAAAACAAGGAAGAAGTGCGTTTATTGCTTCTTGGGTAATATGACGCCTTGGGGTGAAGCCAGGAAATCCAGACAACCTTTCTGTAAGTTTTTTGGGATGGGAGCTGGCAGAACTTAAACTGGCAGCTTTCCATCATGGAATATCCGCTAGGCTTGTTTATCTCCGGAAAAACACTGCTGTTTCCCCAGCCTACTGCTTGTCAGGGAGTGGTGCAAGAGATAGTCTCCGAGTTCAAGGAGGGGGTAAGCTTCCCACTCACTGTGAAAGTCTGCATGCTGACTCCTCCTCTGTCCTAAGAAGGCAGGCAACACGGGACAGAATGGTCTGAACACAGGTGACTGATTCAATGAGGTTGTCCTTAGAATCTGATGACTACCATCCATATATATTCCTAGCTTTGAGAAGTTTTGAATGGCATTAACATCTTGGAAGCTAAAACTGAACCTCAGTCTTGACTCGGATTCTTACCATGAACTCCAGCTTCTTGTTGACACAGTGGTCTAGCGTGGGGCTGTGCACTGTGGCCTAGCATGGTGCTGGGCACAGTGGCCTAGCGTGGTGTTGGGCACAGAGGCCTAGCGTGGTGCTGGGCACAGTGGTCTAGTGTGATTCTGGGCACAGTGGTCTAGCGTGGTGCTGGGCACAGTGGTCTAGC